>JAWWEQ010000001.1:14892130-14908463 GCA_035583055.1 Torymus tubicola
ATATTTTGATATTTCGAGTGTGTGGCGACGTTACTACGTATTATAGTAATTTTTCTAACATCATTTTTCTCAGTGTATATGTAGAATTCTATATGAAAAAGGTCCTCTAAATTGGTCGTAAAAACGATGAAAAAAAAGAAAATTTGGAGGCACGTCTCTGAACTAATTATTTTCTTTTGATAGATAAGACTTACGAATTTAACATGGGGAAGAAAAGTAATCGCCAATTTTGCAGTAAACCCAATGAAAGTAGTCACACATTTAGGTGGTATTATTTAATGATATAAATTGCAACACATTTGACGACAAGAATTTTATGATTTTTTTTTCTCACATGCTCTATACGTGTTATACATGTATACCCGCGTTTGATAAGCCGCATTCGCATTATCATTATAACAATTATAACGCTGTCGTTATCGTGGAGTCCTCGGTAAAAATATACTTTATCATCGTTTCGACCGCCGTGCTCTCACACGCGCTCTATATATCTACGACGCGTACACGTTTGAAAATCTATATACTCATTCTCAACTTTCATCAACATTTTGAAATTTCTCAACCATATATTTATCCATCCAGAACTACATATATACGCATCCCTCGATCCTCACCGACACAAAAAGCCAGTATATACCACGTTCCTTGCAACACGTATCTATATATACGCGTTCTTACAACCCATCAACAAAAGACCTCCGACCTCTCTTTCTCTCTCTCTCTCTCTCTCTCTCTCCTCGACTCTTAAACTAGAAAGTATCCGCGCGTACGCACGTTCGCTTTTTTTCTCTCTCAACTCTTTCGTCGTCGCTACACGCACAAAGAGAACCATATATATATAATATATATAACTGCGAACGGTCGAAAAGAAATATATAATGTACGTTTATGACGGTAGTGCTGCCTTATCGTAACGTATTCTCTCTCTCTCTTTCTTTTTGTCGTGTCATTCGGAATTGGGTGACGAACGAGAAAGAGAGAGAGAAGGGGAAGCGTGAGATAAGACGTCGAGTCACGATGCTTTCGCGTACAGTTGTGTGTGTATATATATATATAATTGCGCGGGGGGAATATGTTATTATATTTGCGCAAGTGGTTAGCGGCAGTGCGGGGCTCGTTAACGCGTTAATTGACGATATAAATCCGCACGGTTAATGGCCTTGTTTATATATACCCACGTTATAAGCGCAATGAAGTTTCCAATTACATATATATCTATATTTCTATATACACATATAAACCTACGGTTACTCAAAAAATAACAATCTAAACACAAAAAACCATACATACATAAATACAAAAAGAAAATAAAAATCATAACGTCCACTCGTATACTCTATACGTATGGACAATCAAACACAACCGAGTATCATCATATAGAAATCAGCGACCGCAAAAAGCAACGGCGTCTCGTCTCCGTGTATATATATATATAGCTATATATAATACAACTCTCCTCATCCTCTCTCTCTCTCTCACTCTCTGCGAAATAATAAATCCCGCTCTCACACGTATATATACCCACAAACACACACACACATAGACTTGGGGAATGCCAGCTGGAATGCCGCTGCTGCCGCTTGCTCACGACGTAGACGGCTCGCGGCCTTTACCGGCCGTAATAATATATTCCGTAAATCGTAGAAATAATCCATAGAGAGCGAAAGTCCGCGCGAGCCGTGCGCTGAGTAACCTTGAATACATCTACGCGCAAATGACGGTGTGTAGAGGTATATACCACTGTTGTATATGTGTGTGTATGATTCACGTGCGCTCGCGCGTTCTCTCTCTCTCTCTCTCGCCTACGCCATTCCTCGAGTTCTCTGCAAGCGAGAGAGGCACAAGTGTGTATATATATACGCGCGGGTCCTTTGAGCTCCTATACTATATACTGCTGTTGCTATATTGCTGGTGCTGCTGTGTATATGGTATATTTAAGAGGAGAAGGAGAGATCGAATCATCGGCCCGGGGAATTTCGGCCTTTCCGGGCACAGTGGTGCCTTTATATACTCGTGTATATATGAATATATGTGTATATGTGTAAGTAAGAGAGAGGGACAACGACGACGACGACGATGGTGATTCGAGGAAGGGAAATTTCGAGGCGCCGAGGAGAGAGATCGAAGCAAGCGAATGAACAGATGCGGAGAGTTGGAAGAACGTTGTTCGAAGGGATTTTTTTCTCTCTTTTTTTCGGGAGGTTCGATGGTTGGTTAAAGTGGGAGAGGGAGAGAGGAGGCGAAGAGGAGGAGGTTGACTTTGAGAAACGGCGAGGGGACTTTGGTACGAGAGAGAGAGAGAGACTAGCGTTGCATGTGGTTTCTTTCTTGTGTGTGTGTTGATAGGGGACAAACGGTGAGAGAGCTGGTGTCTGCGTTGTTGTCGAGGAAATTTTGTAAATGTAATGTAGAGTAATATTGGATTAGCTACTATAACGATTTTGGAAGAGAAATTTTTATTGATGTTGTATATGAATAGTGGAGAATGAATTTGGCAGTCGTATACTGCGTCTAAAAATATGTATGCATTAAGAAATCGATTGCATTGATGCGAACTGATGAGATAAATTAAGTATATTCGGTAAAAATTTCATTCCATGCGCTGCACGAAATTATATTAGTACGGATTTTTTTGGTTCTGTCGTTCGAGTGCACGACATTATATACTTAGGATTGAGCTTAAATTAAAGCTCTCTTCTTTTCTACTTTGATTCTTTCCTCGTGGATAATTTTAATGCTGGTCAATCGCCGTTAGTTTAATTCATTTTTTCCACGTTTAATTCTTATTATAAAAAAATTAATACGCGGTTCAAATACAATCACGAAACTGTTTCGAGTGTTGAAAATGTTTTTTGTCTATTGATATAACGTATATATGAAAAAAAAAATTAATACAGATGTGTGTGCCTAAAAATGTTTTTTCTATTTCTCGAATCCTCCAAGTCCGGATATAAACTGTAGCATTCTTCCTACATACATACCAACGCGTGCATCAGCAGCCGGCCATTATTTTCCCATTCAATGCACACACCATCCTATATACCGTCTATCCAGAAAAATATACGTTATATACCTGTGAGCGCTCAGAAAGATTTCGTTTACGATCTCAAAAGCGACAATAAGAACGCGACGATAGACCTGCATTTTCCACGCGCAGAGCGAGATGCAGAGGGGGAAGTTTGTATATGTATTGTGTTTGAAGAAAAAGGGCATCGGTATATATACCTGGATTTAGAATTTTGAAATCACTGAGCGATTCCGAATTGTATTATATATAGGGACGAAGTATAAAGAGGGAGGGTGAAAAAAAAATAGTCACGGGGTCAATGTACGAAGGTATACAGGGACAATTCGAGCTACGGGATTAAGTGTACATTATCGTAATTGCTCGAGAGTGTAGCTATTATATATATATAGTTGTTATCTTATAAGAAAACTACGGTGAAGTTGTTGCACGAGTTTTTATAACGGAAATAGGGAGATATAAGGGAGACCGTAGTTTACGAATAAATGCGGCTACCATTATCAATGAATCGATGACCAATGTATTGAACATTCATTACATATACGTGAATTTAAAATTCATTCAAATAATTGGTATACGCTCGTCAGTATATATAACGCTATGTGTATTTCTTCTACCTGGCAACGTATAACGAAACTCTACTTACTTAAATAATACTATAAAAGACAACGACCGCGATCGCATTACTTCCCAATTATGTACATTCATTTCCACTATAATTACACCACTACTACATACTACTACCGCTGCTCCACGTTAGTCCCCAAAAATCAATCGAACATCCACACTACTTCTTACACCACATCGTTGAAAAACTAGACCGCACTCTTTCTCTTGCTATACTATATACATAATTGTATATTCCCTCTTTCCCTGCACCAGAGCAAAAATATATTACGCGTTGAAACAGAAAGAAAGAAAAAAAAACCATGTTCGATAAATACACCGCGATATAGGAATGAATCCTTGCTTGCACGTGCGCACGTGGCCTCGCATATATATATACCCATACGCGTATAGTATACACGCGTGTCAAGCGCGTGCGTGCGTGCGTGTATGTATAATACGTATCATGGCAAGGCTCATTCCCTTATCCGCGCGAATCCTATATATGCCTTTTATATACACACGTGCATTGCTCGCGCGTATAGTTGCAGTGATGCGCGTGTACGCGTTACGCAACCATATGTATACATCTATACTACTTGCAAGTTCGATTTGTGCTGTCACGGTCGTTGTATGGACGAAGTATAGTGATGTATATGCGTTTATATATATTATAGTATAGTAGTACACCGAGATCGTAGTAATATAGCAACCGCGCGTTAGAAAGTCTCGAGTGAAATTTTTCGTCGACCGTTGTATACTATACGCGGCGTTAGAAGTGAGAGAGAGAAAAAAAAATGAGCAGCGTTTTCTCGCGCCGCGATTACGAGTCGTTTATTGTCTCTCTCTCTCTCTCTTTTCACGTCCCCCTCTCTTCATCGTTCTGTACTATACAGATAACCAAGAGCGTATATATAGCCGGGCTTCCGATGAGTTAACCTTTTCATTGTATAACGCTGCTGTGCGCTCTCTCTCTCTCTCTCTCGCTCTCTTGCCACTGGTGAAAGTCTCTCTTTCTCGCTCTCTCGTATATAAAACGTCTCTATCTCGTCCGGGCCTTTAGCAGCGGCACCGTCCGTTTGTAAATGTATATATAATATGTATACAAAAATACGACACCGTTTTCAATCCAAGCGAAGTAGTAGCAGAAGCCGCACTGTCGATTTACGGTTAGCGTACCGTTATATATATATATGTATATGTATACATGTAAAACTGCTGCCGCGGTCTATCGGTGCGAGAAAGGTGCGGGTGAGAGGGTCACTATATATATTTCGATGGTGGTTGAGTTAGGGATGATGTTCAATATACAGGGGTTTTAGAGTTGAGCTTCAATTCTGGTTGAGGTTGGTTTTAGTGCGTGCGTCGGAGATCGTCAGAGCGCTAATTAATCATGGTTGATTGAGGTTTTGATGGATGATTCGGTTTCGTAAAAATGATACGAGCACTTTCGCTGCTGTTGAAATAAACTCGATATGTCGCATAAGTCTTATTATAAATAGATGAGGTTTATTTTACAATTAAAGAACGATGGTCGGGGTTATACCTTTCATTTTAAGATGATCTACCAGAAGTTAACCCGGTAACGTCTTGAAAAAACAGTGTATATAAGTATAGAGGAGACCGAATCGACAATACCCCTGCAAAGTTTCAAAGTATATACACATATACATGCTCAAGACTCTTGTCTTCTTTACTTCTCTCTCTCTCTCTCTCTCTCTTATTCCATCGACGATCAATCCACTCGACGTTGTCAATTCTCTCGATTCTCTCCCAACCGCAACAACAGCAACCTCACGAAAAAAAAACCCCTCACCGCGCCACGTCGACGAACAGCCGTCGCCTGCTCGTTCTCCTCTCTTCTTGCCCAACTGTACCTATATATATATACACACACACATACATATACACAGTCGCGCAGCCGTTTTCGCGACCGCGCGCGCGCGCGCGCCGGAAAGAAAAGTAGCGGGCCGTTCTGGTTCGCAGCGTCGGGCATCCGCCCCGCGATTAAAAGGACGACGCGACACGTATATATATATATATAGCTATATATTATATTCATACATGTACGCGTGCGTGTTTGCAGGTGCTGCTGCTGTTGAGGTTTTTTGGAATGTACGCGAATATCGTATCGATATTTTTACGTGTATATATGTATAAGTTATGCACGGTGCGTCTGTGATGTATATAATAAAACTGAACACTTTTACCATTTCAACTCTCGGCAGGGCGTCCCGTTACATACCCGACTTATTCCGCGACCGTATAATACACCTTTCGACCGAACGCGCGCGCTTCACGATCGATTAATCAAGCGGTGTATTATATAGCTGATCTCCGCAAGATATTTCGGCTTATATATTTGTACATGTATATATATACTTGTATTGATAAAATGGCTTCTTCTTTTTCATTAGCTTTTTCAGTTTCTTCGCTACATACATATATATACGCACGATACGCGGTGCTTACCTCACGTGAAAATCAATCCCTACCTGTACACACACATACACACACTATTCGTCTCCTCTCCTTTATATATACGCACACGCGCTCGCGTCCGGTTCTTTCTTCCATCACATATACACATACATACACGACACGCGTATATATACGCACGGTTCCTCCCTCTTCCTCTCCTCCGTGAAAAGGTTCTATACTCCCTCTTTTTATTTTACGCTATCTTTATATATCCACACACACATACGCGAATGCAGGCGCGTCGAGCGTAACGAGTCGCACCTACATATATATATATATATATATACAGAGAATCGTTTGGCAGTCACCTGTTGTCTCCGCGTGCGCGCGCGAGATGTCGACTGCATATTGATTTCCCTCTCCAGCTACAACACGCGCGCGGGGTAATATATATAAATAAATGTCCAGCGCGCGCGCATAGTCGCGACGACGATTGCCCGTTCGCGTTTTCTTCGTCCTCTAAAAATAGAGAACGCGCCAGTGAGTATAGCAGTAGTAGTGCGATGTATACGTTTCTATGTATATATTTGAGAACTCAAATATAAAACAAAGAGAGACAAAATCTTTTTCGTGTTTATTCATCTCTATATACGTTGAAAACGCGCGAATTCCCGACCTTGACCCGTTACATCGAACGTGCGCGCGCGTGCGAGGGGCTCTTTGTTGCACTTGCTACAACCTTTTTGTACATATATATATGAAACTTTTGCGTTAAATATGTATGTACGTATGTTTCCAAATTCATAGATCGGTTGTTGGTTCTCCCTGTCAGATCTTTTTACCTATATATAATCAACAACAGCAGCATACAACCCATTCACTCGTGCTTATATATATATATATATAGTGAACGAGAGCCGCTCTCTCTCCGAAACTCGCGAGGCCGCGCCGTCGTCGCGTTTTTAACATCGGACTTTTCCATTATATATACGCACGCGCGTGTATACGTGCGTCACACGAGTATATATATATATACAACGCTGCTGCTGCTGCACGCATGCAGTCGCGACGACGCGTTATAGAGAGCGTAATTGGCCGCGCATGTGCGTCGCGTAACGCCATATATACTTTATCTGTGTGTATATGTATATATATGCGATGGGAGGGGAAGATGAAATAATAGTGGTTGACGAGAGATGTGCGAGGTGAAGGCAAAGGCGTGAAGGTTGGTAATAAAGTGATTAGAAAATTGGGGGTATATACAGTGTGTGGCTGTTGTTATATACGCTGAGTGATGCGAGTGTGTTTGTGAGAATGAAATTTTTTTAATTGGGCTGATGGGCCGGAGGGTGTGAGGCGAACTTTCAGATACAAATACACACACATGTATAAAGAGATATTGAGTGACTAAAATAGAAATTTATGCTGTATAGAGAGAAAAATGTACTAATGAGTTGTGCAGACAGAATATCGTTTATTGATGCGTATACCAGGAATTTTTATCATGGACTCTATACTATAACACTTAAAACAATTTACGTTTTACATTATTTTGGAAAAAAGCTGTTGATTCATTGAATCAATGATGAAAATCACTCTGTTAAATGGGAACAACTATATACCTCCCGCGAAAAATTTTTCAATATTGTAGCGTCGCGTTGCTCCATGCGGAGATATATCATTACGCGAGCTATACACATACCCTTGGATTGTACAGATATACACATAATAAATATATACGAAGCGAAGTTTCAATTCTAAATATATATAACAGCTTCCCAAGAATAAGTAAAAATGCACGTGGATAGACATCAACAAACGACAAATGTATAACATTTTCGGAAAAAAAATAAAATAAAATTCTATGCTCTTTCGTACACTCGACGCAGAAAATGATATTTCGGACAACTATCCTGCTTATATTATAATGTGTTTCGGGGCAGCGAGTTATGCAACTTGTATGTATATCTGTCTGCATATCTATGTATATATGTATATACACATACACAACCGATAACGATCGCGCGGAGAATCTGCGAGAATCGTCGTGCGCACAGCACGAGCGCGCGCGTGCTGCATAGTATATATAAGTATATATAATAGTACGAGATGAGGCGCGGTGATGTTACGCGTTGTTCAAGGTAACGGGAGAGAAGGAAGAGGAAAGAGCTATCGCAGCGGCGCGTGTAGTTTTCGAGTTTTCTTAATCCGTAAATATATAGTATAACGACAGGTGGTAATAGTAGTAGTATAGCGAAGGAAAATAGGATTTCGAAAACTAGAAATTTATCAAGCACCCGATGCGGCTTTCTTCTTCTTTGTGACATCGTTACATATATATATATATTGAAACTTCTCATACTGTTTTTTCTTCTTCTTCTTCATCTTATATAAGAAAAAAAAGCTTTCGTTACGAAACACTCACCTCTCCTGGTATCATCTCGTATCACTTGAGCGAAACTTTATATAGACAGCAGTAGCAGTAGTAACAGTAGCAGCATCCTACACTCACCTCACACGCACGGTCAGCTCGATTTATAGCATGCTATCGCATGAGGCGGAAAAGAAGTGCGCGAGAGATAAGTGGTTTACTCTCTGCGCGTGCGACGCGCTCGATATCGCAGTGAGAGAGAACCTTGTAAATCGCGCAGGGACCACCGAGAAAGCGAGAGCCAGGAGAGAGAAAAGAAAGAGAGAGATAAGTGAATGATTTCGATGTGGTGGATGGAGGTTGGTTAGTGGTTATGTAGTTAGTTTTGTTTTTTTGTGTATTTTACGGTATTTTGTTGTCTAAGGTTGATTGGCTAGTTGCTTTAATTGTCTCGTGAAGTCGATTTTTATCTTTAAGGAAACTGACTTGGCTACGCGATCTTCAAGGCCAAAGAATCTTGTTTTAGACAATGAATTGCATCAATAAAGTCAATGCGGTATATTGTCGAATACAGTATTGTAAAGTCGAATTCGCCTAACGTCATCGTGAAAATGATTGTCTTTTAAATACCCAGTATGCTGCTTCATTATATATATATCAGAATCCCGTGCGGGCTTACAAACCTCCATTTACTTTAATTTCATTCAACCAGGAAAATGTAATTATACAACGTGACCCAGTTACGTACTTATTAATTAACTTGTTTCCTTTGACACGACCGACGCCGTAGTAGCGTTTTCGGATAAAAGAGACTTGACAATATATATATATACCTATATAGTTACAAACAATTCCATTTATATTATTAGATAACGAACAACCACTGGCTATACATTAATTTTTAATACATTATCCTGTATATCTACACACATCTCTCTCTCTTTCTATATATACTATAACCAATCACTCTCGGTTACAACCTCAATTAATCATGCAAACAGTCCATCGTACTCTCAAGGATCACTCGTTACGCATACCTTCACCTATATATATATACCCACACATACACTCTGCAACCTTAAGACGTTCTTTTTCAAAAAGTTCAAAAGTGAAAGAAACGTATACGCGCGTACTTACGCCTCGTGTATAAAAATATATATATATACCAACGTGTATAACGCCACGCATGCGATAACGTGCCATTAGTTCGCGTATTATTAGTCGCAACGATTACGCAGCAGCAGCGCACGTTTCCAGGAATGCCTCGAAAACCTCGCGTTCCAGCTCGTTGAGTTCTCTCGTGTGTCTGTCTGTGTGTGTCCTTAGACGCAAGCGCTAAATAGTCCCTTATTAACGATCCACGCGAGTGGTGAAAAAAAAAACGTCATTACATGTATATACACCATACATACTAGAATTATTAGTAAAAAGATCACGAGCTATTAAACTTTATTCTATTATAACCCCCTGTTGCAGCTTATATATACATATACACGTGTATGGTTTATGTGTACATCGCGCGGGCCATTAATATAATATATAAAGCGCTCGTGGATAATACATGCGCGTACGTTTTATTTTTCCACCTCCACCACTATGTCTCGTCTACCACGTCAATGAGGAGCCGTATAGACGTTGTCGTCGTCGCTTCATTGAGAATCTATATAAACTCGCTCTTAATAATAACGGCCGCATTTTAAATCAGTCCTAGCTCTTCTATTATTAGCATTATATATACATATACGTATATATACACAGCCCTGCGTCATATACAACAACAGACTATTTCTTTCTTTCTTTTTCTTTCGGGCCAAGATCTGTATCGCTCTTCTCGCTTTTGTTCATCGTACTCGCGTTAATTGCTCTTTGTTGTATATGTATATGTGCGACGTAAGGCGCAGGTATATGTATACGCAGTAAATACATCGAGGCTTATATGTATCTATATATATATAAAAAACGTAAAAGAGTATAATAAAGAGGGGAATGACAATCGAACGTTTCAAGTGCACATATTGAGGCGCGCACACGCGCGTTGACTAAGCGCAATATCTGCTGATAAAGATTCACCGCATGACTCTCTCTGCTGTGTGTATATTATACGCGTGCGCAAGTCGCGATGGATTTTCGCAGCTGGTGCAGTATATCGAAAGAATTCCAGCGATTACAAAGCCCACAACGAGACAGTGTGTGTGTACGCGTGTGATTCACGATCGTTTTATATAAAGCTTCGGAGAATAACATGAAAAATATTGCGCGGTTTCTCGAAGACTTATAAAAACTGCTGCTCCCTATGTCGGGTCTTGAAAGACGGGTAGGTGTAAAATATTACGTGGTATATACTATATATAGATATTGGTTATTGTAAGGGAGGGAGAGGCGTTGATGAGCAATAGGGGGATTAGGTTGTTAAGGATACGTATAGGATATTTTTAATAATTTCTACGAGTGTGGGTAGTGCATGGCAAAGGTGATGCCAATGTACGTCGGAAGTATAATAATACGCCTAAAAAGTGGGAAGCAACGGTTCGATGTAAATAACGAATTCGCACTGCTCGGACGGGCGAACAAAATCGACCTTCACATTCGCGAATTGTAACACGGTTAAGGCTATATATACCTCACTATATACACCGAAATAACCTCACTGATAAATCTCAACACTTCTCTCTCTCTCTACACATGAATACAATCCTTCACACATCTATCCACCCTGACAAATCAATTATATACTCTCTCTCTTATTCTCTTCCACCTACACCACCAGCCTACTCTCCTCCTCCTACGACTGCCACCTCATCAGCCAAATGCAAACGACGGGTCATTATGTGTGTGTGTGTGGTATACGCGCCACTATACCGCCACACAGCTTTATTAATCGAAAATCAAGGCGAAGCAGGTCGCTCATCCTCTCTCTCTCGTGGCTGCACTTGTGCATGTGCATGCATGCACTGTTATGTAGCGCCTCTGCGTTATATTGCTGTCGTCGTGGAGGAGGAGTAGGGAGGGACTATAAATACACCGCGTGCATTTGCATTTCGGCGGGGTATATTATTAGCACGGAGCGAATGAGAGGGACAGAGGAGGTGATTCTTTGGTTTTTAGAGGGAGAAAGAGGGAGGGGAGAGATAGGAAAGAGAGAGAGAGAGTAAGAGCGGGTTGAACGGCCGGCAATCGGTCGATAATGGCTGCTGCTGCTGCTGTGTATGTGTGTATGTATATAGTGAGCGATGACTTTGAGAGGGTGGTCGCGGAGGGTGGATGGTTTTTAAGAGTGACATGTTGGGTATGGGAGTACGCGTGGGTGGTGTACAGTGTGATGGATGATTTTGTGTATATGAAGAGTGGAGATTGAAACTTTTGGTTAAAGGTTTAGTATATGGTTATTAGGAAAATTTTAGAAGTTTTACATGAAGCGATTTTTTATTTATCTTTTAAAGTTTTGCGCAAACCTTTTCCATAGAGTCAACCAAGAAAAATTACTTCTACACCTGTCCGCGCGAACCAACATCCGATTACAACGTCACATTGGTCCCCCTATACAGCGCAAGAACAAAAAAAAAGCCCATACTTCGACCTCGAAAAGTTCAGTTACTTATATCCAAACCATCTTCCTCTCTCCCTCCATCTCCTCACCCAAGGAACAGTTACGATCGTCGCCTGCTCTCGAATTCCATCGATTTCCCACGCCCGCGCGCTCGCATATATATATACACACAAAACCCTACCTTGTATAACACCAACCCCTCGTCAAAGCGCATATATATAAAAGTGTGCCGGTGCTCAACGCGCTTTTCTCTTTATATATATAAGCATATTATAACCTACACATACATATATACATGTATAAACGTATAATACAACGATATTTCTTTGGAATGATTACAGGCAGCTGCGCGAAGGCACTTTGGAAGAGAATCGGCTGCAGGACGGCAGTCGATTGACCCTGCTGCCCAGCGTGGAAACCGGATTGCTGGTAAGCGATACACACATGTATATATATATATATATACATACCTATATACATAGACGTGATGCTCTCTTTCTTTCTCTCTCATGCTTTTGCTTCTTCTTCTTCTTCTCTCCCCTTACTGCTGTTGCTCCGCTTCTTCTTCTTCTTCTTTATTTTTCCTCTTCCTCTCTCTCTCTCTTCCCTTGCGCTTCGCGAGAACTGCTGCTGCTGCAGAGGTAGCGGCAGCGTCGCTTTGTACCGCCCTATATGCGGTGCGCGCGCGGCCGCCGCGATCATCGAGCGTATATAGTAGTGTACTATATACGTTGGCCCTCGAGGGAATGTAGATGTATATATAAGGGGGAGAGTTTGATTAGCTGCGCGTGTGTCGAGTATAGTTTTCTTACTTTTTCTTGTTTTTTTTATATTTTTCTTTATTCGTGGTGGTCGATGTTTGCGTAATTGCTGAGAGCGATGGTGCTGATTGCACGATTATGTAATTGCCGGGGGTTGGGTCGAGGGGTTGGTATGGGTTTCGGAATGTTTAAAATATAAGTGATTTAGACTGAACTTTATCGAAAGTGTATTTTTTTTACATATAATACAGGGAGAGAACAATTTTGCAGGAAGAATAAGTGTTTTCAATTATAGTTATTGTCCGGCGTAGACATATGTTTTCATATAAATACCGCGTAAATGACAATTTTTATATTGTAAATTATAGTAATTTTGGTTAAAAAATGCGAATTCTTTCCACGGGTTTATATCACGACAAATAAGAATTTTTATTACACTATTTTTCTACCCGTATGGGGATCGATAATATAGTCACGTGTGTGTCATGTATATGAAAGTACGTGGCTATATCGATGTATTCGTATGTATTTTTAGATTCATGCTTTATTTAATCAAAGGAGCGGAATAACTTTTACTCTATGAAGTTAATAAGTTAAGGGTCATTGGATTTTTATGTACAGTAATTAAAACCGCCGCGTGACAGGTTTAACAAAATTAAGTAATTCAGTCAATTAAAATTTTGTAAATTATGTAAAGATTCAATGGATTTTTCACTTTTTAACCTCTCGTTCAATTAAAGCCATATTATTACACTTTATTAAAATTCATTCAAAAAAAAAACACAAATAAAATTTTAACGTAAGAGAGTTTATGGATATAAACATTGTCGGTGGAAAGACGGGCGAATGTTTTATATATATCCACAAGTTGATAGCTCTCACCACAACATCTTAAAGAAAATCTTCCACCTCCTCTCCCACCTCTCTCGTCTTATACAACTCCACCTCGTTCCTCAACAGAGACCAAACCGCTGGCATCTCACACTACAGCAGCAGCAGGAGTTCTCGGACGAACGGTAGTCTATCCCTGAAACCGATATACATTCTCCTTGCGCTCGAAGATTACGCGGAACTCTCGTGCTCTCTGCGCATCGTGGTGCTCGCGCTGCTGCTGCTGCTGCTGCTTGGATTAAGCTCCGTTAACTCAGGCCGGGTCACTTGGTTTCTCGGCCATACGTCCGCCGTCGCCGCCGCCACTGCTGCTGCCAGTAGTATGCAGGCTCTCTCTCTCTCTCTCTCTCTCTCTTTCGTGCGTCACGGGTCGCGCGTTTGCGCATGCATATATATGTGCATTTTTCAAGAGTAAGAAAGGAGAGGAGAGGATATAGGGTCTTATCGGTGCAAAACGTGACGGTGGTGCGATGTCGAAAAGTAGCTACTTTTTATTTCTTTCTTTTTTTTTGGGTCGTCGTACCGTTATCAGTGCAAAAGAGAGAGAATGAAAAAGAGATGACGTGGAGGAGGAGGAGTAGTCGTGTGGGTAATATACGCAGTTTTGAATGTATGTGTGTGTGCGTTGCGAACGGACTGACTCTTATATACATATCCTTTGGTATAATGTTAGAGAAATAAAACGTGGCATCTCTGTAATATATGTATTATACATTATACATGTCAGACAGATGTTGCTAAAAGTTTTAACACGTTTATTAATGTATTATTGCCTGATATTTCTGCGTTCTTATAAACTTTCTGCTACAATCTTTCTCGTATGTATTTTATGATAGTAGGAACCGTGCGTTTATGATTTTTTTTTCCTTTTAATCAGAGACCCGTACTATACAAAGAAACCACGTGTACTCTATTTTTATAAATACTCAAGCCTCAATCTTTTTTTTGAATATCGCATATCCCGGCCTTTGATAACAAAGTTCCTCGCAAATCGATTAGCAATATATCGTAACCTGATAAAAGCGAAAAGAAAGCACACACACACACATTTTTCCTTCCCCCAATATACACGTGAATCACGATCATTACTTCGACACACAATAACACAGTCATTACGCACTCATAAATCACAATCGTCAATCGTTGTATAGAGTAATCGATATATGTATATTGAATTATATTTTCGCATTCGTTAATTCGTTTAAAAGTACTACTCTTACTGCGGTAGAATGACGCTCAATCTTAATTCGATCGCGTTAATAATATAAGAAAAATGAAAAAATCACATTAGGGTGTATACCTAAGGAATACAATACCGCCTACACACGTCCAATTGCCATTTCTATACATTTTCCGATCAATTTATATATATATATATACATATAGAACCAAACAAACAATACCACAGCACATATATAAAATTTTATCAGGTCAACCTCTATACATAAATCGCATATATGTATATATACTATGCTCTATATATGCGACTTTTATTGAATATCCGAATATCGCGACCCCTGCGGCGTTATCTCGTGAAATCTTTTCTCGCTTCTATATAGCCAAACCTATAACCTACGCCTATACATACATCCTAAAGTAAAAACTCATGTCGCACATACTCACGCACATATATACACGTCCGCGCGACTCAACGAACACGCCCGTCTAGACGCGCGGCGTTCGCTTGCTTGCACAGCAGCAACCGTGAGTATATATATAGGGGCCGTACCGTCGCGATTGTCGTTGTATATGTATATACGTATATATATGTATGTGCGAGTGCGCAAGCTCGGGTGCAGCCGCAGCAGCAGTTCGATCACACGAGGCTGCTTGCGCGCATGCAGGGGTCGAGCGAAACCGCGCCGACGCGTGGCCCCGCGCGCGCGCGCTCCGGCAGAGAGTGATTATGAATCAGCCGCCGCCCGGTGACTTTTATCGCTCGGGTGTGTGCGTAGGTTGTTGTCTGCGCTTTTTCTTTAACTATTTTTATTAAATTGAATATATTTTTTTTTTGTATAAAGAGTGCCTTTGAAACTCTTCTATATATATAACTGAAGTAACGTTGATGTGTACCTACGATGACAAAAATTCGACCCCGCGAAGCGTCTAAATTTTCACTTACCCTTGAAAAAGAGCCGGGGAAGGAAGAAAAAAAAAGAAACACCGTGGCGCTCCCTAACCCCCTATCAATTAACTCTCTTTCTCTCCCTCCCTCTCCCCCCTACACTTTCTTATACAACAACCCCCGACGAAATCGACAACCATACCACCCACTCTCCCCGGCGCTCATGCGTATATATACCGCCCGGCGAGTCGATACCCGAGCGCGGCGAATCAGCTGACTGCAAGCTTCTGCTATACTCTCTCTCTCTTTCCTTCACGCGTGTTATAACGTATCCACATGCGCGCGCGCGTCGCACGCGCTTAATGGCACGCTAACGTACGCCTATAATACATATGTATATGTACACGCGACAAGGGTACGTGTGTGTGTGTATATATATATATACAACACACGCGCTGAATTTGAACCCCCCCAAGCTGGCAACAACGCCGAGCGTTCTGCGCTGCTGCTGTTGCTGCTCTCGGGGTCCTTATCGCAGAAAGAGAGAGAGAGAGAGGGATAGCTGGAAAGTGTACAACGCCCCTTGCTGCGTGCGTGAGACGAGCTTTCTCGCTTATCGGAGCGGTTCTCTTTTTTTTTTCTTTCG
>JAWWEQ010000001.1:14908563-14940484 GCA_035583055.1 Torymus tubicola
TATATATATATATATATATATATATATATATATATATATATATATGGAAAAGGGGAAGGAAAAAAAAGCACGTTGGGTGTATAGGAAGTATATATAGTTGAGGAGTGAAATAACGTGTGAAATGTGTGTACGATATACGTACGAGTGGTTGTACGGGTCGAGAGGAACCATATGAGAGTATTTAGTCAAATATATATATACGCGTGACATATATAAATAAATATATATAGTATTGTACGCAGGAACCATCTATACCAATTAACGTCGTAATAACGGTTACATATAGCCGTTAAACGCCTCTATATATACCGCTTAATATCTCTCCGGTCACACGCGTATATATATATACATGTACGAATATATACACTATATCGGAATTTGCACGCTCGCCGCAGGAGCGAAGATCTGAGCATCTATTCTCAACTAAAGCCGATAGACACAAATAACATTCTCTCTTCTCTCTCGTGCACGCCAATTGTTTCCCTCTCCCGCACCATCTCTCGTTCTCTCTCTCTCTTCCTCATGCAAATTCCCTCTCGCCGGGAGACGCGAGCTTCTCTCTCGTGTACCGCTCGATCGAGGGCCCCCCCGTTCGTCCGAAAATTCAGCCCCCTCTAAGTGTATCGTGTATAAATATATACATATATATATACGTATACGTATAGTACAACGCGAGAGCTTGCGCGCGATGGGTGTATGTGTATATACATATACATATACAGTGGTGTAGTACAGTTGCTTTTCGAAGCGCCTCGTCGTCGTGCCGTGCTCGGTTTTTCGCGCTTATATATATATATGTATATGTACACGGGGGAGAGACGCAGGGTTGCTACGCGACCTGCGGAACTTGCGGATGAGAGTGTGCGTATATATATATATAGGCGTTGTGTTATATATATACACAGGGGATGGTATATGGTTGATGCTCTGTACGTCGTGTGGCTGGACGCTTTGTGGGTGTTTCGATTTTTGAGGAGATTGGGTGGTATATGCGGGGTTATAGGCGTGTTGTAAAAATTTCATGTTGCTTTCATGTTATATGTGTAAAGTATGCGATGGATACTGAAAACGTTGTTATCTGTTGTTTTTCGCGCATATACAGCGTTGTACAGCTGTGTTATCTGTTTATTATAAGCGGCTCGCATTATTGTATCATTTGGTATTCGTTATCTTTCACAACGAAATTGTGCGAAGGCGTCATCGGTATTTCCCGATGTTTCTTCCTTCTTTCTTACATTGTCAAGTTCTAAAGAGTATATTATTGTCTATATAGTAATCTGCTTTGGGAAGACACACGCGAGAGACGATCGGAAAAGCGATTTTTATCGCGAACCCAAAATTCCCGTATGATATTTAGATATGATTGAGTAAAATTATTATTCAGTCAATTTCTTCCAAAAACATTATCAACCACGACTCTTGTACATCTTTTTAGGTTTATACTCTTACTCAGGGACGCCACAACGAAATAAATTAATCTCTCGAAATTCACTGACGAGGAAAGTTTTCAAAACTTAACATCGACAGCTCGTCGTCATCACGGTTACGTGTATATTATACATATACTTATATGTAATAAAATAAACGCGTGGAGCACGCGCGTTACTCTAACCTCACAATATATTCTATCTCAATATTTATACGAAAATTCTTTTCGGCGTGTGCGTGATAAATATTTGCATCGGGCGTGTATATATCTTGAAATTAAAAGTGTAAACATTAGAGCCGCACGGTATTTGCATATATAGACATAAACACGCGCACGTGTGTATAGGTATAGCTTCATTGAAATAAATGAAAAGCACGAAGAACTCGTTCTACTAGTAAACTCATCTCCATTTCCGGCAGCTATTTTGTTTTTTATAAACGGATTCCGTACGTTATTTAAAGCCAATGTAGCTGTCCATATATATCGTTTTCACGTATATATGTACACCGAAACAATTCCAAATTTTCCACTATATATACGTATATAAGCTCATGTATATATAATACGCACATTGTTAAATCGCTAAAGAGATAAACCGCACAGCTTACGTGGGTATTATTATTATTATTATTGTTATTATTATCTGATGAACTGTGCGAGGATTAATATCTCAAGTGCGGTACGATGCGGTGCGCGCGAGAGGCTCTGTCAATAATACTCCGCGTTTCGGGGAAAATAACTTTTCGAAACGCTTTGTATGTGTGTGTGTGTGTGTGTGGGTTTGTTTGTGTTACGCTGTTGCGCGTTCGAGCGGATTCGAACTTCTATCGTCGATCCGTGGATGCTCTCTCGAAACTCTGCTGCTGCGTTATCGTTTACTTGCTTCGCAAACTTCAACATACATATGCTGCATATATATATTCTACTTTCGTTTACGTTTATTACGCGTGTATAATATACTGCAATTTTGCAGTGACTCCGCTTTTAACGTATAATCACTCAGATTAAACGATTGTGCCAAACTTATCGGTTAATATACAAAATTCGACTCTGTCTTTACAATAAGACACTTAATTCTACGTATAATGCGTTCGTAGAAGAACCGAGATAATAACATCTACTACAAACGGGTCTATTATACGAGGAAAGAAAATTTTTTGCACAGTCGTATGTATCCTCTTCGCGCGAAGTATTACCAACTGTATATATGTATGCACACACCGCAAACCGCGCGCATTTGACTCGTCTACATGCGTCAGAGGTCTGATGCCTCATACCCGCTTCTCTTTTACCTCGTATATCTTAAAATACGGAGAGCAACAGTGCGTTACTTTTCGCCGTGTTCCTTCGTCGCGGTCGATTCATCCTCTCAATTTCCAAATAATAATGTGTACTCATATAGCATATATATATATATATATATACACATATCAGGCTAAATTCCTGTTACACGATGTCATAATAAGTATATAAACAAACGTATTTGAGAGGAGAATTCGTTGTGACGGGGCAATCCGAGACCATGTTTGTCTCCGTCGCGGCGTCTGTGTTCTTCTTCCTTATCTCTCGTAGTCTATATAATAACAGCCGCCACGTGGTGAAATTATTTTTCAATCGTTCTCAACTTATGTAGCTATATACATGCGCTGGCATTTAATTTTATCCTCGTCGTGCGGACTGTTTATGTATATATGACTAAGCGAGAGTCATCGTCGTTACTCCATATATACAGATATATAAGTTAATATTCTATATGTATATGTATATACGACACAAGTATATAGTTTACGCGCAGGCAATCGTGGCAATGTTATCGAACTACACGCGCGCGCGTGATATAGGCCAAATTATTCTTATCGCTCGCAAAGCGCGTGCACGATGCAACACGCACACGTATATAACGTTTGGCTCTTTGCTCTTTGGTCTTCTCGTTTCGTATCGTTCTTCTTCTTCTTCTTTTTCGCTGCCTGTTTAGAGTTGGCAGAGAACTTGACGAGAATGATTCGTTGGTTTCTTTGTACTCGTCGGCTTGCGCCGCGTCGACGAGAGCTAAATATAGGAATTTTCGGTCGCGTTGTTGTAAGTGTATATAAGTATATATATACGTATTCGTTGTCGTGACGCTGGTTTTCAAAATGTATAATGAAGAGAAAAGAGTTAAAGAAACTCGCGAGTACAATAGGTAGACGGAAATAATAAAGATGATGATTGGATTTGTAAAGGAATTAATCGTTGAAAGAAAATTTGTTGTACACTTTTTTACGCTTTCTTGTCGCTGTGAAGTGATAAGAATGAAATATATAGATACATGTATATACGGATATACTTATATACTTACATGGCATATATATAGCAGTATATCTTTCTGGAAAATATTTACATAAGCCGATATTTACAATACAAAGCTGCTGTGTATGCGCACGAGTATATATATGTGTGTGTGTACGTTACCGCCTGTCTCGGTCGACGTTTACATTCAGCTTTTACTTTGCATATGTTAGTATAAACGCTAATATACTGGTACTTTTATCGAAAAAAAAAAATAACAAAGGCCTTTTTTTGGTATATCGTGCAGGTATCGAAACTTTGATTTCATTCGGTATATAAATCATTTATTTGACCGTCCTGCAATCGTCGTTTCGAATCGGGCGCTTACGTATACTTACAGTCTTTTGGTATGTGTTAATTAGGGCAGGAATAATGCATGGCTTGCGCGATTTTCGTTCCAAGAGTTATAGCTGCATTCTTCTAAATAACAAAGTATTCGTCTCGTACATATAAATGTAGATGAAAAGATCGGTATCGAACGGATTGCAGCTGGGAACGAAGTTTTGTAAAAATTACCATATATACCCTCGATAGATGCGTCCGTTGCCATGGTTTACAGTAAATTTTACAATACAGTGTATATCGTGAATTGTTTAATATTCGGGTACTCTCCAAAGTTGTCTAATACTACATTATATAACAAAGTTATATCTTTTTTGATTTTTCTACAATTCCTATAGCAGCTTTATATGAAACAAACTGATAATTTTTAGAAAATTATATTAGTAACTTGTACCAAACTTAGTTATCTCCGTGTAAAAATGGAATTATCACGACCAATTTCGTATTTCTTTATAATAAAGTGTCACGGACATACCGAGTATAACAGATAAAATCCTATCTCTAAAATATGTAACGTATAAGTATAACTTTTATAACATTACGGACAATCCATCTGAATTTTACAACGTGAATATTATACGCAACAATAACACTACTCACATATTTTTATAATTAGCAAAAATTTTCAAACGATAATTCTTACACACACACACACATATATCAGCGTACAACAAAAGAAAAAGAAAACAACCAAGTCAGCTGAAACAACCTCTTCCTCTCTCTCTTTCTCTTCCACACCGCGATAAACAATATATACATTCTATCTCTCTCTCTGTCTGTCATACACCGCCACCGCGCGGCCCAATTCACCGCGACATCACCACACACGCGCGTGCCGACAAAAAAGCCCACGTACCGAGAGAGAGAGCGAACCACCGCCCGCGACAATAATCACGTCTATATAGTCACCTCCGCCTCCTCCTCCCTCGCATGGCCTTCTGGGAAGCTCTCGTTCACTCATTCGCTTCAGCGCGCGCCTACGACGAAGTGAGCGAGTGAGAGAGAAAGAGTTTATCTCGGTTGATCCGCCCTCGCAGCAGCAGCCTCGACGCCGGCGGTTATCGCTATCTTATCGCTGCCTATATGTGTATACGTGTCTGTATGCGTCCAGTAGTGCTGCGCAATGCGTATATATATATATATGTGTAGAGGAAAGGAATGTAAGTTGCGTGTATATATAGTAAAGGATGCGCTGTTGGGAGGTTGTGGTGGTGTGACGGTGTGCGTGCGCAGTTTTTTTATTTTGAATTCTCTCGCATATAAAATATATACAATGGTAGAATCATCGAAAATTTTTGTATACTATCCAACGTCATCGAGAATAGAGTCTATACCGCGAGACACTCGCGACATTACAAAGAACCAATATATATATACACATACACTCGGTGGCTCGCCTTCTCGTTGTTATCTCTTTCACTTGCGCGCGCGCGCTCGGCGAGCGAACAAAAACAGAATATTTTAATCCGTTCGTTATCGCCGCGCGCACCTGTCGATACAAGCGCCGCACTTCCAACGTATAAGTAGAGAAAACAAAAAAGAAAAACTCTCGTATACATATATGCATACATAAACGCGTGAAATGTGATTGGGCAGCAGTAGCAGCAGCCCTATAATGACCACTACACTAGTGCTGGACGGCTATTATCACCGTCAACGCGTGGGGGTATATATATATATATATCGATTCGAGGCCGACGACGACGACGACGACTACGAGGAGGTTATATGATGAATCACGCGAAGCTTATCGTATATACCGTGGGAGAGAGAGAGAGAGAGAGAGAGAGAAAAAAAACACGAGCACGCGCATGACACGAGTAACGCGTGCTGCGCGTGGGTTTAAGAGATGAGTTGTTGCTGAGTTGTAGGGCACCTTTGTAATTTTTATTTATTTTTTTTATTTTTCGTCATGCGTCTTGAAACTCAATCGTTTTGTTTATACTAACATGATTTTTATAGTTATACGAACAACAAATATATATATACCCGCGTCTACATATATCACAACCCATTGCCACTCCCTTTCGCTTGAACCCCCGAAATTCTCTCTCCCTCTCTCTCTCGGTCTCTGCGTGCGCGCGTCCGCGATGTTGCTGCTCTGCTGGGGGCGATCGAACCGGCAGCTGTAGCAGCAGCAGCAGCAGCAGCACGCGGGTGTATACTATCAGCTCCACCCTGGCGCCATCTTGGTTAAAGCTCGAGCTGCTTTCCTCCTCCGTAATTCCTTCGATCTTCTCCCCTTATACTCTTGTGTGTATATATAAGAGATGCTGTAGAGAGAGAGAGAGAGAGAGAGTAGTTGGATGCAAATGCGCGTCCTGACGATGATGTTGGGGTGGGTTGAGATGGAAGAGGAAGGTGATGGTGGCGATCGTATAGTAGTGTGTATAGGTGAGACGTAAGGGGGTTGATTGAATTGTAAGGAGATTGAATAAGGGATGGTCGCCGGTCGATGTGTGAATAATAATGATGGAGGAGAGAGAGAGATTAGGGGAATTATTGAATTTTTTCTAACATAACGAATTATAATATGAAATTAACTCTTCCTATACAGTACATATGATATTATGTATCCGTCTTCGTAATCACAAAATTAACAACCCTTAAGAACTCAATGACCCAACGTGCCCCGTCGTCCTATACTATACCCTGAACCTCGATATGACAATTGCACAACGCGCAATTACATCACGGTGTCGAGCACTCGAACACGCGCGCGCGCACGCGTTCCCTTAGCAGCTGAGTAAAGGTATATACACTAACAGGTATTATTTGGCCGTAACATAATACAACAATTCGCCCCGTGCGCCGCCGCATCGCGTCGTTCTATATACGTTGCGTCATCGCAGCACGCGCGTATAATACGTGCGCGTTACGCAATATATTCGCGCATGATATGTTCATTCATTAACCTCCTCCTCCTCCTCCTTCTTCTTCTTCCCCCCCTTCGGTATATCATCCATATATCGTTGCTCGATTATTATCATTGTCGTATAATGCGAGTGTTACATAACCCACCCTTACCGCAATTAAGGAGAGCGAAGTACTCATTGTCCCTATATACCTGTGACAATATACGCATAACCATCGAGGGTTTAGGTATATTGTATACATATATAACGTTCGGAATGGTTTTATATAACGTTTTCTAAGGGATCCATTGTATATTTTACCATTATACGTGGATATACTACACCCCCATCTATATAAAAGAAAGAAGAATTCGATTCCGACAGTCCGCGAACTTTCACGGCTATACGTGTAGTATACATATATACGAACGGCCGCGTAGCGAGCGGTGTCTTACATTTTTTCCCCGTTACCTCGCGCGCAGGACAGTTACGATGAGTTACTCCTCCTCCCCCTCCTTCTCTTCTGGTAACGGTCGCCGGAACCTGTTAAATCCCGACCGTAAGAGCGTGTATATATGTATATATATATATATACACACTCGATTTTCCTCGTTCGGATGTTATATACGTATGTACGCGTACGTACATATATATGTATACGTGAAAGGTATATGGGCGCGAATTCGATTAGCCGAGAGGTGTTTTTTTTTCTCGATTTATACCGACGTCGTCGTCGTCGTTTGATGTGTCGCGTGTGTATGGGTATATATATAGGTAGGTATGAGGTTGCAAAGGTAATATACGTGTATGTAGGGGGAGAGAGAGAGAGAAGGTGGTATAGACGACGCGGTAATTGGGATTATAGAGGTTCGGCGCGGATTGGACGATCTGCTGTCGATAATGTGCTGCTCGCTGGGATTACAACGAGTGACATGACTACGCGGTCGCGGGTATATTCGAAGGGAGAGAGTATAAGTGTAATCGCGGCGTGTGTTGTTGTGAGATTTTTTTTTGTTGTTGCAGAGGCTTTATGGGTGTAGTATAGATATTTAATTTATGGGTGTTTATAAGTATATTATATATGAAATTTTCGAGTTTCGGAATGCATATAAACTATTGGGTTTAATGTTGGTATATAGATTTTTTTCAATTATTGGTATTTAAGAAAAATTTTGTTGATTTTATATACTCGTTTCGGCGACACTATATATATATATATGTGCTTCCTCAATATATTTACTCTCAAAGTTTACATTTACTTGGTTAGATATTTCCTGAGATCTGAAGTAATAAAATTGTAATTCATTACGTTTACGATATATCACGTGTATATTTTTCACTACATTAATACGACTAATTAAGATACTTAACATTTATATCAACCACGTATACTCATAAATTATCTATTTTAAAACTAAAATATAATAAAATCCATAACGTAAGTACGGGGAGGGGTCAAATCTAATATAACATCCCGTAAAATAGTTCCCATCTCTATATACGAGCAGCACCACTACTACTACCATCTCCGTTCTCACTTCCTCCGAGCCGCGCCACGTCTCTCGCGACATCGTCCGCAAGGAAGTCCGTCAGGTGTTGCCGCCGCTGCACACCTCTATATATATATCTACGTGCCTCTCCCGCGAGGTTTCTCTCTCTCTCTCTCTCTCTCTCACTCTCGTCGCAGGTCTTCGCGCCCTCTCCTCGTCTGCATGCGCGCGGGGCCGCGCGTGTATCGATTTCTCCCTCATCTCTCTCTCTCTCTCTCCGCGAGCCCCGCGAATCCTTTCCGATGCCCGCAGCAGCAGCAGCAGCAGCAGCAGCAGCAGCAGCAGTTGCTCCCCAACGCTGCTGTTACTGCTGCTATATGGCGCAGGGACAACACCGCGCAATGAATGTATGTGTATGTATGTGTCGTTGAACTCGGTATATATACATATATATATATGAGCGTGAACGCGTTGCTGGATGGGGAAAAAATTTCGTGCGGGTTTCTGTATGTATATATGGGCAGTGTTAAGTATATATAGTATGAAGTTTTATGTAAGATTTCGTTTATTACACCTATCACGTATATTTATTTATTTATTTGATAATCAAACGGGCTAAATAAGCCCTTTACAAAAAAGTAGAATACAAATATAATACAAAAAAGTACTAGTAAGGGACAAAAACTAGCTGAGTCAGGTAAAGTAATAAAAGTGGCATAATACATACTCGATGTACATGATATAATATTAGAATATCATTATTATTATTACGCGTACGCATAACCTATGCGATCCGCGAGGTGAATGAAATGAATCGGTTTCTCATTATTTCCATTATTCAATATGTCGTATATCGACGTAACTATATATATGCATAGATACGTGAAAACTTTTCTATACATTAAAGTAGTAGCTAAAAAAAATGTCTGCGTCACACCGACTGTATGATACTTTTTCACGCGCATCAATCATCGCCCACTTAGTGTATAACACACGTATATACGCACATATATATACACACCCTCGCAATTAGACTATACAACGGCGGCGTGCGTGTAGTTTTCGCGAATTCTGGCAGCAACTCAATTTTGTAATACACTACCGGCAACACTTCCGCGTATAATTTACAAGCCAACTACTGCATGACGCATATACATACAATAAAACAGACGCACAGCATTTTGCGTTATGATGAATCGAGCGATGAAAAGACGCGTTTTATATATATATATATATAGAACGCATCAAGCGTCGGTGTTTAGTCTCATGCGCGCTGAAATTAAAACCTACGTGAACTCTATATCATACTACGATATACATTGACGCATCTATATATATATATATCGGTCATCTCCGTTGTTCTTTGAACTTTCTTCAAGGCGTATACATTCGTTATCGGGCTACGTACGTCGAAAAATTATTATCCCCTTATACACGCCGCGTGTGTAATTGATTGCAAAGCGCACATGCAGGTTTGCATATATATAGTCGGTATATGTATATATACGTGTTATCGCGGGAATGAATTTGCCCGTGTGCGAATTGAATACGTAATATATGCATAAATCGCGAGCTAATGAGATTTGATTTTCCGAATCCGCGTGTAACTATAAATGCTTGCATAAAGCGCCACCGGTCGTGAGTTACGCCCACACACGCCTCATTGAAGTAATTGAATATCCATCATCGGCTGTGCGCATGTGTGTGTTTATATATCATCTGTTTGTGCGTAGGAAAGAAGAGATAAAGAGGCTCGATCGAAGTTTACGAAAGGTTTTTTACGGAGGTTTTAGGGGTTGTTTTGTTATTTATAAGATAAATTGAGTGGGGAAATTTTGTTATAAGAGATGCGGTTAACTGTCTCATTTTATTTTCAACTTGATATTGACGCAGTTTGTGTATTGCGTCTCCAATGAAATCTTTGCATCATTATAAAATAAACATGTATACCAATGACATTGCGGGGTCTCGATCTCAACATCAAAAACAAAAAAAAAACAACAAAAAAAAAAACTTTTACCTATTTTACTATATTATCAAAATAAGTCATATTATCGTTTACATTAACAGCTGTACGTATATATTTGCCGGGTTTCGCTCATCCCACCTCTTGTATAAAATAAACTATAAGAAAAAAAAATTCAAACCAAGCCAACTTTACCTTACGTAACATATATGTATACATATACGGCATATACGCGGGCAAAAAGACCGTAGAAAGTCGAAAGCTCTCGCGCACTTGACACCGAAAAATTCGGCGATTACGGTTAACTCGATATAAGACCTCGCGGGTTTTCTTCTCTCTTTCTTTCTCTCTTTCATGTATGCAAGGACGCATAATCTCTCTCTCTCTCTCTCTCTCTCTCTCTCTCTTTCCCTTATCTCTCCCCCTTCTTCTATACGACAACGTTTCAATCTCGTGCGCGTTATACGCGCTCGACTTGCACTTTTTCATATCGCGCGCGCGTGTACATATACTTCTTACCTGGTGGCCTGACTTGCCTGCTTGCCTGCCTGCCTGCCTACCTGCGCGAGGAACGATTCAACCGGTTCTCGCGATGACGCACGTATACGTGATAAAAAAAAGAAAAAAGAAAAAAAAGAACCGAGTGGTATACGCGACTGCGTGCGTGACCCACGAGCGAGTGGATGGATGCGTGGTTTTAAGGAGGGGACGAAAGATTTGGGAGGGGGGGGGGGAGTGGTTGGAATTTTTTCGCAGGTTGTATTTTGGAGACTGAGAAATTTTGAGATGGATGGGTTGTGGGTGCTGGTAAAGGTGGGGTTGGGTTTTTGTCGAAAAGAAAACTCGAATGAATTTTGATGAACAAAAAGTTTAAGTATCGCAATAGCTAAAATTATTAGTTAAATAACTATTATGCAATTCCCATTAAACTCTTATTACCGCGTTTATTCGTGAACCTCGCCCCTTTCTAAACGACTAATGAAGCCCTTACGTACATAATCATCCATTATACCCAATCATTTATTGTCCAACGACCTCGCAACCATCGAAATCGACGAAAATTCTTACACAGCAGAACAAAGCTTTTGCCAATCCGCATCTACTATCCGCGCTATCTCTATACCGCCGTGTGCGACGTGAGATAACGGCACATATAGTCGTTGCCAACCACAAAACGTACCTTATATACGACGACGACGACGACGACTAGCTCTCTAATTTCAGGGTAACATGTGGCGGCAGCGAACTTCCGCAACGTAAATAATCGATAATTATCGAACGCTTCGCGTATATATACCTAGTGAAAATATATATATATGTATATAGATGTATATACGAAAAACAACGCGCGCGAGTTACTAAAACGTTAATGCGCTACTTATACGCGAGTCGATATATATCTACATATAATATGAGAATGATCAATCTATGTAGATATAGTCGTTCTCGTTGCATATTGTGCATTTTTAGTAATTTTAATAGCGGTGAGGTTCATTATAATAATAATTAATGAAGAGATAAAAAAACTTTTCTCTTGGTATATTCCAAAATTACTGTAATTCGCTGTCCAAGTCGTCGAATCATCACGTAAATCGTATACGCATCATCGTCTACTACAAACTTATAACAATGAACTACGCTAATTTAACCAACGAAAAACCAAATAAAATTATCTACATCTTTCCTCTTAACTATATATATATAATCTTTGCATGTTTAGCTTATAACTACTGTGTGGCATCATTTATCTATATCTATCTATCTCTTGCTCTCGCTCTCTTTTCACAACAACGATATCAAACAAGCTAACGCATCAACTTCATCATCCCTCCTCTCACTCACTCACTCACTCACTCACTCACTCTCTCATATTCCTTTGCTTAACTTCACACACTAACCCTTGTTACGTCCTTGTACGTCCGGCAGAAACCACGTCTGAGCCAGGTATCCCGCAGCAGCAGCCGTCGACGTTCATCCCACCATTACCATCATCATTCCTCATCGTCCTCATCCTCGTCATCCTTCTATTACCAACACCATCAAAGCTCACGTCACACCTACCAGCAGCACCACCAGCAGCGCGGCAGCGTGACGACCGCCCTCTTATGCTTACAGGCCCAACGACCCGAGCAGAGTGTTATGCAAGCATTGGAAAGCCTCAGCGATTCACAAGTCAATGATTTTCTATCTGGCAAAGCACCACTCAATCTTACCATGCGACTTGGCGATCATATGATGTTGATACAGCTTCAATTGTCTACTGTTACACCAGCTACTACAGCTACTGGTGCAACTAGTAGCTCTACTACTACTACTACCACAACTACCACACAGCAGCAACAACAGCAACAGCAGCAACAACAACAGCAGCAGCAGCAGCAACAACAACAACAACAACTGGGTACTGGAAATACCACTACCACCGCCACTAGTGGCACTAATACCAGTCGACCTGCCATTGGCTTGTTGTCGTCCGATCAACGACAGTATTATGAACAGCAACAAGCCAGGCTCTCCCATCTCGTTACCCAGATCGACAGGATGCAGCGAGAGTCAGCAGCTGCACTCGATACCGTCGCCACAGCTCATGAGCAATTCACCAGGTAAGTCGAAGGAATTTTATGAGAGGATTAGAATCCAGTACATTTAATAACCTATAATGAACATGTCCTTTCTACCTACAGGCGAGCGAATACTATCATCCCAACGCCTCCGTCAACGCCAACGAGTCCCCCCAGCACTACCAGTACCAACACCAGCACCAGCACCACTAACCCACCTGCATCATCGAATCAACCGTCATTATCATCATCGTCTACGTCGTCTTCGTCATCGTCTACGTCGTCTTCCTCGTCGTCGCTGGCGAAAAGTTTAGCCGCAGCAGCGGTTGCCTCCAGTTTATTATCTGCCCAACAAACTCCTCCACCATCAAACTTGAATCCTGGTAGACCAGCAACGACATCAACGTCAACGTGTACGCCGTATTGTAGTAGGCACCACGTCCACCCACCGATGACGTTACGACAGCGGATGTGGTATCTTAGTAGGTCAATGTGCAGGAATGCCTTCCACAAGCCTCAGAATCGTAACAGGAAGAGGAGAGGTGAGTCTGAGAGTATATATAAGATGGATTTTTTGCTTATTGTTGTTATATACGTTACGTTTATACGTTGTGTACGTGTAATACACGTAAATGGGATAGTAGTGAGAGGTTCGATGATATAGAAAATGAAGAAAAAAATGTCAGTGCTTCCTCATGAATAGCAGTGTTTGCTAGAAACTTTTGCCAGTTTTGAACCATATATAGGTATATTATTAATCAGCAACGGTGTGGAATGTAAATAATAACTAAATTTAAATTAGAGTATAACCAATTTGGCAATCCAACGTCAAAGGTATTAATGTCGATATATACCAAAGGAATCTATAGATTTCCGAAACATTGTTTAGATATACAGCTTTTGATAAATTATAAGAAATTCATCGTCTCGCTGATATGTTTCAATTCCGTTGTAAATCGCTCTACAAGTATCGCGCAGCTAAATCATATTCTTCTCGTAATTCAAAAGTTTCCCATCATTTAAATATACCAAGTCTCTGTGTTTTTTTTAAATTTTATTTATTATGGAAAAATTAATTTTTTTTTTTGCACGCTGCTCTCGAATACACTACTTGTCTTTCTCTTTCCATCGAGACATTCTACCGCGCCTACACACATGCACCCACACTATATACAACACCGTTCCGTATACAGAGTCCGCACACGCGCTAAAGTATAAGGTTTCGAATTAGCAACGAATTGGCTTCGCTTATTAAATAGAATTTAGGTAACCGTATATATACAAACGCGTGGTGGCGAGTTCGTCTACTATACATGACATTCGCTGCTATACGATCGAAAAAGCCCTACATTCTCATCACGCACACATATTATAACTAAACATTTCTTTCTTTCTAGCCACGTCTCCTACAGTCTGTCCATCGTGTGGAAAAGGCAGCGATCTTAGCAACAGCGACTGCTGCACTAGCCCATCGCAACCACAACAACCACAACAACAACAGCAACAACAACCACAACAACAACAACAACAACCACCAAAATCACCAACTAACAGAAGCAGTAGATGCAAAAGGAAGCACCTTGACATTTTCTCAACGTATCTTAGTCAGAGCGCTAACTCAACATTATCATCCACTACGACCACGCAGTCGCCGTCATCATCATCAACGGCATCACAACAAACGTGCGAAGCTTACAACAACAGCAGCAAGGAGACATCGCCCGAACCAACCTCGTCAGCCCCCTCCACACCTACGACGCCCGATAGTCCCGACGCGCCGGTATCCCTCGACGCTGCTGCCGCGGCCGCAGCTGGTAATCCTACCGACACGCTCGATACCAGGGCGCTCGTCGAAGCATCCCGGAACCTCACGCGGAAGCTGAAACAGCTGTCTTCAGAGGTAGGTCACATATATGCGCATGCTCATGTGGTTTGTATATAGGGAATCAAGGGGGGAGGGATGATGGTTCATTTTTATCAGGGACAGATTAATAAATAGATTAGATGATAATTAATAATTTATATAGGGATATTAATAATATGTATAGGGTATTGTGAGTGGTGGAGTTGATTATTGGGTATAGTTAGAGAAAGTTTTGAAAGCGATTTGTTAAACATTGTAATAATAGAAGGAATAGACGTGGTTGAAGAATTCTTTTGGTTCGTTTGGGTTAGGGGATTATTAAAATTTTGGGTGTTTATTATTTGATTATCATACGTATATTTGGATAGAAATAAATACAGTTGTAGCTATATCTAGAGACAAGCTCAGGAGGTTGAATTTGAAAAAAGAAATTAGAAGTCACAAATGCAATAATGCCGATATTGTTGGTATCTGTACCATTCTTTGACACACTTTTACTTCCAGAGGAGTTATGAAATGATATATGAATAATATGAAAATATTTATCAGAGTGAGAATATTTTGTAAAAGGAAACTGTTGTTCTCGAGGAAACTGTCTTGATTGTTAAAAGGAAAATCCTGTTTATGTAGAAAATGTACTTTTTTTATGTATCCTCGTTCTAATAGATCTTTTGCAATACGCAACTCTTATCCGTAGTCACGGTAACGTTGAAAAACGATAATGGAAAAACGTTGCTAATATCGTGAATCTACTTGAATTACATTTCTTTTAAATTAAAATAGATTCAATCAAACGATAAAATACATAATGAATTCGTTTCATTTTTTTTCGTATCCTCTCTACTTAATCGTTACTGACTATATATACAGTCACTATTAAATAACCATCTCCGCGTCTATTATAACTCTGCGCGTCTGACAAACAACGACGTCTCTAGCGAGACTTTGCCGCATTGCGAAACCCATTCGCGATGAAATTTATCAGCGTTGTAATTGTCGGTAAGAAAACCACCGCGCAACGTCGTTGACTCAGGACAACGACGAAGCCCGTCATCGATTAAAGCGTAGAGCAATGACTCAGTTTATCAAGTCGCTTCTCGAATGCGCGACACGCACACACACACACACGCCTCGAGTTGAGATTACCTTCGCAGAATTATGATTTTGTTGAAAGACTGTGTTGCGTTGATATTTTTCTTTTTCTTTTACGAACAATTCGAGACGTGCGATTAATACTGTATTGATTGCGAAAGGGGATCTCGATATACGTTCCGTATATAGAATATAAAAAAGGGAATATTGGATTATTATGGATACAAAGCTCTTGCTCAAATACTGAATAAATCAGTGGAGATGTAATTTATAGTAGAATCTGTGTGCTATCGTCTTATTACTGAGAGGTGAAAATTATAAGGAGATATAGTCAAGTTTACAATACGTATACGTTAATTACTTAATTACAAATGACAGTAATTCGAAATTAGTACAGTGCAGCATGTAAAGCTATAATTAGTAAACTATGTAGATAGAGGTCTTAAAAGATAGTTTGAACTGCGATTACGTTTGACGGATGATCAAAGTAACGTAAACGTAAAAGGTGATGAAATAATAGGGATTCTTGTAGCACACACGTCGTGATTAACGAGTGAATTATGGAAAGGAAAATCATAACGTGCAGCCATTAAACAAATATTATAACCAGTTATATTCCAGTAAATTCTTAGTTCTTTAATATTTTTTATTTTATATACGCTTTATATATATATTAAACAACCTTACTAACCATCCACCTTTATTCCAGGAGAATGCAAAGCGCCGCCAGGGTGCGATAATCGAGAGCATGCACCACCACGGCAAGGGTGTGTACACCGGTACGTTTAGCGGTACATTGAATCCAGCGCTACAGGACCGTCATGGTCGGCCTAAACGTGACATCAGCACGATCATCCACATTCTGAACGACCTGCTGTGCGCTACCCCAGCTACGACTGCTGGACACTATAGGTACCATAGGCATGGTAGTGCTACGTCGTCGTCAGGCCAGCAGACAGCAACAGCTGCTGCTGGCTCCGCGCAAGGGGGTGTAGCTACAGCTGGTGGTAATAGTCGTGCGGCTACTACTATTGGCAGTGCTGCTGGTGTTACGGCGCCGATGGGTGTAGCGACGCAGACGAATGGTAGTCCTGTGTTTGCAGCAGCGCCTACGACGACGACGATGACGGCTGTGGGCGGTGGCGTCGTCGGTACTGCGACGACGATGACCGGAGTGCAGGATGGCGGAATAACGAGTGCTGCGGCGATTCAAGCTAATGGTGAGTTATTGTTGTAACTATAGGGATTAGAAATTTATGTGTTATGTGGATTACAGATGCGATGTTATGAGATAATTGCCGTGATGAAAGAAGGGAATTTCGTTTTTAGGATACTTTTTATACATTAAGGAAGAAGAAGAAGACGGAAATTTTCAGAGAACGGCAAAATCATTCGTATATCGTGTAAAAAAAAGTTGTCATTTTGCTCGAGTCAATTTTCTCCGCAAGCGATGACAAAAAATTCGTTTTTTTTTCAATTACCATAAATTTGTCAATAGTTAATAGAAGTGTTTATCTCTTATAGGATAATTAACGCGTAAGTGAAGGGAGTATTTCACCATGGACGTTATTATCAGTATAATTAACATGAAATAATTAATTACTCGTTGTACCGTGGCAATGATATAAAAAAAATAAAAAATAAAAAATTTTTTAATCATATAGTAGATAGTATAATTACGTAAAAAACTTCGGTACGGCCATTCCCACGGTTAAATATTAGCTTGTTAATTAACTGAAGCCGAAATTTATAGTTGCTCATTTTACATTAGGTTACAAAATGTATAGTCAAATAGTTGCGGAAGAGTATCGAATGGCATTTTATCGACGGTTAAAATCTAATTATTTACTCGACGTTTGGCTGAAAAAGTAATAAAATATTAAACAATAATTTGTCGAAATATACCCTACGACGAATCGATTTACTGTAGAGCACTTTAATCACTATATTCGTCTTTCCTTCCAGATGAACTTTCCAAAGAGAACGAGGCGACGAAGGGTAAGATGCGTAAGCTGCGCCTGGTGATGGAGCAACGTCGTGAGAAGTTGCGCGCGCGTCGACAGGCACGCGCCGCCCCCTACACGACGAAGTGGGCAGCGGTGACACCGGGCGCTAGCGACCCGAACGCCGGCACCTCGTCCACATCATCCGCTTCCAGCACGTCGTCCAACTCCAGCGGCAACACCGAGGGCGAGTCCGAGCTCAAGCCCTGTAGTCCTGAGCCCGTCGTCGCTTAAAGAGAGAGAGAGAGAGAGAGAAGAAGAAAAAGAAAGAGAGAGAAGAAAAGAAACAAAAACACTCGGTCGTTGTAGTATCTAAGGAGGAGGAACACAATATTAGGTGTTTGAAGCGTTGCGTGCGTGAGCACTTGGTGAAGAAGTTGCGAGTGTCGCGTTGTACGAGAAGAAGACGAAGGCTTTATATATAGATGTAAGGCGTCGCCAGAGGCCGGAACGCGAGGATCGTATGACCGCGTGTAGAGAATTTTTCTTTCTTTCTTTCCTTCTTTTTTTTTTGTAATATCCGTGTGCTGTGACGCTTTATTTGTTCCTCCACGAGAGAAAGGACACTCGTTCGTTCATGATTTTTTGTCACTATCTCTATCTATTTGTCTATTATCTATCTCTCTTTTTCTCGAGAGTCGCGCGTGCGTGTGTGCCACATGTACCTCTGCCGCTGTAGTATAATCTCTACTTGTCGCGCACGCGCTGACTTATATATAAATATATATATAAATATACTTATATACCCCTCTGTGCATGAATGATGATAACTTTTAAGAAACTCTCGCGGTCTCACCGCATTCATATGTATATTTTTTCCGTTATCAAATGTATGAGAAGAACGCGATGATGATTCTTAAAGGTTGAGGTTCGCGCGCGCGCGCGCGCATGCGTGACGCTCGCGCTTTTTAATTCGCGTACATGTAGTTACTTGAAATTAGATGGCAAATTCTCGTAGAAGTGGAAGAGATGGCAGAGGCTCGGCTTGTGCACGAGAAACTTTACGGTGTCGAAATGAGAGAAGAGAACGGTATCGATAACGATGATGATAATGATAATAATGATTATGATGATGAATGGATGGATGGAGGGGGGGCAGATCGATGAAGTATATACGTAGCGATAAATTTTATACGAATTTATTTTTATTGAGTGACAGTGACGATGTTAATTACCTTTGTTCGCTAAAAAAGATGATAAAGAAGATAAAGAAACCAGCCGCCGCGCCACATATACACACATATACGACGCAAGTCGCTAAGAGAGTCTTTCGTTCATCGTCAATCTGCCCTTGCGGGGCAGCCAATGAAGCATTTTTAAAAGTGGGCCACATTATGCCGCCAAGTTCACAGATCAAAAGAAGTCAAACTTATAAAAAATGATGTATGTAAGTTTACGATCGGGTCCTAAATAAGTAGGGTATATATATATAGGTGATGATGATAATGATCATGAAGAGTAAAAAAAAAATAACAAAAACCACTGTATTGGCCTATGTGCCAGAGATCGTTTAAGTTTAATAGGTACTAAATAACTACATCACTTTCTAGTGTTAGATTTAAGTTTTACTTAGAAAAAAAATTATTATTGCATTACTATTATTACTATTATCATTACAGTTTGCAAACTGTCTCAATATTGTAACATACGAGTATCTCGAACATTATCAATTACCAAAATAAAATAAGAACTGCTTGTTAAGTCAAGGTATAGTCTTATTACGATTTCGTTCGAACTTGTCGTATGAGCGTCACGACCACGGCGTTATATGTTGTGTGCTTGTGTTATCATTGTTGTTACTATTATCGCTCTATTTACTGCGTTAGTTGCAATTAGTTAACGAACGTCTCGCGTGATCTCTGGTATGTTACTTTTATTTTTTTTTCAGTTTTTCTGTTCATTTAAGGAAAAAAAATAATAATTATGAGAACTAAGACGCGTTGAGACAGTTAATAGGACTGAATCGAGAGGTTCAAGGATATTGACAAAGCAATGACTATTAATTGAATTGGATTTATTTAAATTACCATTTATGTTACATACAATCGTAGAAACTTATCGATGCTTTAAATTGCGCTATTACAGTTTTATATCCTAATTCATTCCTGTAGTACACGCAGTACAGATGACAATACAATTATTATTACAAAAAATAAACCAGATAAAAAATTATCCAGATAACCCCGTGGTCTCCTCGGTGTTTTAAAAATAAATTGGTCTTGGGTAAAATGTATGTACAAATCATATGAATTGACACAATATTATTTTGTATTTTCCTTTCAAATACATTAAATTATAATTATGAGTAAAGCAACAGATTGCACGTACAAGAACAAACGTATAAAAATCTTTTTTTTTATCCTAATTTGATTTAATACAGAACGCGGTCCAAAATTGTTTAAAAACAACTAGTATATATAAATAATAGTCATCCCTGAAACTTTCTAAAATTATTAAGTGATATCACTCTAAAATATAGTTCAAAACTTAATTTGAGATAAAATATTTACAGATAATGTACAATAAACACAAGCAGTGCATTGCATATAAAAAATTGAATAAAGAATATGCTAAGAAATGGTACAAGTACTGAGAAAAATTTGATTTTTTTTCCTAATTTCATTCACACTTCCAAAGATTTTCTAAACAACTTTGGAATGCATTTTTATTCATATCTAATAAATTCACTAGAAAGCAATGGAATTTCGCAATTGAACGCATGACTAACATTACGACAAATAGCGAAAAAAATGGAGAAATGAAAAAAATTGTTATGCTGTACTATTTTTTCGACTAAAGAGAGGTCAGATATTTAAAGGCGGACGATCTCGGGCGCGAAGTAAAATGGACGGGAGACGCGGTGACGGAGACCAGCGCGCGCCGACTCGCACATTGTGTAAATGTTTTTTTCGATTATTAAAATTTTCTAAATTTGTTATTATGGCACGATATGGTACATAGATACGATGAAAAATTCTTTCAGACTTCTCGGCAATTACACGCGGTAGAAAACAGCAATTGAAATTTAACAATACAAATGTCTTTTGGCAGTTAATATTTCACTTGCGGGGGTATGATCGAAGCTCACCGATAAAATCGGCTTCAATTGGTTGTTAAAGGTCATTGATTATTTTCCTTTTTTTTTATAGTTTTTATTCATTGACTACTGTAATTGCATCAGTCGAGTACTGATTAATTGATTATAGACTTCTTTTTATAGTTGCTCGCATTAATTTTTAAGAACCTAGCCAAGAATGTTACAGAATGTGGAAATAAAATGACAGTATTCAATAAATAAAAACCCAATGTTTCATTTTAATTTCAATACCCTATAATTGAAAAAAGAAATCACGTTTCCTCGAGCTAAGAACCCGGCCTCTCTTTTAATACAAATTGATTTTTTTGGTTATGGTCTGACGACACATGTGACACGTCTTCAATGGAGCCGCGCAGTGTTCGCACGCGCCATGACCGCACAGGAAAGCAACATTTCGTCTTCGCTCCATGCAAATACTGCACATGTTCGCCTCTTCGAGATCCGCTATCCTTGTCTCCAAGTATCGTAACCGCTCCAAATCCTTATCCTTCTCACGGTCACTTTTGCTTTTATCCGCATAACCGTTTTTTATCTTCTCACGTTCAATCTCTTTCTCCAGCTCTTCTCTATTTAAGTGGGCATCTATGAAATTAAAAATTTATTTTACAATGAAATGTTTTTCCTCAATAATTTATTGTAATAGTTATCAGTACATACTAAAAAATATATTTTTTTGGAATTAAAAATCCACTTGTTCATACTTGTTTACGTAAAAACGAATTTTAGATTTAACTCTTTGCAGTAGTGGCATCTTTCGAAGATACTTATATATTTAAATATTTTTCTGTGATTTCAAAGTAGTTTTTATTTAATTTAATCGACACTATTTTTTTTAATTTTACCGAAAATATTGAGAATAAAATGTTTTTTTTTTTATCTACTTCAAATACCTCTTCAATTAATTCAAGTTGCAAAACCGGTCACAAATTTTTTGATTATGAAATAGAAACAGGTAGATTATTTTTGTACTACTGCACTTACTGTATTATCCTACAAATAGAATGGCTGAGTCCCCGAAAAAAAAAGATTTTGCATTGGAGAAACATCTCTCACGGCAGAATAAAAAAAAAATGTTGACGTCAGACTTCGGCTACATGCGGTAGGTATAATATTTATCCTAGCTTCAGCTGTTTTTCAAGTTGTTTATTTCTCCTCTATTTCTTCCACGTTTTCATCATCCGATTTTCCGATATCAATTCTTTCATTATTTTCATCGTTCGGTTTTTCGATATCAATCTCATTACCACTTATATTTAACTGTCTAACATCATTTTCTAAATCTAAAAAAAAATTAAAAAAAAAAAACAAATAATAAACGAGCATATTAAAAAAGCGTCCTTACCTCCATACGTCTGGGACTTTTTGACGGTGCAGCCGCACTGTGTGCAATTCGTGCAACCTCCGCCACCACCGCGATCACCACCGACGCTACCAGCTGGTCCACTGAGTTGATTGACCTCCTCGTTAGACGGCGAGTTTGTGTTCCTCTGGCAATTCTCGCAGTCGATCGCCGCATTTCGCACCGGCGGCTTTCGCGAGGATTCTTCGTTATTCTGTGGCGCTGGCGCTGTATCAATCTGGTGAATTGGTGGTTGGTGTGTCTCTGCCACTGTGGTTCCTCCGACAGACGTCGACGACGCGGACGACGTCGACGAGGATGACGGCGAGATTATCGGCAGTGGCGGCAGCGGTCGTAATCTTCGAACTGGTCGCAATGGCTGGTGCAATCGTCGGTCCTTGAATGATTTCACCACTTCGACATAACTGGGGTAACGCTCGCGTAGAAGATCTAAAGGTGTCTTGTCGTCAGAGTTTCGCACCGTCTCGAAGACTGCACCTCCACTCTCGAGGCTGACCAGGAAGCACGTCATTGTTAGGTCCGTGGGCGCTTTTCTGCTGTATAGCTCCCGATGAATCTGAGAAAAACCAATGGGACGAGTTAAAAATTTTCTTCATTTGCTTTATAATTAAGTGGATTTAACAATCATTCAAGTAAAGGCAGGTTTTAATCGAACGTTACAAGCAATGTGACTAGAATCTTCATTTTACAGTGATCGTAATTTACACTGTACATACTACGCTTAAGCAGTTATATTTATTTCACAATTAATAATTCAGCCAATGAATTTTTATATAACTTTGTAAATGTATTAAGTATACATGTATACGTTGAGATATAAATACAAATTGAGAATATTCTTTGAACTTGGATCTCTGTTAAAAAATAATATGAGAATTTACTTCAGAAATGTTATGTGATGTGATTAAACATTTTATAAATTAATGTCATTACTAACTTTACTATTCTATTAATGATATGCTGTTAAAACGAATTAAGCAATTGATCACAATATTAATTTTGTGAATACACCTTTGTAACGTAACTACGTAAAATAATTATTTAAATACTCTCATTATTTTTAATGCAATCAAATACAAATGAAACTTCGTTATTTTTGTTTTCATCCGGGATTCTCAAAACTTGTAACATACAAAATCAAATGAAAGCCCAATATAATTATTCATTCCTACTACCTTCAAAAAGCGAACTTTTTACAGAAAACCATAACAAAACCGTTACACGCTTATCATTAAAAATAAAAATAAACAAGCCTAAAATGTGCATGACTCACATTAAGAACATTATCGGCATCGCAGGCGGGACTTGGAGCCTTGTCGGACATCGAAAGCGGTGGCGTTCTGTGCTTGATGATGGCAACATGTAAAGCGGTGTCGCCCTCCTCATCGGTAACGCCGACATCGGCACCATTAGCTACGAGCAACTCCACGATACCCCAATGGCCCTGGGAGGCGGCAAGGAAAAGTGAGGTCTGGCCACGATTGTTCTTCAAGTCGACACGCGCACCACCTTCCAGGACTAGAGCCGCGGCAACGTCACGATGACCGTTTAGGGCAGCCAGATGCAGAGCTGAGAAACCGTCGTCCTTCTTCTCATCGACGAGATGACGTGCTCGCTGTACCAGACGCTGTGATGCGCTGTAAAAGTTCATGATTTGTTTTTTTTATTGTTTATTAAATTTATGCTAAAACAAATTCAATATATTGACTTGGACCATTGAAAAAGATTGTGTAAAAATTACAACAGAAGTAAATTCTTTGCTTTGTAGAAGTCAAAGTATTTTTGAAAAATTTACTCGGTTGGTAATAGTAGAAGTGTGTCAGAAATTTCCGTATCTTCGGTATTTGTATCAATATCACGGGAATTTGTTCATTTAATAGAGACTCATCTCGCGTAAAAAACAAAACATTGGGGGATTCCCGGCTTATACTCGGATGAATGTATCAATATTGAAATTAATTGGTATCTTAATTGTTTGGCATTCTATGATTATTATAAAAATGCTGTTGCGAAAATATTCTTTGGCTAAAACTAATTATTTTTTGGTGAATTAAAACATTTTAGTAAAAAATTCAATTCTGATACGCTACAGTCGGTGATCTACCACATTTAGCAAATTTGAGCGTTTTCAAACCATTATTTTCTTAAGAATTGTTTTTCGAAAAAAAATTCAATACAGAGAAGAATTAATATATTTATTTTTATAGAATTTTGTTATCATTCGAAAATTGAAATTTCTCTGAATAATTGAAAAATTGACTTATACGTGCGAATGGACGTAATGCTCCAAATGGACTTATTTGAATGAAATAGACTTTTTATATCTCGAACAAAGGCTGTTAAATAATAATTTCAAGTTTTTTTTTACTTATTAGTAAGCTTAGAAATCCTTAAAATTCAATACTACTTAATGATCATTTTTAAATAACTAAAAGCACAAAAATATTTTTGTTTTTCACAAAAAAAACATGTTTAACACTCACTAAGAATTGCCCTTCAGCGCGGCATGATGGAGCACGTTGAAGCCACGTTTGTTGAGCAGTGTGTAGTCGACGCGCTCGCAGGCGCAGAGTGCGTCGACAATCTCAACAGCGTCCTTGCCTATTGCGTCGTGGAGGGTTGTGTCGCCGTAGGAGTCTTGAAGGTTGACGTCGCAGTTATGGCGCAGAAGTACGCGTACGCATTCTACATGCTGTTTGTTCACCGCCACGTGTAAGGCGCTACAGCTGCCATTGTTCACAGCGTTTATAGGCGCACCACGGGACAACAGTAGTTCTATTATCTCCGGTTGGTTCCTGTATGGTTTGAAAAACGTAAACCATTTTTTTTTTTTTTTTTTTAACAGAATTTGAGTTTTAGCAAACTTTATCTATAATGGTGTGATCGAATATATATATAACGAACAAAAACTGTGAACTATCTATATTTGTTGGTGGGTTTGTACGATTCGTTATCTTATTAAAGAATTCTTTTTCAATACGAAAAATTTGACTTTACTCCGCTGTAAAGTTAATTTTCATAACTGAAGTAGTGGTGGTTATTTTTTTTTTTTATTCTGAATCAGCGCGAGTTATTACTATACTAAAATACAGAATTAATAATAAGATTTATATTTAGATTGTATTTTGTATAATTGTTTTTATAAAATATGTAAAAGTAAATTTACTTATACAATCAAATATACATAATTTTTATCAAAGTGTTTTTGATTAGATTCGACCTTTATCTACTTCGTCTGTTTTAGTATCGAGCTGAGTTTTATTTAATTCATTGCCTTATGAGAGTAATAATTTTTTCATTTAGTATCTTTTTGTACTTTACACGATATGACGATGAGTCATGTGTTTATCTGCAAAACGGAATATCGTAGCCTAGGTATCCTCTTTTATACTACAAAACTGAAAATACAAATACTCCTTCTGCATCAAGGTGATTCTCGTATTTAAAATCAAAGCAGTTTATACTAATGCTATTTAAATTCTTTAGTAATATTTATTAATTTTGCATCCATATTCAACAACTAGGAATTTAATCTATTTTAAAATAAAAATCAGAAAGTTATTAATTTTTCATTTGGAGTACCCACGATTTCTTATAAATAGTCTATTGAAACATAAAAAAAATGTTATTCTTAATTCAATTCCGCCCCTTTTCATTTCACAAAAGAACTGCCTTTCCATTAAATAGGTCACCCACCCCACCCTTGCCAACCACTCAAATTAGCCATCCCACACCGCGCCCACGCATCGTTTAGAGAGTCAATAATTACCCGAACGCAGCGTAATGAAGCGGCGTGTCGCCATCCTCGTCGGCGACGGTGAGCGAAGCGCCTGCGTCGAGGACTAGTAAACAAAGCTCGCGCTGGCCTTGATGAGCGGCTACCATGAGACAGGTTTTGCGACCGCCTCCTGGACCGCCACGCGCGTCTACCCTACCAGGATACTTGCGCAAGAATTCCTTCACAGTGGCTATACCTGCGTCACCACGTGCTGCGTCCCTTAGCAGCTTCTCCACCTCAGCATCTTTGTTCCTTTCCACAGGAGGAGCTGTAGATGAAAGGGGTTTTTTTATATTACTTTGTTTAATATTTATGTTTGTGGAGACTAGTTTGATGAAAAATTAATAAATACGTACGTCTGTTCGCCTCCGCCCTAGCTTTAGCAGTCTCTTCTGGGGATAAGATGACGCTGAGCGGGTTGAACGTCCAGGTGTGGCCTTCCAATTGCACTCGCATATCTCCGTCCGAATAAATTTTGATAACTTTTCCGGGCTTACCCAGGGCCTATGTATAATGCAATAGATGTTAATTTGAGAATTATATATGTAACTTTCACTTTTAAGAATTTCCACTCACCACTTTCATGACATCTACCCATTCACCATGACCTCGTTGAAAAAATTTAACTACATTTATGTCTTTCTTTATCCTGACTATATCACCAACAGAGAAAGGATTTTGGTTTTCAACCTTTGTTAATGCCCCAGGATGGAAAGTCCATCTATTATTGCACCCTTCATATTGTACACGTATATCACCTTTATCTGTGATTCGATGTACAGTGCCAATCTATAAATAACATTACAAATCTATTAGAAAAACTGTCTGTATACATTTAATTCTTGTAAAAAGTTAGTTTACAAATATTTTATACCTTTCCAATGTAATCAGCCATTCGTGGATTCCATCCGCCATGACCTGCCTGCATGCCTTTCAGTGTATCAACGTTCATCAACACTTTCACCGTATCCCCAACTGTAAAAGCAGGCCTGTGACTAGGACTAGATGGATCTGAATTATTAGAAATATTTGGAGTACTATTATCCCTAGATGGTGGTAGGGGTGCTGGTATAGGTGGTGGTGGTGCCACTTCAACAGGCACAAGTGCTGTTGGCTGTCCGAGAAGAGGTAAATGCTCTTTGTAGTAAGTACCTTCACTGGCTTCTTCTACATAACGCAAGTCAACGCAACCTTTGTATCCCAGTCTATAGACATTGGCGCTACCTGAGGGCCAAGTTACAGTAGCAACAGATCTACTGCTATCATTATCCCAACCTCTGATTTCTATCACTCTCCCAGTCTTACCACCATCCTGATTGCCCCATTCCCAGTCTGGCCCTCTTATTACTTTGGCTCCCATAAAAATACCTTTCAGCGGTATCTTTGTAAGATTCTCCCTAGTCGACAGTTGTATCCTACATAAACAAAAAAAAATTTTCAATAACATAATAACAAAAAAATCGAAAAATGCTCTGTACAAAACACGGTTGAAAATGTGCACTAAAAAAAACACTCACCCTACGGCATTGGTCGTGATGAACCTCTGAAAGGCGTGCGTGATGTCGTGTACATCGGCCATATAACACTTGGTGCACAGATCGTAATCAAAGCACTGCGAGCATTTCCACCTGATACCGGTGATGCCATGGGCCTTACAGCCATCACAGATGATATTGACATGCTTGACACCAGCGGGAGCATTATCGAAGACCAGTAGATCGTAGGCATCCTGGTACCCGATACGATAGTTACTCCTGGAGCCATGATCCCATTGCACAATGACGGTCTTATTGGGCGTCTTATCGGCATGAACGGGCCCGGAGGCAGCAGCACCACCACCAGCAGCGTTGCCGTTGTTACTATTGGAGGGCTTGCCGATCTCAACGACGGTGCCCGCGTGGCCCTCGCCACCGTCTTGATCGCCCCATTTCCAATCGCTGCCTCTAACAACGCGTAGCCCAACCTCGAGCATCTCGCGATTATCCTCCTCCTTTCCGCTTAGGCCGTTGATCTCAAATACTCCCCGTACACGCATATAAAAACACACTATTCGCGCTACTCGCGACGATATACTAATATATACCTATAACCCTGTCACTGTTCCTGCTGCTGCTGCTGCTGACTCATCGGCCAGGGAAGTAGGCGCGGCGGTCCACCTAGTGATCATTTCGTCGTCACCTCGACAGTTTGCTGTTTCTGCTTCTGCTGTAAACACAGAACGTACTGATTATATTATAACTAAAAGATTCTCTTTCGTTCTTCTCTCTTCCCATCGCCATCGCAGCCACGCGCGTTCTTTAATGCACTAGTATACCTCGACGTCGTCGAGTCAAGCGCGCGCCGCGCGCGATGCCTCTTAGGAGGAGGAGGAAGAAGAAGGGAGAAAGGAAAAATCGAGTGGCAGCGACGCATACACACGTACACACATATCCATCCCATATATACAACGCAACGTATTATACACATACACTCGTATACCTATACGTAAACGCTTTTCTCTCTCTCTCCCACTCGCTCACTTTTATTCTCTCTTTACTATATACATTTATATACTTAAGCGTCCAAAAAAAGATCACCGAGCGACAACGAACCTTTCAGGAAGATAGACAGCAACGCTGGTACATCGTATACTGGTGAACCCCTACTACGAGAGACCGCGATTATGACAAGCTGAACAACTACGCGACACTTCCGAACAGCAGCCCTGATCGGGAAATTCCGACATTACGCTGCTGCTGCTCTGCTGCTGCTGAGTGCTGCTGCTGCTGCTGCATCTGCACGTCATACACATACATTCACGTATTGTATATATGCGCGACTGTGTATATATATATATATATATGTAAGAGAGCGCGGCGAGCGGCGAACGCGCCTCACTGGATAGGTATATATATATAAGTATATATGTGTAATATACGCGATGGGCTTGGGACATATGTGCTTGCTCTATTCGTGGATGAGAGGGGGGGGGGGGAGAAGGGGAAATATAATAGACGGGTATACTGGTGGTAGCGCGTATAGCTGTGTGTCTAACCACGAGATGCACGAATTAGGAAGATTACCAACGTTGGGGAAATTTTTTGGGTGAGGTGATATTTTCACAGCTGCCGTGTCTGGACGGTTTCCCCTATAGAGTGCAGGGCAAGCGAAACCTTTTATGATTTGAGATTTGGTATAACCTTTGGAAAATGGGTAGGGTGATAAAGTCTTAGTTGGGTCTGTTTTTAGGTTTGTTAGGTATAGGTTATTGAATAGGTATAGGTATAGGTACCTTATAGCTTGTCGACTCTCCGCATTAGCATGTGAGCTGTTTAATCCCTAGATATAACGGTGTGCAGTTCATAAAGGGTAGCGGATTATTGCCTACTTGCACTTTCAGATCTGAGCCTAATTATAATTTACTATACAGTCGGCTTTAAAAATATATATTACTTTTCTCATATACACTTTTGCAAAATTTATTTGAAAACTAATGTATTCTTAGAGATATACAACGATTTTTAAATTTTTTAATTTTTCTAGGTAATATTTGATTAAGTAAAATGTATTATCTATCTATTAAGTTTTGTTACCTATTCTTATAAATTGAAACCATTAAAATATATTTATTTGACAGATATAAGTGTAAATATATCCTTGGAATTCTGTAAAAATTTTTGGGGCGAACGTTTAATATGGTAACCAATTCTATACTATATTTATTATTATACTAAACTTAATTGTTCTTATAGTTATTCTTTCCGTGAAAGTATTTTCTCGTAGGAGTAAAAAAGATTTATACTCCTAAGTTTGTTTCGGAGCAGATTAAAATTTGCTCCGAAATGTGTTGATCGCTGTCCTGAAGAAATAGGCGGCGTTACCAAGTACAGAATATAGTCTACGTGATTTTTGCACCCAAATTTTCAAATTTTCATTAGTTTTTATGTGATGTTTTCAAACAATATAAATCATAAGCAAGACGTTCAATTTAACACGAACGCCGTTGGCGTACTTGATGGTTCTGCAATGATATATTTTATTTGGATATTGACATATTATACCATGGAATGAATATAGATTCACGAAAATTACGAAAATTCACCTTACTTGAGAATTGGTTAATATAAGAAATGACTAATCCAGCGACCAAACTTTGGTATTGAAATTGTTAAAACTTTTCACTAATATATAGAAAAATGATCTGATAAAGGAAAATTTCAGGATGTCCTGGTTTACGCTTGAGAGCATTCGAACTTTGTTCGCTTGTTGCGCGCTTTCCCCGATTTCCAAGATTTGCACTTTTGTGTTACTGAAGGTTCGGAAAATTGCAATATAGGTTACGGATAAAAAGAATGAATCGGTTATATATTTTCAAAGAATATAAACAGCGATATAAATAGTTCTATTTTTATATAAGTCATTTTGTAACGTATTAATAAAGATTGAAATAGGTAATAGATACTGCGAAAAAAATTAAAATTATTATTTATGTAGTACAATGTACAGGATTTTGGGGAAAAAATTTGAACGATCTTCAAACAAAAATGAAAAAATAACGCTTCCTCCTCTCAAATATATACGATCTTATAATTTTACAAAATCATATTTGTTAGTGTTTATAATTTTAAATATAATGGATATAATATAATAACTCACATATGCTTAGAACGTATATAGAGGAAACTTTTAAACAAAATGACACGTCGGTAATGGTGAATCGACTCACCTTCCCAAAAAACAGGCCCGCCTGTGCCAAATAATGTATATACAATAAAAGTCAAACATGATAATAATTTTGATATATGGTTCAAGGAAACTTATACAATACATCCATATTACAATACCATATTTTATCTATAGGTTTGATTATAAAAATTAAAAACTTTATTACACGTCTGTGTCGAAACGATGAAAAAAAAATATTTTTGTCTCTAACAAGTATCGCAATTCCCGTCACAACAATATTTAAACAAGCTTGACTAAACACATCTCAGACACACGGCGTATACGTATAAGATTGCCGCATCGAATTACTTAATATTAGTAAATATTTCTTGTCTGCAATATTATATATAGAATTTATATTTTGACACGCTCGCGTGTGGTCAATCACCTGTTCATTTTTGTAGGTAAAATATATTTGAAAAATTTCCGATTCACTATACGTTGAAAAACGTTGACATTATTTGTCTTGAACATATATATATCTATTGCAACAATATACCACCAATTACGACACAAAGAAGAATCAGTATATAAGTTTCCTCATCGAATCACTGAGCTCTACTGCCTACTGCTTCATTGAGATTTAGAAAGGGAATTTACTTTACTACATGTTTCGTCAATTTCGTTAATTTCCTGGCTTATCAACGCCTCCTAGGATCGGTAACATGACTTTTTCACTGTTTGCTCTTTTAGGATTTTGGATAAGACGGAATTCGAATAGATAATGACGTATAATCTAATTATACTACGTAATACGTCTACCAGGAAAAGCTAGAAAATAAATAATACTGCGTATCTTGATATATAGAAAGAAGTTTTGAAATTTGTTATCAGTGAAAATAATTATAGTTATTCACAATATGATATAGTTATAGGTCGAAGTATTTTCTTTTATAATTCAGATCGATTGCTTTTATTTCTTTAAATTTTTCATTATTTTGTCTTATGTACTTATACACTCCGTGATATAAGTATGTGTTGGAAATATACTAGCAACGAAATGCACACGCAGCTCTCGGTTGACCAGAATGAGCAAAGAGTTTTGCTACCTG
>JAWWEQ010000001.1:14942548-14979148 GCA_035583055.1 Torymus tubicola
AGCCATTGATTAGCTAGTTTTACTAGCCATTTTCTAACTTCTTGGCCATTTCGTATAGACGAATTTCTACTAGGGTACTAGTACGGTAAAAAAATTGTGTACGAAAAAATGTCAAGTGTACTTTCGCCACGAAAATTTTACTTTCGCCCCGAAAATACGATTTACAGGAATTATATGCTACTTTCGACTCCATTTTCAAGGGCAAAAAGTGACCATAAAAGTGTATTGTGTACCAAGGGCCTGGAATAGGCCTTTTTTAGACTGAGTGCGGAGTTTGCCCTATTCTGGCAATTTAGAACGAGCCGAAGGCGAATAATTTAATAAAATGGCACGCATAGTAAATGTATATGTACGTGACTACAAAATAGATGTTCTGTATATTCCAGCACCTTTAAGAAAATTTATACTTTATGACAGAATCTTTCTACTTATAATATCTTACTGTTTAACGCTGTGATCTTTACATGCGAGCCATTGGCAATTTTCTGAGACAGTGTCTCTCAGCCAATACTGTAATAATAAAAATACACGAATAAACTTTAGCATCCTAAATCTACCGCTTCATCCCTTCTTAAGGTAATGTAGCCGCGCGTACGGGATCGACGCGTGGACTGAATAGAGAAGAGGTCGACAGTTGAGTCAGTCAGGGCCGCGGCTGATCGAGTGATAGCCGTGACTACCAAGAAAAATTGCAGCCGAAAAAATGGGCTTCGAATCGGGAGGAGAGGAAGAATAATCTCCTCCATCAATCGAAAATCCCATTTCGGTGGACTTGTACGGGTTAGTTCTTAACTCAAACTCCTGCATGAGTGCCAAACGTAAGCTCCCTAACCTCCACGGTAGTCTCCCTCACCTGTGAAGAAGGAGACAATTATCGGCCAATTACGCTGTAACGGGTCTGTTGATAATATGTATTCCGCACCTCAAATTTCAAGATAGCAGATAAGCACACAATAATCAACCGTGAATCAGTGAGTTTGATATAAAGCTGTGAATTATTGAGTCGTTGCGGCCCGGGGACAAATAAAAGGACCCCGTACACGACACTCGCTCTCTTTCTCTCTGGATCTGCCCAACGCACAACACAACTGATATTAGAAGTGATATCGACATCAGGAAAGCCTACCAGAATACGGTATCGTCAAAGCAACTGCGATCGTACCTGTTCAATGATGACGTCGATATTCTTCATTAATAGAAAAAAAATATTGCCGTACGTGTGCTTGTAGCCAGGGAGGAGAGCCATCACTGCGAATATCGAAATAAAGTAGGTGATCGAATCATATTACAAAAGTTTAAATCTGTAACGTCGTTTCTGAATAATGTATATCTAAATAGTATTTCATAGGAATAATACTTAATGTAAATAGCGATTAATATAAATTCAGATTTGTTAGTTCATAATTTCTATAATAAATAATATAATATAAACATAAAAAAATTACAATGTCTACTGGCGACCGTACAAGGAGCTCCCGAGCTCACGCCGTGAGGGCATGCAGGTACCTTCACTCGTTGGGCTATGTTGGTCAACCTTGGTCCTTGGTCCGTCATAAAAGCCTTGGTGCCAAATGACAATGCATGGCTATACCCACACCCCTTCTCCGGAGCGAGTAAGGGACAAATTTTATATTGTCCTATATACCGAGGATAATATTCTATGACGATAGCCGAAACTCTGAACGAGGGTCATACACTTGTTTATGATGGAAAAGAGAGAAGCATTAGTCATTATATGATGATCCTTGTAAACCAAACAGCGAGCCTTTACGCGCTAGTATATAGGCCACAACTGTGTATAGGGAACCCGATGGCTCACGCTAGTAGAGCGTGCAGATGCTGACGCGTCGAGCCATGAGGCCATGGTACGGTGGGTGCCCAGGCTCCGACGCGCGCGAAAAAGCCGTAAACATCAGCAGCAGCCGTCGCATCGCCAGCGCGACCGACAGCCAACGCCATCGTCTCGGGGGACGCTTCGAGGATCAGCAGCGTCAGCGCGAAGGCCACCAGTCAGCGACGGCCTAGAGACAGGCAAGTGAGTAGTTTCTGTACAGCCATGAGGCCGCCGCATTGTGCGATCAGTGAGACGTGCCAGTGACGCGCTCAGTGAGCGCCGAGAAATTGGCAGCGCCTGAGCGCTCTCGCGCCAGGTAGAGAGCGGGCCAGCAGCCTAGGTAGAAAGGCCGCACCCTGGTGCAGGCATTACACCGTAGTATTGTCGGGATTAGATGTTGTGAGTTTGACGAATAAAGAAAATGGAATGTGATTATGAGTTGTAAAAATGTATGTATGCAAGTCTTTTTCTCCACCTTCCTCAGCGTAGGAGTCGGCCTCCCCCCGACTCCGTGGAGATCCGGATCCTGCCCTATAAATAAGTTGTAGCGTGTTATATTGGAACGTGGCAACGGGAAATACAACTTTACAAACTTTAAACGTTAAACTGACAAAAAAAGGACAAAAGAAGCATCTTTCTCTCAAACGTGCGATACAGCGTGCACATCTCCCATAGCAAACTTTATCAGATAATTCTAGACTGCACTTATAATGTTATTCGAACTTCTATTATAAAATCATTATAATTCTTATTATAACAAAGAACTTATTTTTGTTTATTACTAACAAAAATGTCAATTTTCTTGGTACACTTCTTTAAGTATACTTCTACAATTGGCATTGTATATTGCGTGTACTTTTTGAGGAGGACGCACAAAATACAATTATGTATAATTGAACGAATTTACCTGTAAATGAAGGTCGACTAAAATTTTACGAAAGTGATCAAACCCATCCAATTCTTAATAAGATTACTATGGCAGATGTACGTGGTTTGTTTTTTTTTTACCTTTAAAATGCGATCACATTGGCGTAAAGTAGGTATATTACTATTTGATCTCTTCGGCTTATAAGGAAAGTTCGTTTAATTATTTTATATATAATTATTAGAACAAGAAATATAATATATTAGTTTGATTTTTCTTTGTATTTAAAAATTAATACTTAATTTCGAGTTTAATATAACTAGCTACAAAACACGCTTCGCGCATACTATTTGTTTCTTTTGTGGCGGTCACGACTTCCTTCCGCAACTGCTAGAACGCGTGTAAACCTTACAAACCTACAAGCGACCGAAGCGACTCCTGATTACTATATGTATGAGTTCCAAGTTTAGCACAGACATCCACCACGTCTAAGGCAGGGGTTACCATCACTACCGTACTGAGTCCAGGTGGTAACACAGGGACGAAACGCTCCTCTCCATCCCTACCGACCTAACTTCTCACCCTTCCAATACCTCTTTAACATCTCTTTTCTGCGTTTCTCTCGAGAGATCCCACCATGGCAGAGAATATAGAATATATTATTAAGTATTACTTAATAATAATATATTCTATATATTCTCTGCCCACGGCCTCTCGAGTCGGACCAATTTATTTATTTTTTTGAGGTTATGATCATGTTATTTTCAATTTAAATCATCGTTCAATGTTTAAATTATACGACAATGACGTAATTTTGATAAATAATCTGTATAGACCAATCAAATGAGTCAACAACAACCAATTAAAACAATCTTATTGTGATGACAATATTTTATCCATTACTTTTTTAAGAGAAAAAATAAAAGATTCACTAATGTTTACAACTGGTCTTTCCATAATTAGTACAATAGAATGTATTTATTTGTCAGATGCTGTTTCTTGCTTGGTAGAAAATCAAATGCATAAGAATCATTTTAGTTGAGTCACCCGATTTGAAAATGTTACGAAATCCCCATGGCGCCTAGACTAACATAAAAACTAATCACACATGAAAATAAAAATATTACGTCTTCGTATATGTATACTAATACTCAAATTTAATTTTAACTATTAATTCTATAGAATTTAAGATGGCTTTCTTCCTAATGACTCCTGAGGCTACGATAACCTGGAAAAATTAACTAACATACAATTACTATATATAACTTATTTCTAATTCAAAATCTCAAGAGATAGATCTTTCAACCTACTTGATGCAGAATTATTACAACTATATAGTGTACAAGTTTTCTTAGCAGTTATTTGATGGATTTTGATTAGACAAATTGCAGTTTACATAGAAAACAAGTGTCTATGACACGAATCTCTGGAATCAATAAATGTTGTGACTAAGTACTTTTTTGATTGGGAAACCGATTGAAATATATAAAATTAAGAGAAAAAAATAGTTTTTTCAATAAAAAAAAGTACTTAGTCATAAAAGTTTTTGGTTCCAGAGATTCATGTCATAGACAGATAAATAATTTGCGATTTGTTTCATCAAAATCCATCAAATAACTGCTAAGAAAACATGTACAGTTGTTTTTTTCTTTAGTATGACATAATCCTGCATCAAGTGGGTTTAAAGATCTATCTGATAGGATTTTGCATTAGATATAAGTTACATTTGTAACACACGCATACACATGCACGCACGCACACACACTTTGTTTTGTAATAATTATATGTTAATAAACTTTTCCAGGTAATTGTGGTCTCAGGAGTCATCACGTAGAAAAGTGCTATTCATAGCAGTTAAAATAGATAAAACATATTTAGTAAAACATATTGAATTTGAAATATTAAAATTTGTTGTCATGCGTGAAAATAACGAAATTAATATACTTTATCGGGAATATTTTTGATTATGACGTCTTTAATTTTATGCTGAGAATTTTCAGTCAAACGTGAAAAATATAATAATTTCAATTTCATAATCAAAAGATTCCTTTCATTGTACTCTCTGATGTTTCTTCTTAAGAAGATATAACTTACATAACAACAGCAAACAAGCCACAGACGTGATACACTGACAGCACGTATCCCAAGTCATATGTAAAAAAAGCTACCAATCCAACACAGCCACTAATTATATCTTTTATAATTAGCGGATAAAAGTATGCTTCTTGATCGATGAAATATTCAGCTTCATATGGGAGAGTTTTACGACTACTGCTGTCATTTGATTTAGAATTTGGAAATAAAAGCATGGTGAAAGTGGGCAGCAACAATGGCATAGCCATAAAAGATGTTACACCAAAACTTAGAACCACTGAAAATTTTGAATATATAATGAAGAGGGTATAATGTAAAATTTGTTCACCTATTCCATATAAGTTTATATAACGAATCCAAATTTAGTAGTCTAATAAAAATTTGTATTACAGAATTCGACAATGAAAATACTCTAACATTCTTTAAAGGTATATCGTTAATGGTTTAATTATTTAAAACTTGTAGAATAATGTAACTAAAAAGTTTAACCCTTGAAGCACAAATTTTTCTATTCACTATTTCGGCCTGAAATTTCTTATTCGGAGGTTTTTGGGGTCGCTGAATACGAATATGCAATCAGAATTTTGATTTTTTCAAATCTAAGACGCGGACGAAAGATGGCAGACGAAAAAATTAAAAATCGTGTATTTAGGCTAAAAATGTATACTCAGGAGTTTTTGGGATCGCTGATTACGAATCTCATGTCAGAGTTGTAAAATCAAGATAGTGGATTCAAGGTGGCAGTCGCCAATCTTTAAATTTTCGAAAATATCGATGAAAGTTAAATTTTGGTGCCTGACATCTTCGATCGGACATCTTGAATTTTTCAAATCTAACATCAGATTCGTAATCTGTGACCCCGAAAACCCCTGAGTAACAATTTTCATCGACATTCTCGAAAATTTAAATTTTGATGTCCGCCATCTTGAATCCGCCATTTTGAATTTTGCAAATCTGACATTGGATTCGTAATCAGCGATTCCAAAAACCTATCCACACCAAATTTCAAGTTACTATCTTCAACAGATTCTTCAACAATGAATTTTTCCAAAAAAAACATGATATTTTTATGTTTGTTTATTTATAAATTATTTATTATAAACAATTTTGTCAATTAAACTATATTTTTATGTTCTTTCATCACTAAAGTAACTGTAAATTGCCAAAATCTGATCTGAATACGTTAACAACAAAGTAAATAACAAAAATTTAAAGAAATCGAGGTGGTAACATGGGTTACCGCCATGCTTCAAAGGGTTAAAGGACTACTAAACTCGTACAAGTCACACAATAAAGATATGTTTCAGCGCCGATATATACACTATTTTTATCTCAGATGGTTTCAGTTGTTAACATTAATGAATAATGCAAGTATAGTATCGATATAAACATAGGCATTAACAATATAATATTTTTTAAAAATAAATAAAATTGTATATTTTGACGCATATATACAGAATAATGTAGAATTAATTAAATTACCTATGTACACTGAAGTAACTTTATACCCATGATATTCATATCCACTCACAATTTTATATTCTTCGTTATCTATTTGTGACGCATAATTATCTGTTATTTGTTTGTAAAGTAATTTTCTCTGTTAGACATTTAAAATTAATTTGACTTCTATAACAATAACTATAATGGATGACAATTTTGATGATAGTATAAAAGTATTATATTTTTAAAATTATTGAACTTAATGCAAAAATTTTCTTATGTACAACTGATTTCTTTTGATTTAAAAAAGGTTAAATTGAAGTAAAGTTTATTACCTGATGTAAGAAATAATGGGCCATTGAAAATTTGCATAGAGATGTCAAAAGAATCATCGTACCAACTAAGTTCTCTACTACTATAGCCATATGATGGCCGATTTCTTCGAAAAGTCGAATAACCTAGCGAAAAATTGTTATATACAATTAGAAAAAAAATTAATATCTAAATTTTAATTATAATACTCACCATTGGAATAATTATCACAAGGATTGAAAAATAGAAATATATTCTTAATGCAATAATTTTACGTCCACGGTGAAACGGCCAAAACCCTGTAAGACTTTCTAAAAAATGCATGAGTTTCCAGAGTCCTTTATCAAAAGCACCTTTTCCCGATCCAAATACTGGATCCACCAATCGAAAATGATCAAACATGATTTTGTTCTTATACAGTGTTTAAATAAGTTAAAAGAATTTAGAAAAATCTTTAGAACACTTTTGATTAAGCTTTGAAATCAATCTATAACATTAGTCTTCTAATTAGGAATTTAAACGAAGGCAATTCATGAAAAATTTAAAAAATGTGTGTACTATTGTTGAGAAAGATCATAAATTATCATTACAATCTCACAATTTGATCTATTTATAACGTCTTAACTATTCACGACTTATGACTTTCATTACTACGTTTTAAATTGTGGATCATTAACAATTATACGCTATGCCAATTTTTTTATTTAGTAATCCAATGTTGATCATTTTGAGAATCGTACAACTGAAAATACTTAGAAGTTGTAGATGGAATATTACTCAAGCCCCACGAAACTATAGATTTTCCTCTGCTAAATTCAAACCATAAATTACGTAGGCAACTGGTCTCAATGCAACACAGAACAAGTTATTACACTATTTATGCTTAAATATTGGGTAATTTACATTTTTAATTCCAACCTGCTGTTGCGCATTGGATACCCCTTCCGGCAGGGTTTATTTTTTTAATGAAAATTAGTTTTATTGATCTGTGTACACCAGCAATAGCACATAGAAACTCGCGTACAGGCCTTAGTTACATAGAAATGATTTTAGATAATATTTCTAGAACATATCTAACTTACTTTTGTCGAACTGAATGCTTATGATTATTAATACTTGGGAGATGGAATATAGATCATATTTATATATACATATACATATACATGTTATTTGCTTATATATTTATATCGTTATAAAGATTTTATAATGAGTTTTAAAACTCTATAAATTAGCAGTCTTTTACTTTGTAATGTAGAGTTTTAGTTTAGGGTTTATATAAATATATAAACTGAGTAATTGAATACATAATAAACTTTTATAATTTTTCATGCCTTAAGCGGTTTGTTGATTTTCACTTAGCTCATCAATTTTTCTGTAAGATATGAAATAGGTAAAAGTTCAGATCTACATTACAATTACAATTTTAATTTATACTTTTCTAATCTTGTTTGACTAGAGTTTTAATATTTTAATCATATTTAACTAATTTCAAAATAGATATTTTTTTAAATCACATTTGCGTTATTTGTTAGCAGAGAATTGAGTAAGAAAAAATATTTAAGTTATTTTAAATATAGTATGGATGTGTGTATGTCCGTACGTGCGTATTCAGAGATTTCAATTTTTACTGAAAACTTTTATTTTTATGTCTTCTATTTGCCTCAATTTTTAACCTAAAAAAACTGTCAAAAGATATCAAACAATTCTTCCCTACATAATGATATTCTATTTTACTTATTTCTATAATATTTTTTATTTCTAAATCAGTGAAGATTTGAAAAAATATAATGAAATGAAAAATGTGTGGAGGTGGTGTTAAAATTACGCATTTAATATTAATAGATGATGATAGATAATAACGTTCTTCAAATGTTCATTTTTAAACGGGATTCTTAACCATAATTAACTTTAAACATTATTTAAATTATCGCAAGAGCATTTTTATTAATAGGGGTTAATGCTGTTAACTATTACTTATTAATACCAGTATTATTTATCAGTAACACCAGTCATATTGTCGAACAAAAAAGTCAAATTATAAAGAACGAGAAATATGGTAGGTTTTTTGTGGATATCGCCATTATACGTAAGTACAGATTTTACAATTACATATACGTATTTTAGAATATTATTTTGTGATGTAATTAAAATCGAAATTTGAAAATCGAAACCATTATTATATAATCTATTTGAATTTATGTTTGTTAATTAAACTTCGATTCATTAAATACTATAATGTGTTTGGAGCTACAATTGAAATATCCTGCCCGTTTTTCTTTTTAGAGATACTGTATAGATACGGCACATGTGCAATCTGTTTCTAATAGGTGATCGCAGTAATGAATCTCTTTACTGTTAACTCTTCAGGATTCACTCTTTGCACATCGAAATTTTATCGACCATTTGTCGATACACCTACTTCCACGTTCTTAATAAATATATTATATTGTCCAAATATGTTTGACTGTAAGGCATGTGATTATTAATAAAATTTTGTTATAAAATGCAACCTAGGTTCAGTAGGTACTTAAATCTAATATTCATTAAATTCCAGTATTTATAAAGTTTATAATAAATTTAAAAAACAAAAAGCAAAAATATTTGAACAAAAATGATAACATTTTTTTCCATAAAATATCATTTAATTGATGACGATATTTTAATATGGCATTATTTTTCGTGAATGTTTATTTATGTATACGTATGCATAAGTACATTTGTGTGCACGCTATTAGGCGGGCGAGAGCATTAGGAAGTTCGAATACGCACGTTCGATGTGTTTGTGTTTGTGTGTGTATATAAACCAACGAATTCACCAAATTCCTCTATACCTGAGCCATATTTCGTAGTTATGATCCACAGGCGTATAATTTTGTTACCTGCTTGACTTTACAATCTTAACGGTACGCTTCTAAACTATAAACAACGCTGAAAAGTCTAACAGGCCGGTGAAGCAAAAATGGCGAAGTATATTGATGCTTCTGTCGTCCCTTAACACTCGATGCACACAAGAATTTTCAATTTCTCGTCTTTCAACCTACATTTCGATCGAGCGATCATCGCTATCTAATGCTCCTTAAACACAATGTTTACCATTTTCCAACTTTTGTTTGTTTGTTTGTTTATTTCACGGGCTATGAGTCCAATTACATAATATAATTATATATATATATATATATATAGAGAGAGAGAGAGAGAGAGAGAGAGAAAGAGAGAGAAAGAGAGAGAGAGAGGGAGAGAGCGAAAGAGAGAGAAAGAGAGAGAAAGAGAGAGAGATGGAGAGAGCGAAAGAGAGAGAAAGAGAGAGAAAGAGAGAGCGAGAGGGAGATAGAGAGAGAGAAACATATGGAAAATCAGAGTGTACTTTAGGACCCGAGGGTCGAGCCTTACCAAACTTCGTGAAGTGAAAGTGTGCGTCTCGACGAGAGGTTCCGGAAAATGGCGAGGAGAACCGAGTGCAGCGGAAAATGCAATGTTGCTGGGCTGTGAGTGGCTGCAGTTATAAGGGAAAAACTATAACACGCCCCCGTCCGTCTCGACGTTTTCGTCGTTTTCGATCCTGCGTGCGGGGCCTCACGCGAAATTTTCTGAGCATTAGTATACCGGAACGAGTGGCCGACAGATGTACCTAAAATATCTCGTACGCGCGTGCACGTTTTTATCCCACACGAAGCTTCCAAAGTATTAAGAAGGGCTCCTACTAACTGTGCTCGTCAAGATGGCACCAACACCTAAACGGGATGTCTCGTATTATCTGCACCGCGCCGTAATGCAGAACAACTTGAGTGCGGTAAAGTACTATCTTGACTGTGGTGCACATCCGACAGATTCAAATGACGAGGGTCGAACCGCCATAGCGGTGGCTGTGCAGCAACGCAAGCGCAAAATCGCCAACGCGCTGATCTCGAAGTGTCCAACAAACATGCACGAGCCAGAAACAGGACTCTCCTTCTTACACATAGCCTGCATGCTGGACAACCGCGAAGCTGTAGAACGATTTTTGGAGAGCGGTACAGCGGTTAACCATCCGGTGGCTAGCGCAAGGAGATTCAGGCGCGATCGCGAGAACTGGCGTAGCTGGCCCGTGCGCTCGGTGGTCTACTTCGACAGCAAGCTACCGCTGCGTCTTAGTCCAACCGATGACCGGTGGGCTCACTACACTCCGTTGCACTTCGCCGCGGAGAATCGCGCAATGGAAGTCATGGAACTGTTGTTGAAAATGAGTGCGAACGTGAACGCTAAAGATTCACGTGGCAACACGCCGCTGCATTTGGCGTGCGCTCTCGAAAAACCCATGGACGTCGCGGTGAAGCTGCTGTCAGTGGGCGCGGATCCTAATGCGCAGAATTCGAAGGGCGCAATGCCACCGCACGTGGCTATCGAAAGGCAGAATTTGGATCTGCTCAAGACTCTTGTAACATATGGGGCAAGGCTGGACCGGCCGATGTGGGGCGCGCTTAATCTAACATGTCTACATCTCGCATGTCAGGTAAAGAACACGGACATCATAGAGTTCATCATCCAGAATAAAGTGGACATCAATGCGTCCGATTGGACCGGGGGCACGGCGTTGCACGCAATGATTGATATTGTACCGGGTGAGTAAATTTTTATATATATAGCATGATAGAATGAAGCTGTACATGATGTTCGATTTTTTTTAAATAGAGAAAATCGTTTTAACCGGGGGAGGCGCGTCTATGATATAGATGGCGGTAGTTTCGCTCATTCGGGAAATTAGTTGCACATTGATGACATGAAAAATATTGTCTTTGATTGTTTGTAGTCGAAGTTGATAGTTAAAATGTGTATAGAGATATAATAGCGATGCAAGAAAAAAAATGATTGAAGGGTTGCGGAGTTAAAAGTACCCATGCAAGTAGGAGCGTTAGGCTTGAAGTATCTATTTGCTCCATAGTACTACCAGAAAGTATAAACATGCAAATAGAGAATTATTCGCGATATTTAAAAAAATAATTGTTTAAACAAGTTATTCAAAATTCAGTTTCGTGGAAATTAGATATCAATAACTCATTTTACGTTTCTTTTATCAGTTTCTCAAAAAATCCAATTCTCGGTTGAAAAACGGTAATGCGATTATCAAATTTTTATATTTTAGAATGAAAAAAATATTATATTGTTCAAGAAAATTGTGTCACAGTACATTTTGATACTAGCGAACATTTTTGTAATGTTGTTTGATATTCCGCGCTTCATCAAGTATTGTAATTTATACTAAACGTAAAAATGCAAAAAAGTAATACTTATCGCACGGACTATTAAAATTAGTACATTACAATATCAGCCCGCAAAGTATATGTAATTCGCAAACGCACGAGAGCGTCAATCATCTGTAGTACACGAGAATGCCACGAGTTGCCGGGACGCATGAGTATATAGACCGTAATTCGGAGCGGCTGATGCGGCGTTACACGATCGTGAGCAGCGTCTGCGTCGGTGAACAGCAGCTCCAAATAGCGGGATATTGCCGTACTACACACTCGCATGAGTCGTGCGTCTGCGCTCCATCACTCCTTGATGTTTTCGCGCACTAAATTTTATGAACTGAGTAAGAGGTAGAATTTTAAACACATAATTAAAATAATAGTCTATACAACACACTAGTACGCACATGATTTAAGCACTAGTGTCTGTAAATTACTTACTTCGGGCACTTTATCATAATTTTTAAATGAAGTGCGCAAAATTCGCGTTTTCGTGCTTCTTTTGAATACGCAAAGTACTTCTTATAAACAATGCGTGCATATGCAGATCGATTTATTTTTGCTTATATCGTGTGTCAAAAAGCTACCTCAAAAACAATAACCTTCGATACATGTAAATAAAGCGAGTGATTTTCGTGCAGCTGCAACTCATATAAAATTTGTTTAAGATAAATTATTTTTAGTTGTGTAGCATGAGCGATTTTTGTAAAATACTAAGTAAGTCAGTTTAAAAACTTGGCAGAAATATTCTTCAAGCCTAACACTTTTCATAGCTGCCAAAAAAACCATAAGGTAACCGAACAAATTATTAAGAAAAACAGTTAAAAAAATAGCACATTTTTACAAGGAGCTTATGGCCACATCTATTTTTTTGTTGATTAATGTTTCATACCATTATTATAAAATACTAATTCTCAACAAAAAAGTAGGTAGTTATATATATATATATATATATATATATATATATTACAAGGATTCCGTCAATATAAACCTAATAATGGATTGCTAATAAAATAAATAAACAATAGTGACTAAAGTATGTGCGTGTGTATTTCGCGTGCACACATTTCAAATCGAAAAAAAAAATTTTTATTTAATTCTTCACTAATATTTTAAGAAACTAACTAAAAGTCCCTAGGTTATTAGGTTCCTGCACCTTTTCCATCTGGTTTTATCAGATCTATACAACTGAGTTTAGATGAATAGAATTAGTAGAAAAAGTGAAAAAGTTATACTTTTAAAATCCACTTATAAAATTCAAATAAAAAAATTCCATTTATATCTTTTACTCAATTTGTATTAAAATATCAACATTTGTAAACTTATGAGAAATTGTACCAACATATAGGAAACCTATTTTGAAACTTTGTGAAAAGCTTAACTTTAATTATATTGACATTGAAGAACTCGTATTATAACTTTTTCTTGAATATATAAACCTCAACGTCATAAGATTTAATGTAGGTACTTGTGCAAACATTACATTTGAGCGCATTGAATTGAACTACAATATAAATAGTATATTACGCACCGTGGGAGGAAAAAACTTGGACAGTATATCTTTTTCCTTTTTCCTCCCGCCGGGCCGAAAGTACCACATTCCCACCCGGCTCCAAAACGGGAATATGGCATATTCGGCGGTGGGAGGAAAAATAGTACTTTCGGCCCGGCAGGAGGAAAAATAATATACGCTGCACGGGAGTAAAATCGACTCGGGTGGCAATTTACACGAGATATAGACTGTCCAAGTTTTTTACTATTATTGATAAAATACCTAATTTATTTTTCAAAATTCAACCTTCCTTACATACAAATAATTTGAAATTATTCTCAACTAATTTTTTTAATGAGCCAAAAGATAACATGTGCTATTTCGTCCTTACAGAATCAAGCTCGGAATACAAGAAGGCTCTGGATATATTGGAGGACGCAGGCATGAACCTGAACCAGCAGGATCATATCGGCCACACAGCTCTGCACCGCGCCATATCACAGACTCATCCAGTAATGACCCGTCTACTACTGGAACAGGGCGCCTCAATGACCATCACTGACCGTTACGGTCGCACACCCATCTGGTACGTCCGACAGTCCCAACGTCGCGATTTGCGCCAAATTATCATCAATCACATACAGAAGATGCGGTTGGTCTGGCCGACTATCAACATAGTTCACTACCAGCAACCGAGCTACTGCCATGATATGACACCCGAGCGCAGAGACCTGATACGGAGCTGCAAGGCCGAGCTGGAAAAAATACGTAATCACCAAATCGACAAGAAGACGACTCTCTTCGACCTTATCTCGCACAAGTCGCGGACGTTGGCGAGCAATCACGTCAATAACGAGGAGCTATGTGAATTCATCAACGGCGATCTGTGCGAACAAGAATATCCGATGTACGCTTATCTCATTAGAATGAGATTCCGCTACAATACCCGAAGGTTCGAGCTGATAGAGCGCACGAAGGAGCCGTTCGCAAGAATCATAAATCTACAGCTACCGAGCGATATCACGGATATACTGTTCAGAATGCTCGACGGTCGGGATCTTGAGAATATTATCGAGGCGAGAAGGCTGCAGGTTATCGCGGAACACGAGAAAATGATCAAGGAAGAAGTCCAAGAGAGAAAAGCTAAGCGGACGCGAAATAATATGCCAGAGAATCAATCGAATGAACAGGTTCCAAATAAAGAAGATCAACAAAATAAGGTAAATCAACAGGTTGAATAATATCAACAGGACCTACTGGTTTAACGAGATAAGCAGAAGCAATTGAATCAAGAAATTCAACAAAATGAATAGAAGCAATAGAATTAATGTTAAATTCTAGAAAATTTAAGCTGATTGACGTGGGTGTTACTAAAGAAGCTATACATAGTTTTATAAAATTGTAAAGGCACACTACTACAGTGATTTTTCTTTTTTAACTACTTTTCTAGTTATATTGTTAATAGACTTGAGGTGCTTTAATTAAATGTAGGATTTGTAAAGAAATTTATGTAAAATCGAGTCCCTACTAGTGTCGTAAAATTATTTTATTTTTACCATTGGATGAATTTTCATGAGTTTTGATTTTCACTATTTTTATAATCGTGAACTGTTGTTTAAGCAACGATTTTTCATTGGATGAGTTTTATGCCAATAGAATGATTTATCTCAACCAGCTGATTTTCGAAGACAAAGAGGACAATAAAAAGTAAAGTAAAATATCACTAAGCAATAATGAAAAGATGATAACACTGGAGTAGAAACAATCAGACTGATAGATGATTGTGAATGAGTGAAGTAGATGAGATTGTTATTTTTCCAGCATGATGGATGGATAATGGTCCAGCATTTATATACATATTTAAGAGGTCAATCCTTAAATTCAAAGAAATGTTCGATTTTTATTCTATGACAATAATGATTACATAACTAAGTAAAGTTGCATATAATTATGTTATGCAAAAGTATAATTTTTTAACAATTTACGTAAAAATAATATTGTCATTACTTTATCGTTATATTATATCTTTTTTATCTTAAAATAAAATTTTTAATAATAAAAAACAAAACAATGTAATATCTTTAAGAATGTATTATTAAATTAATAAATTCAATATTAATGAAGAAATTGAGTTTACTACTTCAAACTTAAAAATCTTTCAATTTGGATGGTTACATGTAAAATGACAGACAAAAATCGGTTCACCAGTATAATTTATATACACGTTTCTATAACGGAAAGTGAAAATTTGGCCAGAATACTCACCATCCCAAAATTACAATAAGATTTTATTCATGGTTTAAAACGGTGAGTAAGGTTTTAAAAAGATACATATTTAGCTTTTGTTATATAATATTTTGAAATGTATTCAATTAATTAAAAAATAAATAGGATTTAATTATAAAAAATGAATAATTACAAATGATAATTATTGATAGATTAACGTTTATTATCAAGAAAATGTTACACTGCTTTTTTCATTGAAATAGCATAAGAAAATGCACAATTTCAGGATAGCATGCTACAGTAAGTTCATTTACTAAATTACAATTGTACAATATTTTGTGTTATTTTTTATATGTAAAAAACGTGTACACACTTTACAAATTCTAAGAATAACATTTTATCCGCAGCATTTTTTGTAAAGTGAAAAATGTTTCTTTGTCACATATTTTGGACAAAGTAATTTTAAAAAACTGACGTCTATCGATTATTTAATGATATGCATTTGTACAACTTATGAAAAAACCAGATAAATTTCATGACATTAAATTTTGATATTTTATTTATGTAGATCAACAGATTTTTAGTAAATTCTTATTTATAATTATCAATTCTTAATTTTTAAAATAATTTTTAATGTTTTCAATAGAAATCGATTAAATTCTATTATATAAGATCAGTATTTACTAGTTAAAAATAATTTATTTTCAAAGTTTGGATTGAATGTAATTCTATTTTGTTATCAATATTAGTAATTTGCTTATATTTTTCATTTTTTTAGTAAATAGATTTTACTCAAATAAATTTTATCATGTGAGTGTTTTCTACCATGAAGAAATTCCCTATTTTATTTTTTTCTAAAAATAAATTAAAAAATTGTTGTAATAAATACTTTTAAATAAGTCAAATTATCATATAGATAAAGTCAATAAAGTTTATAGTTTTGGTAGTATTATTATCAAAATAAAAATAGAACCATAGGTGCGCACACATTTATTCCATGATTTAAAACAGATATACTTACAGAAGAACCTTATTTGTGTACAAAATTCAAACTAAAGAACAAGGAAATACTTCGAGAATCTATTCGTACAGAATATGTTCCTTTTAAGATATTTTATATGAATCAGATGATTACAAAATTTTCAGTGATAAAGACTGATTCATTCGTTCGTCAGGTTATGCCTTTAAATTTAAACTAATAAACAAATAAATCAGTAGCTTATTTACAATGCGATTTAAATCATTATCAACGTACGACAATAAAAGGGAGTGTATTTTATACCTATTTAAAAAGTACATAACATTCGTGTTTTATATACTACAATACATTAATTCCTTAGGATATATTATGAACTACGTTTTGCTTTACAAGTGTGTAAATTATAGTAAATAAGAAATTTGATATTTTTAAGCCTTAGTTTAATCTATTATAACACTCCCTTGAATTGTTTATAATACGTCGGTAATATGACTCGATATTTAACTTCAAAATTGAAAATTAAATATCTTTGAATAATCATAACCAACAATCGCAATTATCGCAGAAATTATGCGATACTTTCTACTTTAATGATATTTTTGTCTGTGACATTAAAATTAGTGTTATATTTATATATTTATAATTATATATAAATCTTTTAACGCATCACCTTAAATTCAAAAAAAAAAAAAAAACCGATTATTTTACATTGCTGTAATTGTACTGGTTCCTCGCCGCTTAGAGGAAATGTTTACCTATTATGTATTTGTAAATACTTACAATACCTTACACTTCATTCTGTATATAAAGAGAAACGTTGTTGAATTTTCTTCAATATAATTCATTAAATAATGTTTCTTTTAGAGGGAGTAACATTTTACCCTATAGAAGAAAAAAATTTATTTACAATTATCATTTAAGAATTAATATCTTAAAGTTTACCTAGTTCTTCATGTCTTCCTTGAGAAGAATTTTTGTTATAAAAATAAGCACTAAAAATAATATGTCTAAGAAAAAAAAAAAAAAAAAAAGATGAATTTTTTTCATTATACTTTTATTTTCATGTATAGCACCTGTATTTGTCATAAAGTAATAGATGTAAAAAAAGTTTATGTAATTTATAAATCATTCCATTGATTTATTTGAGCGTCACTTAAAGTGCATAATTATGATTGTATAAAAATAATACAATTTTACCAATACTAGTAACAAAGATTAATTGATAAAAATCTATTATGAAAAAATTATTGGATGCAAATGATACAAATTCTTAATAAAATTAAATTAAAGATGGTATTTGAAATTACAATCTGAAATGTCTTACATAAGAAATTGAATTTCTACAACGTTTCTCCTTAAAATTACTAATCACATATTCAGAAAAAAATAATTAGCTATAACGTAGTGGTTCCATTTATCCAAAAATGTTGCTATTACGAAATACCTTGCAATATTGGTATATCGCCGCTTTCCTCTTCTTCTTCATCCTATGACAAGGATAAATTATTGCTATTAGTTTATTATTGATAAAATATTTTATAATTATCAAACAAAAAGATTTAATTGTACTTTCAAATCAAAATACTAGCTTTATGCTATGAGTCATACTTATTTAAATTTTTAATTTTAATATATAATATAGTAAGAAATATTAAAACTTACTTCATCAAAACCGAAACATGTTTCCATATCTTTCTGTAACTTAGGATCACTGGTGTGTGTAGCTTTTGAGATTGGGACCTCTTCAAGTTTTAGTGTACCAACAATTTGCTCAGCTTCTTCTTGTTCCAACAGTTCATCTCCAGCTTCAGTGACAATACCACTTTCTTGGCTAAGAGGATCTTGCATTACTATATCACCATCTTCACTAGCTACAACAGCCATCTATTGATTGGATAGAAACAAAATATTCTTATTAGTTTAAAAAATACATATTGGTAGATTATCAATGATAAATGTTTAATTACGTATGAAATTAAGGGACTATCTTTTGATTTTCTAATTATTAGATACTTTCAAAGACAGTTTGGAAACAAATATAATGAGATTCAAAGCTAATCTTTACTTCAGAAAAAAACTTACTTGTTCAGATGATTGGTTGTCCGGTAATTGAATAACTTCTAAAACAACGTATTGCTGACCATCGCTTCCTTCGACAGCCATCATATCATCTTCGTCTTCCTCCTCTTCCTCCTCTTCGTCATCTTCATCGTAACCTTTAAGTTTAGAAGCTATATCACCTGTTTATTTTACACATAACACATTAGTCAATGATCATATTTAAAATAGATCACATCGTAAGCGTTCTGTAATAATATTTAATACCATTTATATTGTATTGTTAGCATTTTAAGCAAATATACATAATTTTGTTACAATATAAAATAATAAAATATCAAATATACAATATGTAATAAAGTAAACTATGGATAAAATAAATGAAATTATACCTGTCATAACTTCTACTCTTTGACCATCGATGATTTGAATCTTCTTTTGCCTTCCGATTTTCAGGGCCTGCTGCTTCTCTTGCAACGAAGATTCTGGATCATGAACAGCCATGTGTCGAATAAGATTTCCTTTATGTCTATAATATAAATACAGAGTTAAAATTCCATTAAAAATTTTATAATTAATAATACTTTTTTAACAATAACCTATATGATTAAAAATATGTAAGAGCAGATCGTATATTGGTAAAATATGTTCTCATAGAATATCGTCGTTATTGTTAATATTGTTTTTTTTTTGTTAATAACAAATTAGAAAGTATAATTTTAAAATTATTTGGAAAATTGCTAAGTATTTGTTTAAAAATATAGAATTTTCAAATTTTGAAATCATATATTCATTTATGTAGTATGATTTTTCCTCTGAATAATAGTATTTAAGGGTTGAAAAATCTTTTAATGTATGATTTAGTTTTTAATTATTGGTACCTATTCCAAATGGTGTAATCTTAAAATATAATTTACACATTAAACTTATTATTATTTATTATTAAAATCTTGAAATAAAATTAATGTTATAAATTTAGTTTTAAATAACATCAATTTTAACTGCCCCTAGATACTCACCTAAATGGTCTTTCACATTCTGGACATTGATGTGTCTTCTCCTGTGGTGGTGGTGGAACATAAGAAGGATTGTGATAAAGGTTACAGTGTCTCTTCAGAAGCTGTTTTTGCCTAAATGACTGGTAACAATGGTCACACTGATATGGCTTTTGATCCGTGTGAATAAGCATGTGGCTTTCTAAATGTCGTGCTGATATCGAGGCATAGGGACAAAGTTCGCACTTGTAACACTTTTCGCCTTCGTGCGTTTTACTGTGTAATTTATAACTGTACCTATAAATTCGACAAAAGCAAGAGATTTAACCAACTTATTTACTTATCATTCAGAACGTTTATTTTAGAAAAAGTTATAGTGTTATTAAATTATTTCTACTTTTTATTGTGACTTGTCTTGAAATTCTAGTCAAGCACTGTTTTATAAACCAAGATTTCTATAGGAATATAATTATTTACTTGAATATACGATAAAACATTTTTTAACTGCTTTTAGATATTCTTTTTTGTTATCAATGATGTGAACAAATCAATAATTGAATTAATTTCTACAAATGTTTCAATACTAATAGGTAAATTAAATTATTTAATGGATTAAATATTTAAATAAAGGCTCTTGCTAAACGTACGTCAGATGTAAAGTACATTGATTCAGAGAATAAGTTTACAAACACGTGATGTTTGTTTTGCTTTGACACCTGACTAGAGAAATTATATTCCGTTATATATGTATATACTTTATATACATAAATCTGACGTGCAAATAGCAGAGGCGTTAAATAAATTTGAAACACTTTAATTCACAAACTTAAAAAATATGTTATTTATTAAGTTACTGTTGTGAAAGTAATTCAATAATTTGTAGCCTAATTATGTTAAGCAAATGAATTATGTAATGATAACTTACCTATCAGGGAATGTTTTACCGCATCTTTTACATTTTAAAGGTTTGTCAGAGGTGTGTAGTTTTTGTACATGAATCCTGAGATCTGTTTTTCTACCACATGTTGTAGGACAAAGCTCACACTGAAAAACCGGTTTGTCGCCAACTGCAAATAAAAACAAACGTTGTTATGGATTTTTAAAAAAAATTTATGTAAAAGTATTGATGTGCCAAAATACGTAATTTAAAAGTTGAATTATTATTCAAAGCTTGTTATTTTTTAATAGACTGATATTTTTGTCGAAATACTATCAATATTTATACGATTGTATAAAAAAAATAAAAAATAAAATGCAATTATACTATTATAGAAAATTTACAAAATTTTATTGTTAAGTTAATCAATTAAACGGATACTATATAATGCATAGGTTTGTATAATTCTTCAAAATGTGACAAGGGATGATAAGAGACAACTTTTCTTATAATTATAGATGTAGACAGTAAAAAGATTTAAAATACAAAATAAGATGTAGATAAAAATACTTTTATTGAAAAAAAAAAAAAAAAAATAGTTTTTATAAATTATATACTATTATTTACAAATACTAACCATTATGAACAAGTTTATGTGCCTTTAAACTATTAGATTGAGTAAATCTTGCGTTACAAATATCACATTCATATGGTTTTTCACCAGTATGTATACGTAAGTGCCGTTTTAACTTGAATGTATCTGGACTTGCATATGTACAGTGTGGACACTAAAAAAATTTTATGGTTAATAACATTCCAAATAGTCTACTTAAGGAAAATTTTAGATAATGATAACAAATTTTAATTCACCTGATATGGCCGTTCTCCAGTATGACAGCGAATATGTCTTTTGAGTTTTGATAGTTCTACAGATGCATAATCACATTCATGACATTTATGCGGTTTTTCATGAGTGTGTCTATACCGAACATGTCTTACAAGCTCACCTAAAACACAAATAATATTATTTTTAAATTTATTAAATATGTCTTTTACTCAAATTTAGTTTTATTTCTTTGGAAGTGAAAATATTTGAAAATCTCTTTAATTATTTAATTTAAGTCAAAATTTTTATTTAGTACATTGGATAGTTCAAACTTACAGTTTATGATTAGTGAAATTCATATTGAAATTCATATTGAAAAATTGAAATAGATAAGAATATTTTATTGTAACAATATGTTCTAAATAAAAATATGGCTTTCAAATTCTATAATTAAAGTTTGAATACCAAATAAATATCTATAATTTATTTAATCTGTAATTATCCAATTCAAACAACTTGGCTCGAAAAAAAAAATAATGAACTTATATGAAAATGTAATAAAGTATGCTGTTCTGAAACATAATCTGACCTTTTTAAATTCAGTGTAAAGTTTAAAATTATGAATTGAAAATTAAATATAAAAGTACAAAGTTAAAAAACTGCAGAATGTTTGCTTGCAAAGTAATAGGTTAAGAAAGTAGTTTGAACAGTTTAAAATATTAAATATTCAATTTTTTTCAAAGACTTTAGTTATCAATTATTTAATTCTGATCGACAATATATAATTATTAATAATCTTATAATAAAAACTTTAATTAAAAGTAATAATACTTTTTTAAATATTTTGTGAGAAATCACTATCTTTAAAGTCATATAATAACAAATGCAACATTAATAAACATTTAAAACACAGTTTACAATCTCCGTATTATAAAATTTATAAAATAAAAACGAACCTGAAGTTGTGAATGCACTGTCACAGAACTTGCAGTGATGGGGTTTGGTCCCAGTATGGGTATTAACATGATTTTGGAGGGATGCCAATGTTTTAAAACCTCTTTCACAGACACTACATTTATGAGGCCTTTCTTCTGAATGTGATTTCATATGTCGAGACAAAAGATAACGTTTAGGACTGGTGTAATTACAGTAGTTACACATATGTGCTTGAGTGACAGTTTGTGATTTCTTTGGAATGAACTTAACAATCTTATTTTTATCATCTTCAACTTCAGATTCAACAGCAGCTTCATTATCTTCATTGTCCTCAAAATCATAGACAGTCAGGTCTTGTTCTCCTTCCTCTCCATCTCCATTTTCAATTTTACTTTCTCCTTTTGTTTCAGTTTCAGGCTGTTGTACTATTAGAACATAACTTACTTCTCCAGGATTTGAATCTGATGGTACTATTGTCACTGTTTGGTAGGCCTCACCTGAATTGAGGACCATTTGATTGCCAATACCTTCTGTTGTTTGTACCTATTCGCAAATAGGAAAATTTTAACAACTTTAGAAAATAAAGAGATCATTATTAAATTACAAATAACACATTTGTAGAATTAAACAATAAGAAATCTTTCATTTTTATTTTAAAATGATTATAATATTTTTTCTAAAACAGTTAAATTACATGATTTTCGGCATGTTCGAGATCTTCAACTTCTTGATACTGTTCATCATGGGTGCCTTCCTCTAGATGACCATCACCTTCACTGACTTCTTGTATCTGTACTTGTGTCAACACTGGTGTATCATCACCACTAGCTTGGTAATAATACTGGCCTGTTTGATCAACAAAATATGTTCCTCCATCTTCTCCTGTGAGTCCTTCAACTTGTTGTACTAAGTAAAAACAATTTATTACTTAATTTGTATTTTATTTTTATCAAATTCAAAATTACATTTACAAAGTATTTGATTTTTATTGAGTGATCTAAAAAACTATGGTTGATAAATTAAAAAAAAATTAAGTTTAAAAAAATATCTTAAAATAATATATTATAAACTTTCATAAATTTTATTTGTAATATTTAACGTACATTGAACATGTTGAAGTTGCTCTCCTTGTCCACCTTCTATTTCTTTGTTAAAAGACTCTAGGTATGTTTGTATTTCTGTAACAGACTCTTGGTTTCCCTCCAACTTAATTGTTGTTACGTTTGACATGGTTACAACATTAATTGAGCTGTTCTGTCTATATTTTCAATCTAAAAAGAAAATTATAAATTTTTGATAAATAAAATAAATAATAAACTGAAATAATAATTACATTTAATTTTATTATAAATTTCTACAAACTTATTAATTTAAAAAATAAAAAAAATTGAAGGTATGCAATTAATGATTTAACCAAAAAAGATATGGAAAGTATATTTTGAAAGAATACTAATAGTTTAACCTATTCACCAATTTTTTTTTCATCAATATCAAGCATAGGCCTTGACATTGAAGCATCTTAATGCTGTAATATTGATACAAAAAAAGAAAATACTAGGAGAATTTTTATTATGATTACTTTGACTATTATGTACAGAACAATTGGAGGTGATATGTACATGTTTGGAAATTTCAAGAGAAACTTGTTGATAGCTAAGATAAAAGTCATATAAGCAAAACAAAAAACTGTTGAGACAGTACAAATTTTGGAGAAATTCAATTTGCTCCAGGATGAATAAGTTTATTTGAAATCTATATGATACGCAAAAGCAATAATTACTGTATTGATCTGAAATCTCTTTTTCAATGAATACAGTTAGCATCCTAAAGCTATTGTTCATTTAGAAATGAAAAATGATTGAAACAATGCAGGCACCTTTCTTCACTAAGATTTTTTCAATTTATGAATGATATTTCATTTTTATTGAAACCCTATATAATTTAATAATCTGCTAATGCCATCCAGTGAACTGGCCTATGGGTAAAATGAAGCATCGAAGCTAGTGTACAGGAGGTGTGCAAACCTTTCACTCTGCACACTTTATCCTCCAAAACTGCCTTTTACTTTTTTCAACTGAACCAACAGCATGATTACTTCATCCCAAGGCCCCTTTCGAAAACTGAGGACCTTTGCCCGCCAGCATGATCGGCTGGGAACGCGAACCACCGTCGCGGATGCCAAGAGCATCGTCAGCGCGTCCGGCCCGTGACGACGACGCCGCCATGACTCGCTCGCGTTCACAGGCAAGGTAGGTGTATGCGCGCGCGCACGGGCGCGTGCCTCCGGGGGACGACGATGAGCCCCTCGCGACGGTGCACGGCGTGCACTCACATACACACACAGGCAATGAGGCACACGCGCGAGGTCAGTGCACCTGGAGGCGGCGGCGCATTCTCGCGGCGGGGCAGTAATATATCTCGTGTTAGGCTCTCGCGCTCTCTTCCTCGCCGCTGCTTTCGGCGTCAGGACACAGGGGGCATTAAGCGGCAAAAATTTCAGAAAATTATCACCGTCGGCGCTGCCATCAATATGGAGCAGTAGCAGAGCAGCGACGATCAAGAGTGAGAGAGCGAGGCGCGCGCTAGAAGATCAACGGGGCGCCGAGAGCGCGGCTGGTGGAGCTGGTGCGCCGCCCGTGCACGGGGCGCCTCCTCTAGACGGCGCCAGCGCGCGCCTGCCTGCACGCGGCGGCCGCCCGCCGCTCTGCACTCGCTCGCTCTCGCCTGCAGCTGCAGCACAGAGCACGCAACGGGGCACTGGGATACACGAACGTGTGTACTTACCAGTAAGAAGACCCTCGACGACGACGTCGCCGACTATCCAGGAGGAGAAGTGGCTGCTGCCTCTGTGTCCGTCCTTCTGCTGTGCTCGGCCTCGCTCTATGGCCACGGCTCTTTCTGGCTTTTTCTTTCTCTCTCGTTCCGTCTCACTCGCTCTCGCGCGCGCGGGACGCTTGCGTCTTTTTACGGGCCTGTGAGCTCGCGCGAGCCGCGAGGCGAGAATCGCAGGCCTAGCTAGCTCGATTATATGTATATATATATATGTGTGAATGTATATATATGTATATAAGTATCGATGTGTGCGTGCGAGTAGTATACGTGTTGTAATCGTGTGCACGGAAGAGAGATGGCGTGTATGCGTGTTTTTTCGGGTGAGGGCGCCGTTTTCCGTCTCTCTCTGTTTCGCTGCTGCGGGTAACAGCAGCAACTACCTCGCTGGCGATGCTTCGGATTATCGCTAGTGCGAGGGCGTTGTGTAAGAGCTCTTCGCTGCGCTCATTCCCTCTCTGTATTTTTCCTCTTTCTGTCTCGCTCTCTTGTAGACTCGACTGTTCCCTGCCTCGTTTTAGCGCTGGGTATATATATGTTTAAGTCAATCCAACATGGCCGATCGACAAATGGCTTTCTATATATATAGGGAACGCGTCTCGCACGTATAATACTACACAGTGCCAAGCGCACACTTTTGTATGTATATACCTATAATACAAACTCGAGTTTACTGTTCAGGAAACGAAACTTTCCGGAATCGAGACCGTCGCCAAACCGTTACTCAACGACGTCAACAATTCCTGGAATTTTTTCCAGGTCCATTACAACGTCATGTAGACAAGCACTTTACTCTAGTGGAAACACTTTTGCTAGATAAGGCCGGGAAATGTTTATTTTCCATTTGGTCTAGACTTGGCTTAGAAACGATGTTTTTTTGTTCGACAATTGTATAATTTAACAAAATCAGATGAACGGTGAAACAAAACAAAAAAACACCATTAGCACGTGAACGATTGTACACTGACCGTCAGCTTTCTTGTTATCGCTGTTTTTTTAGCAGTTGCCGAATCACGGATGTCGGTGAAAAAAGACAAAGATAGATATAATATCAGTAGAGGTTCAAATGAAGACGCAGTAACGTGTGCGCACGTGGAATGCGCGCGCGTTTCGCCCCTTTTCTTCATTCGTCGTCGTTGCTTCCGGCCCAGAATTTTTAATTATTTTATTATCAAGATATGTTATGTTTTAATTATTTTATCTTCTTTTTAAAGTTTTTTATTGCATTTTTGTTCACCAAAAAATTTAGTTTGTAGAATATAAATATAGATTTATCGATAAAAGATAACTGAATTTGATTTTCGTAGTAGTCACGTGATTTTTCTGAAATAGCGCCTAATTTAAATGTAAACTGTCGTTTAAATCAAGAGAAAATTACAAAATTTGTAGACTTTTGTGTGATTTTTAATTTTTGTTTTTACATAATTAATTGATTATAATAATATATAACAGTATTAATCAGGGTTGTAAATGCTTGAGTCCTTAGCACGATTATTCCTTCATCGAATCCGAAATTCCTTGCACTTTGGGACTCGGCTTTCATCGATTCCGAAATTCCGTGCACTTTCGGACTCGGCTTTCATCGAGTCCACACGAAGTTACGCATATGCGGGCAGTATAAAATATTACAATGAAACAAGTGACCTCGACTTAAAGAAAAAGTAAACGAAAACAAAATGAGAATTTACAACAATAAGTTATTTATTTAATTATATTTACAAAAAATTTTTATTTACATTAGATTTGTACAGTAAGTCGCGAGCACTACTATATTACACATTAACAAGAATAATAACACACGAATTTTGAAAATGTTTCTTGTATTAGTAAAAACTTGAAATGTGAATAATTACATACGTACAATAATTTATTCAAAAATTACTTTATGAAATTTTCACGAAAATTTCAATTAAAAATAATTAAATCAGAAATTAAATAAAATAATTAAAGATCATATTGTCTTGATATCGTGAAGCCCTAAATGGGGGTTAAATTCGTGTTTAGAAAAAAAAAATTATAAGTACTTTCCGACTCGCCCTTCATCGAAATTCGAGTCCGAAATTCCTTTGCACTTCCGGACTTCCGGCTTGAGAGAATCCGAAATCTGCAACCCTGGTCTTAATTAAAATGAAGATTAATTTAGCATTTTTTCAATAATTAATATCTGAAAATATTTTGACGTTTTATCACTAAAAAATTTTAATTTTAAATTTTGACTCTTATACGTACATACAATTACAACAATTTATTGAAACTTTTGAAAATGATTAAAATATAAAATCGAAAAAAAGTATAAATTTTTGATTATTTTTTCATTTTTATTTTAATTATTTTTTATGATAAATACTAACAAGTTTTTCTTTAAATATAGGTTGAATAAAAAGGTGAAATTATTATGTAATATGTACCTATAAAATATTTATTATAAAAAAATCATGTCATGTCAGTTGCCGGTAAGCGGTAAGAAGAGAGAGATAACGTAAAACCGCACTTATCGCACGAGACACGAGACGTGGTTGAATCAGCTGATAACCTAACCCCAACCTTATATGGTGCAAAAAAACAGCAGCGACTAGGCAACCGATATATCGCTTGCAAATAGGACGATATTACGCAGGTAACATTTTTTTTATATCATTTACATTGCAAAGACTGTAATTATTAATATTCTGCTTATTTCAAAGTTATAATATTTTCCACGTACATTAAAAAAGAATATATTTGATAAGGAGGTGCTGTGCTTTTTATTGTATGATTTATATAGGACGTTATTATTACTAAACACGTGTATGTTTTTGCATCATTTTAGAAAATGACGCAGGAAAATGAGCCGGCGACTTCTGCTCCACCAGCAGAAGGCATTTCGAAAAAGGCACTGAAAAAGCAACAGAAGAAAGAAGAAAAACAGGCTAAGAAAAAGCCAGCTGAAACTGAAACTGTGATTGAAGGAGAAGATGTGTCGCTTGGAAAATATGGCCAGGAAAAAATGATACAAAGTAACAGTACACGCGAAGAAAGAAATTTTGTACACATTAAGGATTTGAATCCTACAGTTGCTGGACAAGTTGTATGGATTAGAGGTAGACTGCATACTAGTAGAGCAAAAGGAAAACAATGTTTCATTGTTATAAGACAGCAATCGCATACTATTCAAGGCTTGGCTGCAGTTAATGATAAAATCAGTAAACAGATGGTGAAATTTATATCTGGTATTACTAAAGAATCTATCATTGATGTTCAAGCTAAAGTTCAGACTGTACCCAACTCGATAGAATCTTGTACCCAAAAAGATGTGGAAATTCACATAGAACAAATCTTTGTAGTAAGTGCATCGGAGCCACAATTACCATTACAAATTGAAGATGCTGCTAGACCCGTTAACGACAATGATCCTAATAGTTTAAATATCAAGGTAAATCAAGATACAAGACTTGATAATAGGATTTTGGATCTAAGGACACCAGCGAATCAAGCTATTTTCAGGGTAGAGGCAGGTGTTTGTAAATTATTTAGGGATATTTTAACAAATAAAGGATTTGTTGAAATTCATACTCCAAAAATCATTTCTGCTGCTAGTGAAGGAGGAGCTAATGTATTTACAGTCTCATACTTTAAAAGCTCTGCATACCTAGCACAATCACCTCAGCTTTATAAGCAAATGGCTATAGCCGCTGATTTTGAGAAAGTTTATACAGTAGGAGCTGTTTTTAGAGCAGAAGACTCTAATACACACAGGCACTTAACTGAGTTTGTTGGTCTTGATTTAGAAATGGCTTTTAAATATCATTATCATGAAGTAATGCATACAATTGGAGATATGTTTACAGAACTTTTCAGAGGGTTGCAGGAATCTTACAAAACTGAAATAGATATTATAAACCAACAATACAAAGTTGAATCTTTTAAATTTTTGGATCCTCCATTGATTCTTGAGTTCCCACAGGCAGTTAAGTTATTAAGAGAAGCTGGTGAAACAATGGGGGATGAAGATGATTTATCTACACCACATGAGAAACTTTTAGGAAAAATCATTAAGAAAAAGTATGACACTGATTTTTATATACTTGACAAATATCCTTTAGCTGTCAGGCCATTTTACACCATGCCTGATCCTAACAATCCAAAAGTTTCAAACTCTTATGACATGTTCATGCGAGGTGAGGAAATTATATCAGGAGCTCAAAGGATTCATGATCCTGAATTCTTGACTGAAAGAGCTAAACATCATGGCATAGATATAGAGAAAATTAAGGCATATATTGATGCCTTCAGATATGGTTGCCCACCTCATGCAGGAGGAGGTATTGGAATGGAAAGAGTAGTGATGCTGTATCTTGGTTTAGATAATATTCGAAAAACTTCTATGTTCCCTCGTGATCCAAAACGTGTGACGCCATAAGGCATTATGAGAAGTTACACTTGCCAGAATTATTATAAAACACAAACATCAATCTTTTATATTCTATTTATTATTTGACTATTTTCAAAATGTCTTCTATGTAATACTTAGCTGTAATACAATAAATTGAAAGTAATTTTATTCATTTTCTTAAATAGCTTTCTTATGTAAATACATTTAAAACTATCTTGTATTACACCTAAGTACTACATAGGAATACTATTTAAATACTGCCAAATAATTTTTATAAAGATTTATTAATTTGCAAAGTTATCAATATTTCATTGATTCTCTGTAACTTTCATATATCCGTTCAGTGAAAGAGGGTGTGGAAAATGTATAAACCAACCCTTATATATTATGTTAAACATTTTTTTTTTAATCATGAATAAAAGACTATTTTAAATCTTCTATTTTGCCATTTAACTATTACATATTGGTTTAATAAATTTGCTGCATAAAATATTTTAATCCAATTTATTCTAATAAAATATCATGAGTAATAATTCAAAGAATAAGAATCATAGAGGACATATTAACATGTGTTCAAAATTACTTAACATAAATCATATTTTTATACCTTTATTTTCTTAAGAATTTAAGTAGAAAGTTTACAAAGTCTTAGCAACTATCTACATTTTATATGTCATAGAATACATAGCAAATGCACCAACAAATTATAAACTCGTTACTCTAAAAACATTCTTTCCAATTTGGACACTTTGTACCTGTATTATGACTATATTTTGTAGGCAATTAATGATGTATTTTTATTCACGGTATAAATCTTATCGGTTATCTAATGCAAGCACGGAATGTAAGATTGATTTATTTTTTTACCAAAACTCAACACATAACACCTTCAATGACAAACACAATTCTGATAAAAGTTTATAAAAATAGTTTGAACGTCCTTAATCTTTTGTTACTCTTTTCTTTTTGGTAAAAAGAAGTCTTTGCAAATACATTGTAAGCGTTTTCAAGCACACAATAGGAGGACGACGCGTAGCCATATATCGGAACAAGTATGAATATATTTTGGCATAAGCTGTTGTAGTATTGAGACTTACACTTTATATAACACCAATTTAATAACTTAAATAAAGATTTAGTTCTCAAATAAATTTGTTATAAAAAAATGCAGAAACTGTAAATAAAATTACTTTAAAGACTTTCAAATTTACTAATTAATTTATTTTTTCATCAAAAATTTCTATCAAAATTATTTTAAAGTTTATACGATGAAAGTATTTTGTACAAAAGTATAGTTTCACGATTTCTAATGTTATAAAAACGCACATTTCAAGTAATTTTACATATAGTTTCTGAGAAAATATTGAATAACAAATATAGTAAGATAAGCGACCCAACGAATTAAAGAAAACATTAACAGAAAGTTTAAAATAAAGTTTTCCTTGAAAACTCTTCAATTTTCTTGCACTTTTAATGGAAAAGCCTCGTTTACTTTTCAAGACTAGATTTCGTCATGTTTTGGCACGACTGCATCGGGTATAGTATGGCAACTCTGTTCAATGACAGAATTTTCAAAATTTGTATTGAGAGAGTAAATAATCCACGATAAAAGCGTAAGCGTAAGAAATATAGAAAACAAGAGTATCCGTTTTAGAGTATTAACATCGTTTTCAAGTTTTGCATGCCGTTCTTCCATGCGAGAGAGCTAGAAAAAAATATTTTTGTTAATTTGAATATCTTTTAACATCTACCCATACAGCTATAGAATAAAAAGAAATAATAAATTCTTGATTAAAAAATTTGTGAGATTTTAATAAACGATATTAACCTTTGTAAATAAAGAACTGATTGAGTAATCACCACCAGAACTACCAGTAGAGTAGGTCATACTAGATCTTAAGGTGTCGAAACCTTCACTTCCATCTCGACAAATTAATCTATGTTGTTCAGCGGTTGCTCCATTAGCCTACACAAAATTTTCTCAGTAAATTTAGATATTGATATAAAGTAAAAATTATATGGGCTTTAGTACCTTCCAGAAATCAACTAATTCCTGTGTTGCCATTTTTGCATCTTTAACAGGAAGACACATGATAAGAAATCTATCATTTGGTAAAAGATTTCGAGAATTATAGCCAGGTTGTAACGTTATTGTAACTGTGATTTTCTGAGATCCCAACAGAATTCCTGTATTTGGTCGAACTTTGAATTTTTCTGGAGAAGTTGTTTTTATCTACACCATAATAAAAAATTTAATATTTTTAATCATTTGTAGTGAAATTTAATCTTACTTTGTTTCAACTAACTTTGTAAGAGAGATTTTTGTCAGCCATAGAATTTTTTAATGTTATAGTACCAACAACTTCATTTCCGCTTTTATTGAAGGTTAATATATCTGGCTCCACAACTAACACTAAAAATTAAAATAACTATAAAAAATGATACTTTGAAAATTTTGTTATATTTAAAAAATACTCATGATCTTACTTGCATCTTCACTTTTTGTTTGATCACCAAAACCAGTAGCAGCTTGTTCCGTAAGAGGTGAACCTCCAGCAAAGTGTACCTTCAAAAAATAATATTCAATAGTTTAAATTATAATTTACAAAATTAATTTTCTAATAACTAAACATTTCTTAGAATTTTTCACTATTATAAAAATTAAATTTTAAATATTTGTTGGTATGTTTTGTACAAAGTGTGATAACATACCTTTCGGTTATCTAATTTTCCATTACTAAGGCCATTAGTTTGTGTTTCAGAAACGAATTGGAAAGTATAATCATTGTTACCTCCCCAACATTTCATTGCTATGCTGGGATCAACAAATTCTTTTAGTGTAGACTTTTTCAAAAACTTTATTTTTGGAATTGCTTTTGCTGGTAACCAAGATTTAATAATATTAAAGGCAGCATTTAAAACCCATGGCATTTCAAGTATTAAAATATAATTCAAATAATTTGGATAGTAATTTTTAAATAGGCCTATTAAGTATTTTGTCAGCTCCATATCTAAATTCGAAAGTCCTGCATCAATCATATCAAAGAATAAAGAAATTGACTCTCCATTCCCTTCTCTGTAAAAATGAAATAAATTTGTAATTAAAATTTTTCCCAAGTATAATTCTCGTAAGTTATAAGTTTACCTTTCTAATCTTTCAAACCAATAAACAATACACCTTTGTAGTTCTGAAAAATCTCTCGACCCTTTTGTATGAAGTTTTGACTTAATGACGAAAAGCTTTTTTCCATCCTTATCTTTTCCATATCCAAAACAAACCCCTTCTTCTAAATAATCTTTTCTAACAGTGCTTTCACTTATATCTATAAACAAGAAGAAAACAGAATATATGTATTAAGAGTAGAAAATAATAAATGATTTATATTAGAATATAAATCAATTGAGTTTTTAATACACTAATTTGTATACCATTAGTGCCAAAATTTCTTCTCCATTCACAAGTTTCCCACATCATCTTCAATGATTCTTGAACATTATATTCATTATGTTCTAAAAATCTTCTCAACCAATCATCACCAGATTTTATCCTATTAATATCTGCTGGATGAAATTCTCCTGAAAAAATACATAAACATTAGGTTTATTTTATTTTAAATATTCTTTTAGGAACATAAATTTTCAATTATATATCTAATTATTTTTAATTGTTTTTGCAGATGAATTTTAATTGAAGACTAATTTTGATCTTATTTAAAATGTAATTTTGTAGTTCTTTTTTAGTTAGTAATCATAACAATTATCTATAGTAATGATTACTATCTTTAAATTTATATAAGAATATCTAACTTACTACTGACTAAACAGCAATGTAATATCTACAATGAATGAATTAAGCTCAATTTTTTCATGAGCTGCATTTAAAATCATTGTTACGGCACAGCAAGCTATTAATATTAATACTTGTATATTTGTCGACCTTTGTCTTCCCAACCGTATGGTCTAAAAAATTATTGTCAGACTTTGAGTATAACAAAATAATTTTTATAATACAAATAGAGATAAAAGTATTAATACAATATACATCATCTAAATCATTTATTTAATTCCTTATATATTAATTTCTAAATTTAATAATACCATTGTTATATAATTGTTTTAGATATTTTTCGTTATCAATATAGATACTATCACATGCAGTAATATTAATACTCTGAAGAATAATTTTGTAAACAGTTTAATTTGTGTATATTTAATAAAGTATTCTGAAATATTCATTTTTTCACACATATAAATTTTAAAAACATTCATTTAACAATCTAATAAACTTAAGAAAATATAAATGAACATTTTGTGAAAATTAAAAAATAGATAGTTTAGTCATTCTGAAAACTGCTCATCAATGGAAATATGCTAATAAGTATTTCAACATTATATGATCCATTTGAACTAGTAGTTATCTGTCATTATGTTCTGTTAATGGTTTAGCATACCATCTATATCTAACTACTGAATTCTTGAAATGATTTACTCATGTGCCAAGAGACACCTCATGCATTTCTTAATTAACTACTGACTTCTTTTACAAACTCAGCATTTGTCTACATAAAAAAAATTGCAATGACTTTTGCACAGCTGTACTTAGAAACAAAGTAAAAAGAGCATGTGCATTGTAAAACAGTAGTATAAACTACACACAAACGTCACCGCACGCGTTGCATTGCTCCAAACGAGAAATCATAAATGCTCCGAACAAAATACACGGTTTCAAGGTCTGGCAAAACCAAAAGCATCTAAACATATTTTTCGAAAAATCTCTGATTGTGCACCGTCAGCACAAAGGCAAAGTGAGCTGCTTTTTTCTCTTTCTCTCCTTCGGAATTATGTAAATCGACGAGTTATCGCAATCGCGCTGCTCATCATCGCGGCCTCAATCACGCTATAACAAAAACACAAGACATCATCGCTCGAAATTTCGGCATAGACACAAGCGAACGTTACACATATATATAGGCAGGTAAGTGTACTGTACACGATACGTCAGAGCCCTTTCACTATATGGGTAGAGAGAAAGAACGAAGGTAGGTATTTATATATACATATCCGTACGTGAGTCAGGTGGTCCTTCATCCTCGAGTTTCTTGAAGAACTTTTCGCGCAGCTCGACGACCTTCTGCGCCTTCTCGTCCATGTTGTCGTTGTCGTCGCCGTTATAACCCTGGACCTCGTCCTCGTACACTCCCTCACCTTTCTTCTTCTTCGTCTTCTCTCTGATTAACGTCGGAACCAGCAGACGTATACAGAGACTATATACCAGTGGAGCGATCGAAGTTAATTCGCTGACGGTCGCTGCTTTACGGGCGGCGATATTGTAACGTGAAAAAATCCACGCAGCTAATATTATGTGCGTTCGGCAGTGATTCGACTCGCGGCGCGCGTTGTTTATCTGCCAGCGAGATCGTGTCGATTATTACAGCAGCAGCAGAAGCAGCAGCAGCAGCGGCGCATGCCGGGCCATCGGCTGTCTTTCTCTTGCCCCTCGCTCTCTCTCTGCTTGCTCGCCGCGCGCGCGTGCGACAACTGTTTTCAGTCTAGACAGAGAGGGAGGATGACACGGAGCGTCGAGGCGACGCCGGTATATAGGATACCTACACTATGCTTGTGTGTAATATTGGTATAGTGAATGGAGTAGACAAGGATGGGTTATACAATATAACGTCAGTCATAGCGGCCTTGCGTGGATTGGAGCGAACTTGTGCTTATAGATGCTGTGTGTATATGAGCGAAGGTAAACCGGTACTCATTTGTCGACTATAGGGAGGGAAGGTGAACGGGCCGATGGCGCTGTCTGACACGCAGGTGTTTTTTCGAAGCTGTTTTTTGCGGGAAGTTTGAAATTTACTAGTAGTTTTTTTTAACAAGTGTTCATAATTTTCGCTCAATATATGGTAAGCTTCGAGAGATTATAATATAACTATTATGATTTTTCGCTAAGTTTGTGAAGATAAAACTTTGATTCAATAATATAAATTGTAGTTAGTTCAAAATACATACTTTTATCATAATTTATTTACAAAATATAATTTTTTTTAATATAAATATTGTACATTGTTTAACACTAAAATATCATTAGGGTATTTGATGGATTTGCAGGCTGCACATTTCTTTGATGAACTTGATCAATTTCACAATGCATATATTCAAGCACGCATGTGCCATTTAATCTATGCGTTGATTCGACAAGTGATTGCGTAAACTATCTGCTACGATTTGCCCTAGTTTGTATTTTATTTTGACGTGAATGAAATTCATTTCTTAATCAGTGAAAAACGTGCTTTTAGCTAAAATGGGTGATATTGTATAATATTTCAAAAATATTATATTATATATGGTTGTAATGATATAATGAACGAATAATAATATATGTGGTTCTCACAATGTAGTGGACGTAGGTAGATTTATAATTTCATAAAGAGCTAATTATTATATATCTGATGTAGTCAAAAGGTCACGCGAAAGTCTTTTTTCATCACAGCAAGCAAAATCGACAGCGAAACGTGTATAACATATTATTTCATTCAGTATTTACGAAAATGCGATACAATCACATTTAAAAATATACAGCCTGTATTTTTTAATCTATCGCTAATAAGTTATAATTTATACCTTTATAAAATTGTTCTCATAACTTTAAAATTATAACAAATAAATATCGTTTATATTCAACAGTATCTAGAATATCGTTTGGAAAAAGAGAATTTTTTGTGACCTTCAAAGTGCACACATTCCCTTTAAATTTTTGTTTCCTATACTGTATAACTTTCAAAAGTTATGTTGTCATGTCTTTATACAAAACTGAAGCCAGAGAATAAATAGGTTCAATTAACATTGTCATTCTAAACATTATAAATGGCACATAATTGGGCTTTTCCCTTGTCTACTCGACAACAGTTTATTATTAGGTTTTCATTTTTCCGTAAAAAAAATTTATTTGATTAATTGCGTAACATAAAAGATAAAGATCTGCATCGAAAGTAGTGATCGTAAGATTGACATTGTCCAAATAAGAAGCCTTGTTTAAACTTAAAGAAAACTGTTAAGAATAAATCGCTAGGAAATGAAATCGTGCTAGTCTTCGTATAAGGGTCATCGATCAGGCACAAGTTTTTTTTTACCTTTTTTTATTGTACCATTTAATTAAATATATCTTACATTTCTTGCAAATTAGTATATTACTCACCTATGGATAAAAAAAACTTTTACATTCCACCAATTTAAA
>JAWWEQ010000001.1:14979284-15074251 GCA_035583055.1 Torymus tubicola
CTTTGAAAATATCTTTATTGAAAAGCTGAGAAAATTTTACAAAAAAAAACTATTCTTGTGTTTATCGCGAAAAATGCTTCCTTGAGGAGTTATTAATTAATCAAAATGGGTCAAAAATGCAGAAAATGCTAAAAACCCCAACTTTGACCCTCTGCCACTAAAAAAACTAGAAGGGAAAAAAATCTGAAAAAATTCAGGGTAACATATGGGATGGTTACGAAGCGATTTAGGTGATTTTAAAAGAAAAAAAAATTTTGTCCTCTCGATTCACCTGAGAAGTGGCCATATATATATATAAGAATATATTAGTTTAACATTAAACAAACCGCTTTGAAGGTGTCACTTTGGAAAACAACATCTATGAAAGGTTCGATCATAAAAGTGAAATTTGTTATAACAAATTTGATAAATTCAAGATTATAACTGCTGAGTTTCAGATATTGCTCATTAAACCTAAAAAATATTTATTTTCTTGTTTGTATTGTAAATTAATATTAAAAGAACAATAACATAAGTATGAAAAATACCTATGCAAATAAGTGAGCATAACAACAATCTCAATCATTACGTCGCTTCGGATCCAGCCACAGTAAGTCTCGCATAGCTTTTCTAATATCTTTAACAAAACTCTACTTCCAACAATGTATCTTTCATTCATTTGACGTTGATTCTTCTACAAAAAAAATAAGAGCGTTTCGAAAAATTGTAAGTTACAAAGATGAATAATTGTTTATTTTTAAGACTAAACTTGGTTGATAGTTGACAAAACATTCACAAGACTTTGAGATAATCCTTTGTAATGATTAGTTACAGTACTTGGTGAAATTCCTTTCATTTCTAAATTATAAATTGTAGCTAGCTTTCCGAATCGCTTCCACAAGTCTATTAAACTTTTGATGTCCATACCACTTGTGATTGTAGCAATTTTACCAGTTTCATCGATAACTAAAAGTAAAAACCGTTCGTTTTAATTTGATCATTTAGGGATGCCAATTAAATAAGATTTTTAATATTACTTTGCAATAAAATGTTCATATCACTTTCTTGACTAGTATCAAAAGAAATCACGGTGTCCATAAGCGTATAAAACGAATTTAAAGTACTGATGCACTGTCGGAACAACAAAGCTAATAATTCCGAAACTGATTGGAAGAAATCTTCATATTCTTTTACACTGTAAAATCCATTAATATTATTGATTATCACGGTACTAACTACATTTAAATTATTTTTGTTACAAAATATACAAGTATGCTACCTGTTTTTACAATGGCTTAGAGCATCGATCATAACTTCAAAGAAAATCGGATGGAAGCTCTTAATGTCAATAATAGCTACTTTTTCTAATGTCTTTATATGACTAATGCATAAATCCCAACATTTTAGTAAGTTCATTAAGAAACTCAAATGGTTTTTCGTTTGTTCAATATTCTTGCTTTTTAAAGTATCTCTTATCACCTTTATAACCTTAGAAAAAAAGAAATAGAAATTTTAAAAACATAATAAATTCATCAGTTTTAATAATAAAATGATATTTAATAAAAATAATAATTTAAAATTTTTGACTGATTGCTAAATGTTAACATATCATGTTTTAGTATTTACTTCGCTCAGCTGTTAGCAAGCTATTCCATTTAGAAACGAGCATACGATAATTATGTTCCTTTTATATGTGTATTTACACTAAATTCTCGTGTCTCGTATGTCGTGTCTCGTGCATCTTATCTTCTATCTTATGTTTCACGTTACCACGGAAATGAAGTAAACTCGCTTTTACTTCACTACATGTCACATATCTAATGAAGGTGTAACAATGCACTTACTAAACTGTGTTCACATACCAGTATAGGATTCAGATTCAAATTTGGACGTTAGAATTAAGATGAAATCAGTTTATATAAATTTTGATTAACATGACTTTTTCTTATTCTCTGTTTCTACATGCATATATACAATTTACAAGTTACTTGTTATGTATTTTTAAAGTCTGCGAATTTCTTAAAAGGAAAGTATAAGTATTTCTTGTTAATATCATTGCTTACCCGCATGTTAAATGCCGAAACCGGATTTTTTTATGTAAATAATAGTAGTCTTTGATATTTATCAGATAAATTATATATTTGTTCTTATAGAATAATAGCAACAAAAATAAAATTATAATTTTCTTACCTCATAATACATACTCTTAACATTAGGGAGGGCTGTGCAAAATATTTTTTCATCCAAAATATCGATTGGAACATTTTTTATAGTGTTACTAGATAAGAAATTCGACAATTCATTTAATTTCTCTTCTAAGGATCGATCAGAATCCATGACTTCGTATAATAAGTGAGTTAAGGATTGTTCGAGAGAAATCTTATATCGATAGAACAAATGTAATTTATGAGTTACTTTAGAAGTTGTAATTTAAAGGATATTTTTAAAGATATAATCTGATCTTCAAGGTTTGATTGACTGGACATGATTTCCGAGAAAAACGAATCTTCATCCAAAAAACTATTTGAAGGCTCGTGTGACATTTTATCTGAATTTTTCTCAGTCCCTGAAATAAACGAAGAAAAATATTAGAAACTATTGCTTGATTATCCTTGCATCGTTAATTTTATACACATATCATGCTCGTATATCATAAATTTGTGATCAACACAAATATCTTTTTATGTGACCATAACATGCAAAGGTGCGTTTACAAAAGTATAAACATTTATCTCTATTTTTTATAGATCCCGTTTAAATTCATTTTCGATAATAATAAAAATATACATTTAAACTTAAAAGTTGACGATTTATTTGAGTTGAATATTCATTAACATAGATGTCAATTTTAGTGTATGAGGTTCCAATCAAATTAAAAAATGATTTTAAACTTTTTGAACTTTGACAACCACGTCAAGTTAAAGAACCATCCATTCACTCGATCGAATTAATCCGTTAACTTTATGAAATCGCTATTCTGTAGAAAAACTGACGCGAAAAATCGAGAGCCAGCAACATTGAAACTGGTACAGTGCCAGCTGCTGACACGATATACGTTTCGGAACCTTAGGCTTCTTAAGCATGAAAATCTCACGAAGTAGGCGTCGCTCCATATATGCCAAATTCTGCGGATGGGGCAAAGTTTAGCGATTAGCCGCAATATCTGGATCTAGGGGGCATCGGGCGCGCGCGCACGAGCTTGCGTATATATCATGTACGCGCGATTCGAATTCGCCCTCCTGTCTATCGGATTAAGCGCGCCGACCAATTAGGGCGGGGTAGCATCGCATCTCAATTGCATAGCGCTCGAGAACGCTGTTGTTGTATGTAATGTGCGATAGCTATGATGATGAGGTATGTGTGTGTGTGTGTGTGTGTGTGTGTGTGTGTGTGTGTGTGTGTGTGTGTGTGTGTGTGTGCGCGCGCGAGGTATGCTTGATTTTTGGCAAGATAAGATCTTGATTCATGTGATTTAGTGACATTCTTATAGTAGTAAATGTACCTGAGTTAACTTCGTTAATTAATTTGAACAGCTTAGAGATTGCCTGGTTAGTTATATAAATAGGAACTTGAAATTATTGAACATCGAAATGAGTAATACGTATAGAGATGTGACCGAGCAGGTCGAAAATTTTGTATTTTTTTTATTGCTAAATGAATGTGATTAAAAATAAATTTTTAAAACATAACATTGGAAAATTTAGATACATAGAAAGCTCATATTCAAATCATACTATTTCCCACTCATGTTTGTGGTACTAAAATATAGCAAAAAAAAATTATTTCATAAGCTTTCCAATGATATAAACAGATTTCCAAAATTTTACATTTTCACCTTCAAAAACTGCAAAACATTTTATGTCGTAAAAGGTCGAAAAATGTTCAATTTTGATTGTATGAATCTTGTGAGTTTACTAATTTTTAACCATTAAATTTATTTAGTTTACTAAGTTAATTCAAGTTTATTGCAAAAAGTAGGAAGACATTTTCAAACTATTCGATTCTCCCTTAATAATTCCTAATTAAGGTTTAATGGAGAATTAGTTTTAAATACGATTTCATTTAATAATTACCCTATCGCATCATATATTTATTTAATATAATTAAATTTAAAATCATAGTGCAAAATAAAAAAATCACGTTACCGTAAAGCATCTTTACGTTATCGACTGAAACTATCAAAAACATTTTTTTAATGACGTAACCAACGTGGAATCGAAAAAGTTCTGACCAAAAAAAGGATTTTCGTTCAGGCTCAAATAGGCCTTGATAGCCAAAAAAAAATATAAGACGATTCGTGCAAGTCAACTAGTGAGTTAAAACTTCCTCATTTAAAGTTTTCGGAATCAAAGACGAGGAACCAGTAAACATTTTCGCAGCAAAGATAAAAAAAATGAGGGTGATCTACTAGGCTTATGAGGATAACGAAGCGAGACTGACGTTTGTAGGAAAAACACGATTATAACGTGGGCGTATTTTTAAAGTCTAGGTAAAAGTGAAAATGATTAGTGAGAATACAAGTTTTGCAATTGCGTCATAGAGTGTATTAACAGTTTATCTCGCACCTCGACTGTGGAAATAGTATAGTTATATGTTTATAAGAAATATATATTATATAGATCATTTCTTATTTTAATCATGAGCAATGATACGATGTTTATCACATTTATCTCGACGATCACTAACAAAGATAATTTCTGAAGTATTAAGAGGTAAATGTGACATTCATAAATGACTTCATTATCAATATTATATCAGATTATTAATTTTAATTTCCTTTTAAACATCAATTCCATTATCATCATATGCAGATCGAGCTTGAAGTAAAATTTCAAAAAGGTTATCTGTTGAGTAAACTGGATCGGGAATTCAAAAGCTGACGATAGAGATCGCTACGTGAAAAAACTCGTTCATCCGTAAAAGAAATATATGATATAATCAGAAATTCCTACAACCACACTAGAAATTTACATGCAATTTTCATTTCTATTCTGATATGCAACTCAATAGAACGAACATGTTCTTGCGCCCAAATAACATACGAAAATGGATACATAGAAAAGTACGTAACAAAGTATGGATAAAGCATCGAGTATATGCCTGTACATGCTGGGGAAAAAAATCGAAGGGAAAAATAAACATTGTCGAAAAATTTCAGAAACAATAATAAAGTTGATGGCAAATAAATGGAATTTGAATGATTGGCCCGGGGTCAGGATGCCATGGTAACTCCGGACAACAAGCTGTCAGATGATAGGCAAAGTTTTGATCAATAACAGGTGACTGCCGTGGAAAGAGCGAGACGCGGCCGACTTCTGCCGGCGCAAACACACTGCACACGTGAGGGTCGACGAAAGGAAGGGAGTGGGGGGGAGATGCCGAAGATTTTGGATTTACATTTCAGTTTGTAGGTAGAAGAATGGATGGGTGAAGAGGGTGGGAGATAGGTAGATAGGCAGATAAAGTGACAGGGCGATAGAATGCAGTTATGTAGGGATTTCAAGGTGGTGAAATGGTGAAAGGGGTTGAGAGGACTGGAAAATAGTAAGAGACAAAAGGAAACCTGTTAAGAACCTGCAACCTGTAACCTGTTAAGAAGCTGCAAAGGATATTAATTCAATTAATTACATGATGGAATTAGATACTCAAAAGTTCAAAGGTTAAAGGAATAAAATTTCAAATAATACCAAATGTAAAAATCAAATTTTTTTTCCAGTAGAGTAAAATTTCGAAATATTGAGATAAAAATCGCGAATATATTTCATAAATATTTTGTACATTATTATTAGAGTCACATATTTTTACATAACGGCTAATGCGATGTCAAATACAGCCTCCTTTATCTCGATAAAAAAAAGAGAAAAATTCAATCGTCATCCTTGTGACTTTTAATACTAATGAACAATACATCAGAGCTGTCTCAATATTGATACAAAGATAATCAATGATACAATAATTAAAAAAAGAAGGATTAAAAAATGGTAAATACAACGAGGACCCGATGAAAGCCTTCGAGATGTATACATTTTCAAGTAAACAGACACTTCGCGCGCGATAAGCTGCGTCACGCTCGGTCGGATGGCACAGGTGAAAGGCCACGACGAGGACTCGTGCTCAGATATAAGGTATACACGCACGAAACGAAAAAGGAAGAGCGAAACGCCGGTGAGCTTTCGGGGGTGGCGAACACGAACGAAGAGAGAGAGAGAGAGGGAGAGGGTGAATAACGGCCGAAGGGTTAGTCAGTCAGTTAGTCAGTCAGCGCCGGCGAGCGAGCTCGCGCTCGCTCCTCGCGCTCTCTTGCTCACTCTCTCTCTCTCTCCCCTCGCCATGCATCCGCCACCGCCGCTATGAGACAGTGAGTATCGAGTATAAACAATCGAGTGCCTTTTAACATAGGATATAATAATACTTTGGCATTGATAATGGTGCTTGTGGCTGTGATCTTGTATTACTTGTGTCTGGATGATAGCGTTTGGGTAACGTAAGTGGTAGTACACGTGTTCACTTGGAGAACTCGTTGTTTTTTATTACCTCGTGCGTAACAATTGAGTAGTGTTGGAACTAAAATGACCTTTAATGGTTAATTAGACCTTCATTTAACTAAATGATCATTATTCTCAGATATTGTAGTAGTTTACTTTTATAGATGAGCCAGTATTAACCTGAAAAGTTAAATAAGCAATACGTGTCTAACAAATGTATATATAATATTGATGTAACGTTAAATTCGCGAAACTATATGCTTTTAGAAACCAAATCACATTCAACATATTTTAAGTTATATAAGATTTAAATAGATTGAAAATAAACATCTTTTAAAAAATGAGTCGTCAGGATCAAAATAATTTTGCGTGCAGTACGAATAGTCATAAATATGTACTAATTAATATATTATAGGTATAATAATTCATGCCAAAATCAGTACATGATGTTTCAACGGAAGTTCATTGAACAATGACTGTATTGAATAAAAATGTGTTACTAGCATACATCATAAAGATTAATTATGTCTAGTTATAAATAACCGTTAAATTTTATTAAATTCTTATATAGATTGCACTGATATACATTTAAAACGCACGTGCAAAATGTATTTATATAATTGTACCCTCAGTCATTCAACGTACGATAGTTCATTTTAATAAAATAATTTTAATTCTATAACAAAAATCGTAGTAAAATAGTCAATATTTACAAGTGCAATCGAGGTTCAGCGACCGTCTTGCGCATGTACGGCATTGTAGTAACGCCCACGCACTTGCATCGCGGGTAATGCACCGTGATGAGGATCTAATCGTTGATTCATACCTACCTAATGCCCGTTAACTCGGCAAGTTCGTACTACATGAATGAAGCCTTTACTTTTGTTTCTGTCGTATATATGTACTTTAGATCGAGTTTGAAATTCCCGGTTCGATGTGCTGAATAACTTGCCGTGTTAGCTTTGTAAGAATGTTTTGACTCTTATTAACCCAATTATCTTTGCAAACCTTTTTTTAAAAATATTTTATAATTTCTTAGATTATTTATGTGCAAAAAAATTATTTAGCTACAGTTACCAACTAATTTTAATGAAAATATCTGCACTATTTGACATAGTACAAAAAGCTAATGAAATTTATTTCTGAGTTATGAAACATAATTTGTGTGTTATTATACAAAAAATAAGTACCTAGTCGTGGTAATTATTTTTTATTGGTTTGTCTAATTGTGCTGCTTATAGCGCAGTCATATTCATTTCAATAGTGAGTTACCGTAACCAACATTTTGTTTCGTGTATATGATGAGTTCTCTTAAGATGAAAATAATCAATGTTAATTTATTATTTATTTGACAATAATTTGTCGAAAATCTATTTATATATTATTAGTTACATCTACTAAAAGAAAATTTACATATATTTAAGAAAATATTTAGAATATTATTATTTGATGATTCATTTTTTTATAGATGTTAACTATTTTTGATACGATACAATTAAAATAATGCAATGTAATAGAAAATCTTTTTTTTTGATGCATATCTTACGTAGCTCATCGTAGAGATAAAATTATGTAATTGCTTATTGCAAAGCTAGTTTCACAGAACTTCCCTTCTCAGAAACTTTGAGTTGAATTTTCTCTCGCATTCGTGTTGCACCTATTATAGTAATTGAACACTTCCAATAAGACAACTGGCAGATAATATTTCGGTTTTTCAGAGTTATGATTGCAGCGTTTATTCGGAAATTGCTAACTTGGCATTAGATTGTTTTGGCTAAATCACTTCTAATTGTTTCATTTCTCATGAATGTGTCTGATACAAATTGTTTCTTTTTCTATTTTAATGAAATTGCGATTGTAGATAGAATTTATTTTTAAACTATTGCATTTATTTCTCTTTATTGCAAAATGGCAATATGAAAATTCTAATCATTTTCAACTAAAGAAATTTTTGACGTTTCAGTAAATACGAAATTGAGAAAATTTTTAAAATACAAGTCTTGCTGTCCTTCACTTCACTTCCATCAAACGTGCAATTTGTAAAATTAGATTTTTTTAAAATCTTTATTTTACCAACATAACAACCAGAATTTCAGAGAGAAAATGTAAGCAATTTAAAGTAATACAGACATTTCTTACAATTATTTTTAAAATATAGGATAAAATTATGACCAATACTAATTTTGTGTCTATTATTGAAATCGATATAATAATCATAAATGGAAATGATCCTGCTATTCAATGAAATATGAATTTATATTTTTATCGATGTTTGAAATTACTTATTCGATTCCTTTTCAAGATAAAAAGTTGGTCGGCTAATTAATAAATTTATGCAATGGATGTAAATCATCGCCCGTCGTATCTATTTATGAATACAGTTAATAACAATACTCGGTTAAAAATGTTGTCTTTATTATCTTTAATTTTATTGTTCACTCTACAATGTACTGTATTAAATTACTTATAACTTTTGAAAAATATGTAATAAATGTTATGTAAAAAGTAAAATTTAAATAAAATTCAAGTTAAAAATAAAAAAGCACTTCTTCTATGTTTCAGACTAATTCTTTTACAACATAAGCAATAAAATAGTGCCTAACCAAAGAAAAATGAACAACAGCACTATGTCTCGACGTCCAGCAGGTCCCGTCCGTCAGCATTCACTGCAACAACCACCACCTCGCCGTCAACAACCAATTCGACGCCAGAGATCGTCTGAGGATGAAAGAAATCTACAACTTTATTCCACAAATTCAGTTGCTTCTCGCAACAGGTACGCTGCCAATGTGACTAAAAGCGATCATCAAATACTCACTCGACCGAAAGTACGAGTGGCTTGGGGCGATCAGCCTGTCAAGCCTAAAAATGATAACGTAGAAATTGTGGCCCGACAAATTCCAACAGGAAAATCTAGCCGACCGACTACCGGGCGCGGCAACAGAGGTCTCATGAATCGATGTCCCTTGGGAGAAAAGGCGACGATACTTTACTCTAGACAAGAGCTTGCTGAAAGATTGAGGATCGCGTGGAGACAGAGGGAGGAGAATAAGTCGAACATCGACATTTTCCTGGCTCAAAATACGGTGGAAGAGAGAAGCGAGTCCAGGATGTCAAGCGCAACAAATCACACAAGCCTGCCAACTCCCAAAGTTCGGAAAAACATTGATGCGACGAATAAGGTTGAAATGAATGATGAAGAAACGTGTAACAATGATGTAGAAGAATCGAAAGAAGATGAATCGGAATGTAAAGAGCTTGAAAAATCGGATGATAAGTTTCTGACAGTCAATTGGTTTACACCTTTGGAATCCAGTGAATCCACTATTATCATTGCCAAAAAGGACAGCATTGATGGCGACGATACGAAAGTAGTTGAAAGGAAAAATGACGAAACGAGAGAAGATGAAAAAGAAGAAACCCCAGTAGTGGAGAAGAAATCATGTATAAGTATTAACTGCAACAGTTGGAATACATCGATAACGATAAATACCAAAGGTGACAATTCTACCAATCCCACCAGCAACGAGATGAAGCCTCCAACACCAATTCTACCAAGGGATCCAGACTACTCTCAAGCCAAACTAAAAAGAGCAAGCTATCAGAGTGGTACAAACAAAGCATTTGTCAGTCCGGTGGTCGAAAGACCATCTACTCCGCGAACGATCAGTAGAGGCAGCACACCACCTGAACCAATTTCACGTTACCGACGTACGAGTTCGGCCCCACCACAACGCCGAACGCAGGTAAACATCGTTATCGACACACCTGGAATAACGACAGGCGAGTCGGATAGAAAGGACCAACCTCAACCGGTTATCAAGAATGCAATCACCACGAATCGACCGATAAAGTCGGCTCCACCAGTGAAGAGACGTTCGAAAGCTCACAAAAGACGTGGTCTATCGACGAGCTATTCGAAAGATGGTGAGGATGAAGATGAGGGTGGCAGTAGGGGTAAGACGAAGGGGAACAAAAACGGCAAGAGCTCAATGGAGGCTAGGAGCAATGACGTTGTGACCATGGTATCACTGATCAGCTCGGCTGACAGCGAGAGCGAGATGGACGAGAATTCGCCAAGGGACGATAAGCTCATATGCGAGCTAAGGAATAAACTGCCCACGGCGTCTATTATCAAGTCTTCCAACGGTCTCTCCGCTGGTATTAGAAAGCCATTTAAATCAGGTAAGGCTAATATTTCAATCAATGATCACTTATGATTCGCGGTTTAATGTGAAATTTTCCTAACTAAAGTGGGCACCACGAAATGGGTTTCTTTGTTGATGTTTTGTGGACGTTGAAATTTGTCGTTATTCTTAAGGGGGTGCCATACTTAATTTTTACCGATCGAGTCGGTTCCGCGGTTTTCACTTTTAAAAAAACGAAATAATCTGAATTATGCAAAACGAAGATTTCATTGCCCTAAGTTATATAATGATCTACCTTCCTGAAAAGTTTCACGTCAAAATATTTATTAGTTTTTGCCAAAGTCTACGCACTCGGTCGGTTCGGTCGATAAAAATTGAGTATGGCATCCTCTTCAGGGTTCGTGAAAATTTTATTACGCCAGGATTTATGATATTTTCTCATATATCGTAACATTAAATTAACCTTATTTATCCTCATCCGTATAAAAATAAATTTTTGTTTTCCTTTTGAATTATTTGAAATTTATTAGTAAAATTACCATATAACTATACGTTTTGTGATGATGACATGCAAACTAGTCACCATTGAGATAATAGATCTGCGATAATCAAGTAACATAAAATAAAGTTTGAATGTTGAGGAATTTCTGGAATTCAGAAGTTCTATAAAATTTACGAGCAGCACCAATTCTTTCTTAGTATCAGCTTCAAGGTTTACTAAAAGTTTCCCTGCCCATTCACTCTGACTGAGCTGTTTAGTGCACTTGCAACGTGAAATCAAGTCCTCGCGCCATTCACGTGAATTTGATAATGAACTTCAAGGGCAAGTGTACGAACGGTCGTTTCGTAACTGTTATAACACGAGGAGGCTTGAATACATAATTGACCAAACTAATTACTCGGAGCGCGACATGCAAACTTCTACAAATTCCGGGGAAACATTGACTTTGGCAAAGTAAACTCGAAAATTCTGCAATTCGTATCAAAGATGAGTTCATAAAAAACTGCAACGCAATTTCTTTGAAATAGGGTTTTCTGCTCTTTTTTACGGTAATTTAATTTATAAAATAATCAGTATTTAGCTCAATTATAGAATAAAAAAATTATAATTTCATTTTTACAAATATAGAAATGTAACATTTGGAACAAAAATTCTTTTATTAATTTTTGAAAAATATCACAGAAAACATTTTCACAAAATAAGTTGTTATACAAAACGTAACTCTTGAATTGGCCTACTTTCTAAGGAAACGCTCGAAATAATTCAAACATTGTATAACAACGTGTACCACTTATTAGTTGCAAGAGTTGCATAGTATATATTTGACTACTTTTCGTGTCGACGAACATAATTCGGTTTTGACTTGTTGTGGTAAACAATGGAAATTGAACGAAGCGCTGCACCGTTCAACGTTTAACCAGGCTCAATTCTCGCTTTTTTCTTTCGTGCCCGTGTCGATTATTGCTAGGCTCCGATTATGGCAATAACTGTGTGGGGGAAAACGGTCAAGGATGCGCCCGGCTTTTGGCTTGGTCGACTTGTAGGCATCGTGCTATCTTAGTTTTATCTCTAGATATAAAAAAAACTATGTGACAGAAATTTCTTATCAGCGCAAAATTGTAATAACGCCTAACTGATAATTATTATATAATTTACGAATATATATTAATAATAAGTATGCTAGTAAAATGTGTACTTAAAAAATCGTGTTTATCATATGGAATCTATCCACATTTTATAAAGGGTGAAATGAGTAGTCCAAGTGTTACTTATATAATAGGCAGTATTAATTGTCCTTAATCATTAGGACCAGATTTTTTGAATATGATGCATCCTAGCATGTTACCCATTTACGATTTATAGTTTACGTTACGTAAGATTTATAATTTCACGTTATAAAAATCTTTTACCGAAGAAAATACTATTTCTCATAATAAGTAAAATAAACATTCTCTAAAATATAAATAACATACTTCATAAATTTATATTAAATTTAAATGAAACCATAAATTTGGAAAAATAAATGTATATGATTTGAACACATACATCTTTACGAAATTATTTAATATTTACCAACATAAATAGAAATTTAAATATATAAATACATTCTAATATACAATATTTGAACCAAACAGTCCTCTCTGTTTATATTTCTTAGTTTATAGTCCTAATTAGCTTTCCGTTAATTCATATTTATAACTCAATTAGTTTTCTCAAAGATACTACAGACGTGACATCAGCAGTAAGATGGTGAACGAATCAGGTAAGTTCTTAAATATAACTTTCTCATTTCCTTCTTTTTTTAATTAAAAAAAAATATACCAAAACAGAGACATCCACTGCAAGTGGGGTTAAATCAACTGTGAAGCCATTTAATTGTGCGATGTGTGATTATGGCACTCAACGTAAATCTGATCTACGGAAACACATTAAGATACATTTGAAAAAAATGTTGAAAAAACCAGGTAAATTTGTAGATATACTATTTTTATTTTTGTTTTAAATAAAAAAAAAAGTTAAAACAAGAAAGATAACAAATTATACACAACCTGTAGTGAGGCAGCTAAATTGCCACTTATGCGATTACGTGGCTCAAAATCAAATTCATCTCACCAAACACATGAAGAAACTGCACGCAGAGATTTTAGAAAGCAAACTATACACTAAATGCGAGAAGTGTAACATCTTGCTTAAAAACAAAGCTTTCAAAAGGCACACTAAAGTCTGCCCAAAGAGAAAATTGTTTGGATGCAAATTTTGTAGTCTAAGAACGATTAATCTGATAACTATGAAAAGACACATCAAATCTGAACACACCAATATTGAGAAAATTGAACGAGTCGAGTTTATTGAGGAGATGAAAAAAACTGCTAAAATCTACGCATCTGAAAGTGGTATGAAATATTATATACAAATTTTTTATTGCGATATAATTATTTTACTTATTTATTTATTATTATACGGGCTGAGAGCCCTTAATGCAATATATATATATATATATAAAATATAATATTTTGTACAAGGATTTTAATAAATCTTTTACCTGTTGTTGTAGGTACAAGGATTTTAATAAATCGTTTACCTGTTGTTGTAGCTAAAATGCGTCAACCTAAAACTACGCACATGCCAAGTGATGGTAAGTATAGTCCTTTTTAAAACATTTTTTTCACTTATAAATAGCACTATAATTTATCCAAACTGCCAAATCAATGAAATTTAATAATTTTTCAATTCTTCGCCATTCGAAATTCACCTGTACCCCAGAAACAGTTCAGCTGTACTGCAAGAAGTGCGGTAACCACCATCCAAAATTCGTCAAGAGCAACCCAGTCAAGTGTACGTCTTGCAAAGAGCCCTTCAGTTATGAATGCACGTACTGTAGGAAGCTGTTTACGACCGTTAAAGCAGCAACGACTCATGTGAGGCGCGTATGTAAGGGAAAGCAATTTTATATATGTGACCGCTGCGGCACGACGACGTCTGACAAGCAGAAGTTAATTAAGCACGTGCAGAAACACGCGCACGAAAATGAAATACAGCCTATACCATGCGAAGATTGTGGCAAGATGTTCTACAAATGGAGGGCCATGATTGTTCACCAAAGAAGTTGCTATCCACACTACTGCAAGAAGTGCCCCTTCGAGACGTGGGATAGGGCAGAAATCCGTTTTCACAAATATACTTACCATGCAAAGGAGTCATGGGCTTAGCCTCGCTCGGATAGTGAAGTTTAAGACTGTGAATATAATTACGTTTTATATATATGATCGTGAAACCATTGAGTTTCATTCAAACGATAACATTCGTTAAGAATGGATATCTTTATTGACATAATCAGACGCATCATCACTATAATCAAGATTTTAAAACAATAAATTATCGTTTTACTAATACACAATATCAGACATCATCAAGTGTGTAATCTGTAATAAGTTTTTTTTAATATCTGATGAGTTTTTTAATACCAATTTATATAGAAATGTACGCGAGAAGTCAAGTAACCAGACGCGATAATTCTTTTATATATTTAACTGTTTGTTATGATTATTTTTTTGGTAAAATACTATAAACGAACAATATTTTAACTATATATTTTATAGTTGCTATAATCGTACAAAAAATACACCCTTTTGTTCATTTTTTTTTAATCGTGTTGAGGACTCCCAAAGACATAGAATCATTTTATTTAAGAAAACCAAGCTCCAGCAAAATGAAATGAAGTTTATCTTGAGACTCATATCAATGATATATGAATAACTGACTTTTTTATAATAGTTCAGTAAGCAATATTTTTAACTCAGATTAGGTATTAAATTTATGTCTAACGGTCTCCAAGTACTTTCGCAAAAATTGTATATAATTTGTTAAAAAAAAAAATAAATAAACAGAAATTCGTCATTTTTCATAAAATATAACAGCTACCACGTGTATTTTTATCATCATTATAAATGTATAATACATTTAGAAACTTTTATTATTAAATTTTTGATGGTTATTTTTAAATCTCAGTGTTTTATTTACTCAGAACCCTTCTACCTGTCTAACTAAAATTAATAAGAAATTTCTAACTAAAATTATTAGTTACAAAATATTTAATTTCTATATTCATAATTTCGAAATTCCAATAATTTTTTGCCTAGCTGGCTGAAGTATCACTTTTATCTCGACGCTCAATCGCAAAGGTTATATTTTCGGTAATCGCATACGCACCACGAGAGAATATAAAGAACGACATACTTTTTCTTCTTAGGTGCGAATATACTAGTAATCAGCCATTAAAATCACCAGATTTGTTTATGTACTACGATCAAATCTAATATTTAGTATTATATGTATAAACAAACGATTATTCATATCTTTCTATAAATAATAACACAAATTATTACAAAAGGCTTAGTAGAATCTTTAACTGCCCCTGTTTTGTATAATTATCAAATTATTTAAGAAATCAACTTAAAAATTTAGAAATTAAAACTTGAAATAGAAAATCAACTTAGATCATATAAATAAAGAGTATTTTCTTCAACTATTTGTTAAAAAATTTTAATAAAAAAAAATTAAAATATGACTTTAATTATTATAAAATTTATTACGAAGTATTTAATTTAAAAGTAATTTAATAGTACCTAATAATATAACATTTGATTCTATAAACAAAAACCACGAGAGTTCATTTCACGGTTTATTCTTTGTTTATATCATATATATACATTGTAAGAAAACTTCCATATATATAAATATACTATGTTTACATTTTGTATTTCAAAATATATACAATGTACACCTATATACCTGGAACTTTTCTAACAGTATATATGTATAATTACAATATATTTAATGCCAGAAGTGAAGTAAAACACATTCACCCGTTCCCAATTTTTATATTCTGGCATTCCCTCGATTATTAATATAGTACAGTTATTAATATAGTAGCAATACATTCTGCAAAGATTCAAACCCGTAACATACGCTACCACAACTCTTGCCATTTAGGGGATTCTACTTCATAACGTGTTATCCGACTTTCTTTTTATATTTTACAATAAACCATAAAAATCACAATTCCAATTGTAGTTGGACCAACAAAACGCGTGCCTTGAACCACAATTGTATGGTATACGGATAGGAAAGAGATGTTTTAAAAAAGTGCGTATGATGTTATACGTATCAATATACAATTGCCCCGACAGTACTTCTATATTTTTAATTAAAAATTAAATAAAAATGAAAATCTTCATTTTACTCCGTAAGAGTAGTTACATATAACCAATTTAATCTTCCTTAGCTCTTAATTAACAAAAGTCATAGAAATTCAAGCATCCCTCAGTCTCGTTCCAGCAGGATTCGTTCGACTATGATTCGCCACCTCCCAATCGTCCGGACAGCGGCGTCGAGTCGGCCACAGTTACGCGGTCGTCCCTGCAAGCACGTTTTGTCGCCCTAGGCCGCACGAGCATCAGCCCTGATGGCGATAACACACCACTGCTGACGGCGGCAGCTGCCTCGTTGACGATGACCTCGTGGCGAACGACTGAGGTGCCTGTGCCGAAGGCCAGCCTTCTTACGTTAGCCCAACAGCAGCAGCATCAACAGCAACAACAGCTGACGCTGGAAATGCCGCTGACGGACCGGGAGAAGCGCTGTCTCGCTGTGCCTATTGGTGACATCCATGACAAAAAGAGGAAACTCGTGCGGTGCAGGAGTGCTGTCACTGCCCCCAGGAGTAGGTAAGATGGAAAAAGGGTATAGCTTATAATTTTCGAATATGTTTTTTTTTTTAATATATCTCAGAAAGCTGTTAGATAGGGCCACACTGGATTAATAAATTTTTTTTTCGAAAATTTTTAAATACCTTTACTTTCTCTCTTTTATCCAATCTTTGCAAAATTTTCGTTTAAAAATGCACCATTCCAAATGTGATGAGCATAACTTGAAAAAAATTATTATAAAATAACTCAATACAATTAAACAGTCTCAATATAGTATTCACAACTGTATTCATTACTCCATTATTATATTTATTACTATTCATTACCTCATTATTACTCCGTTTTAAACACTTGCAAATTTATTATTATATAATTCATAATTATATTATGTAAATCTCTTCTATGTTTAAAAATTCTCAAATAAAAAACGTTTCACTATACCATAAAAACAAACGAAGTCTACAAAAGATCGTTTATTATCAGTAACACGAACTTTGCGGTACGTCGACCCCATCAATCCTGAAAATATTCTCATGACAAAGCGTAATTATGCTACCCTTAGCTCTAAATCTCTTTCTCTCTCTCTTTCTCTCTCTCTCCGACGTCTAAAAAATCACTCCCACCACCTCGTGCATATGCAAACTTAGTAAACGTCTGCGCGCGCGAGCGTGAATTCGCACCATCCAATCTTTGCGCCGTTTCCTCCACGCTCCCCTGATGGAAACAACATAGCACGAAAAGGCAAAAGATTCTTCCTCTTTTTCGTGAATTATTTATCGCCTCGCGCCAATTTTCATACGAACACAGTATAGCTGGTATACGACGCCAGCGCTGTTTTCCATCGTCCTACTTTCGCCTGTGCTGTCTCTTCCTATACCTACTGTGTGAGGTCGCGTCGTTCGAAAAATCCGCGGTAATCAAAGTTTCGGGTGGAAAGTTTTTTGATTAGGGAGGAGCGTCGATGACTTCCGCGTTGCTTACACGTCGGAGGGCGCGCGAGCCTCTCTGTTACGACGTGATTAGATCGCGAGTTTTTTGGCTGACTTTCGCTGATGTCGTAATGAACAGGTACACATAGTTGAAGTTTAGATCAATGGTTATCAAATTCAAACATTTATTCCAACAGATACTTTTATATAATAGTGCACTCCTGAAACTCCTAGGTTTTAACTCGCTTGTAATACTTTACAAATAAATTATATTATTTATGGTTAAACAATATATACATTCAAAGTATTTGAGTAAGAAGTTGATCCGTCTGACCTAATACATTTTAAATTTTAAAATAAATATAAAATGTTTATCTCTTTTTTATTAAAATAAGTAATACATTAAAAATAAATTACTCATTAAAAATTAATAATTTCTTCTTAGCATATAACGTGTGGATTTAGAAAACAAAGCGAATTAGTGAATGGTGAATGAACTTGTCGGGCCGATTTCAGGTCAACCGTCGCCGAGGTAAAATGAGGTCTTGTGTTTCGACTTTTTCGAAGCTACTCGAGCCGTGACGTTGACGGCTAACTCGAGTTCGGAAAGCATAAAAACGCAAGCACGAAAGCGGGTGAATTCATTTAAAAAAGGAGTAACAACCAATTGATTGTTCTCTAGCCTACAGAATAACTTCGTAATAGTTCATAAACTTTAATAGCTGCAAGCGAAATGTAGAATACTCGCCTTACATAAATTATTTAAGCTTAGAATATTCTAATTTAAACTAATTAGTTAGGAAAAATTTTCTTTTAACAGTAGTAATGAATAATTACCTAAGAATTATTAATATTTAAAATGTTCAGTAATAATTCTCTTGTTGTCGCTAAAATAATTTATTAAAAAGTCTGATTGTTTTCATTCATAACTACTTATACTTGGAATGAAAAGCTTAATGCGTCTGCACTTCTTCTGATAAAGTCATGGAAAACAGTTTTAAAATGATGCTCTGGAAATTGAATACTGTAATTATGTTAATTATACAACATGCATAAGTAATATTTCATTACACGTTCATTACGAATAGTGCATTTTAGCATTATTACTAAAGATAATAATTTAAAGTAGAAAGTAATTACTTTAACAACCCTGCAATTTTTAAATTAAAAATTCCCGACAAACAGTTTGAAAGATAAGTCAATTTTTCCATATTTTTTTCCAATAATAATACTTTTAGAGCAAAAAATTGGAAATTATTAATAAAACGATTAAAATTCAACCTCAAGTTATTTACGATACGAATCTCTGTCATATCTTCCACAAATCAATGCGCGCACGTATGCAAACTAGCGATCGATCCGATCCTCGAAGAAATCCCGTCTCCTCCCCCTCACACGAAAGCCATCATCATATACGTCCCTCCGGCCGTTTCCATTACCACGCGCCGCGACTCTCCTTCCCTCCACATATCGACAAAGGAACCTCTCGAACACAATATCGCGTGGCAATCGCAAATAAAAATCGTCCACATAGCTCCTCCTCCCTATATATATATACACATACCGGCAGACGATATTTTTTCGCGACCTTCGCCCTATGCCTTCGCCAGGTGAACATGCAGCCACGTACAAATATATATATATATAAACATCATGCTGTTTATACAGCGCTGTGTGGACGCAAAGTACGCGCGGGCTGCGCGCGGGCGACGAGACAAAGGGACACGAACTACGTCGCGTGGGACAATTATATATGGTATGCGTCACGTCAGGAGGGACGACGTTAATCCAGCTTTGCTCTCCTTTGAAATATAATTGACTATCGATTGTTCTCCTTTTTTTTTTCTACGCGCCGAGCCGCGAGCTACTCCTGTTATGATAGTAATGACGACGAGAATGGTATTAGCAATAAATCTTGACCGTGAAGCTCCGGAATCGTCGGAGCTTTTTTTTGGGTAAAGAGGTGAGCGAAGCGTATTATGATTTGCAGGCCGAATCGATAATGAGTCGTGGCATTGGGTCGAGGCGGAATTAGGGGGATATATGATACCGGTGAAATTAATGGAGAGAGGAAGAGAGAGGGGTTGGATCGTTTGGCGGAACTGTGACACCGCGCAATCCGAGAAGGCTGCGTCCGATTTCGATTGTAAATGCGGTTAGAATCGTAATGAGTTTTGGAGTATTCTCTAAAGATATTTCAAGCGTAATTCTTTTGTAATGTATATTACAGAAGTAAATAACCGATTACGTGGAATCATTTTCTAAAGCTCTCAATGGATTGTTGTAAAGTTGAACATATATACGATATATATTTCACATTGACAACTATTAATACGTTCTAAAAAATGGTATATAAATCTTCTTAAAGTCAATATTTCAATTAAACTTTTAAATCATTTCAATGAAGTAGTATTGAATACGACAAATTGTGTCTTCTGTTTACTACTAGATCTATGCAATAATTATAAATATATCTACTCTGAATAAACTTCTTTTATGTATAGTATCGTAAGAATGCAATTTAAAAGTTACGCAAAAGATTCAAGTCATCTGTAGATTTTATAGAACCTATTCAGAGAACAATTATAGTCAGAAAAAAAAACAAATAACATTAAAAGTTAACTTAAAATCATCAGAATTCCTACCATATTACAGACAATTAATCTGACATTCACGGGTTACTGAACCTTTGTGAACATTCATCATATCCTCCCACCCCAAACATCATTAAAACTTTGAAATTCTCGTTTCGCCGAATGAAATATATGTATACTTATATATAACTTCACGAATAATATTAAAAATGAGAGTAAGTAATTGGTCCATCGATCAGGACCTGAGGGTCGCGTTCGCGTGATGATATAGCCGAGCGATCGCGTTTTTCTGATCGTTATCAATTGCGCTATAAAGCTCCTCCTGTTTCTCTGCGTTGCAGCAGCAGCAGCGGCGTCGACGCGGAGAAACAGTCCTCGACGTCGTCGGATGCAAGTCAGAGCAGCTCCTATCTGCAGCCGGAAGCCACGCGGATGTCGCAGATCGCGCCCCAACCGGGCGTTCTTCAAGAGAACGGTGTCACCAAGGTGAGCATCGATATGACGATATACATAAGTTATTGTTTTATACAGAGAATACAGAGAAATGTTTTATACAGAGAGTCTATGTAACAAAGCATTCATTTTAAACGTTAATTTCGTTATCGATTTTCTTATTTCAAACGTTGTATATATAATACATTAAAATTATTTTTTCCACAATGCAGGTAGCTACAAATGCAGTGATGCCAACGATGGACGCGAGTTTGGAGAAAAGTAAAACTCTGCCCGCGGAACCTTACTGTCAAACTCCTAAGGAGAAAGAATGCTGGCACCTGTACCGGAAAATGTGTGATAAAGGAGTTTTTGTATCGTTTGATACGGTCTTGAGGTACATGCAAATATTTTAACAAAATTATTATTATAAGCATTAGATTTATTTATTAGATTAAACTTTTATTTCAATGAATTATATTATTTGTTGTTTAATAATATTTTCTACGCAGTGATAATACGGAACTATCATATTATTTTAATTTCTTTGCACTATATAAAATGTTAATTTACTTTGAGTCTCAATAGATACACCGTTAGAAAACTTCCATGTATATAGATATACATTGTGTATATTTTGAAACGCAAAATGTAAACATAGTATATTTATAAATATGGAAGTTTTCTTACATTGTATGAAACCTTGTGGGTGACATAAATTGTATAATGGTATTCATTAAATTTAAAAATAACAAATCTATATTTATATAATAGAAACGTGACAATAATATTTAAAAACTATATTTCAAATTTACTAAATATTAATGACGTAAAAATGCTAATTATAATATTTTTATAACATTACTAAAAATAAAAGCTTTGATGGGGGACTTTACGGCTATTTCGCGAACACGAGTATTTTTCCATGAGAAATTTAACGTTGTAGTATATTTTGTATGCATGATGATTTTTTATTATTTTAATAATTTCGAATCTCTACAAACGATATTAATTGTGAGATAATTGTGATTTCCAGGGGAATGTTAACTCCAACGGAATACCGATTGCGCCAAAAGGAAATGAGCCAAAATTGCTGACAGCCATGGAAATCTTTATATCTTCTTTACAATACGGAGATTTATTAAGAAAAAAAAATGTCAATGCCACTATTACATAGTAAATAAAATTATCACATTGTAAGATAAAATAAAAATTCGAACTAATATTAGGGAAGTGACAAATGTTTTACTATGAAGTAACATAATTTGGCACAAAATTTTTGCTTAAAAATATTAATAAAGATTGTAATTAGAAATAAAAGAACTTTATAAGAAAAATAATCATGTAGTATGTGTGTTTGTACTATTTTTATTTCTTTTTTGACGTATACATTTCATCGTTCTAAAACAAATCTAGTTCAGATAATTCGGATCCTACACTAATAAATCGTAGGTTTAATCAGAAATTATTCTCGGATCGTAAACACGGACTTTAAAAATACGAAAAAGTTGAACTGTTAATTTTGATGTGGTATTTATGAATAATTTGTAATCGAGCCAAAAAAATATCAACTACGGAACGATCGATCGATAATCTTTGTATAAACATGAATGTATAAAAATATATACAGAGTGAATATATGAATAGTGACCCATAGATTTAGCATTATTTTATTTGAAAAATTGGGTTTAATGTGTTTGTTCTCCAAGAAAACGCTGGTTCATAAAAAAATGTTTTTTAATTTCAACTGCATACCATAATTGTCTGTCATCAATGTTTAATACTTGATTATTTAAGGAACAACGCAAATCAATATTTTTTTATTTTTTAATGGAAAACTTGTACCAAATTTACACCAACCTTTTCAAATGATGCTATTTTCGCATTCATAAATGATAAATATAAAACTAGTGTAAACAGTTATGCAACAAGACCTTCAATCATTTTTTTAATTTATCTTAATTTTTTATGTTTCTGTTTCTAAGTTTAATTGAATGATTTTAGAAATTTTCAAATTATAAATAAGAATAAAATATTGTTTTACTGCATTTTAATATAAGTAGAATTTTAGTTTTAAAATAACCACTACGTATACGTCATGCTGCAGTATAGATATATTCATTCTCTATTATTGTTAAAGCTTATCTCCAAAAAGTGAGTAATATCATAACAAAAACAGGCTTTAAAACAAAAGTATAATAACAATTGCGAATAATTTTTCTATTTTTACATAACACGAAAAAAACCACTGGAATCCTAGAATCGAACTTCACGTCGTGCAAAAAACTGAATAATACATGCGCGTTTGCTATCTATCTCCCTGTAGACCCGTACTCAATAATTCATCAGTACGTACGTATACGTACGCGCACATCGCTACAGTAAAACCAGTCAAAACAAACGTTTCCCCGGAGAGGCGCCACTCCTTCCATCGTGTTCCCCTATACATACATTGCAGTATAACTTTAGACTGATAAAAGTGCATGGGTAAAAAAATCTTACCTATAGATTAAATAAGATTTGAAAAACAAAAACATTGTTACGAATTACCGCCACCGAGGTCGCAATTCACCGGTCACATTCTGCCGCATAGGGATAGATATAGGTATAGATAGTAGGTACTCCAAAACTCCAAGTTAACAACATAGATAACACTTATAAGATCATATATCCGCGCGGGCCGCGCCTCTCGTGCGGCTCGCGGCACGCCGCCGCTAGCAGTCGCAGCAGCGCGCAAAAAAAAGAGAATAAACAAGCGGTTCGTCTGCTCTCCCTTGTTCTCTGTCTATATACCTACTCCGCTCTGCTCTGCGTCGTATATAGGTACCAATGTACCATATACAACACTACTGTACATTCTGCGCCTGGCGCGCGCGCACGCCAACACGCGCGTGAATCATGTCATCAACGTCAGTGTAGTGTTATAGCCGGGAAAGCCCGAGAGGGACAGAGAGGGTACTACTGTAATTTGCGAATGCGGTGTGGTCAGTTGAAGAGCGGTCGCGCGGACGCACGCACCCACGTAGCGATGATCGTTGTGGTACTTGCGGCACGATAGATAAAAGAGGGAGATAGAGAGAGAGAGAGTGAGAAACGACAAAACTCGAGGTCGCTGTCATGACATGCGAAGTGGCAGCCCGACGACGATGTCCTTCACGCGCAAGCATGGGTACAAGAACGACAAAGTCGACTACAAGGCTCGGCTGGAGCACAAACTCTACTTGGTGAGAGATGATTTGTTGGTTCTTGTTTATTTTGCTCTGGGTTTTTCTTTTAGCTACTAGGTTTGTTCGGCTCCAAAGACAAAGATCTTTGTTTATGACACTCGAGTTATCATTTATATTAACAGCATCCAATTTAGGATAAATAAAGCTCTCTTTATGTTCCACGAGTTAAAGTACGGAGCAAAAAAAAGCTTGCAGACTATTGCATTCACAGTTCTTTAAGTACATAAGTAGGCTTTAAATTATGTTAATTTTAAACCAAAATATTGCATGAAAACACAACATTAGGTGTAATTTCTTAATATGTCCAATTTTCTTATTATGTACACATGATTTCTATAGTTAAATCTTTGATGTTAATAATTTTAAGAATATTATGTTTACACTAATAAAATTTATTAATTGTCATAAAAAATATATTCAATTAAGTACATGTTACAAAAAAAGGCTTTAGTAGAGATTATTTAGAAAAATTTTTTTTTACATTATATAATTTTTTATTACATTTTTTGTTTTAAAATATTAAGTTAAAATTTTGTTGAAATTATATGCTCTTTTCTAAAAAAAAAAAAAAAAGAATTAGTAGGAGTTTATTACAGGAGTATTTTTACTTGTTTTATTATAAAATAATCCTCTTTATTACAGGCCAGGATGAGTCCCTCGCCAGCATATGATATTTCTGAATGTAACTTAGATCATGTGCCATCAAGTACCTATATACTCTGTGAGGTTTTCAGAAAAGAAATATTGCAAATGCAGTGTAATAAGCTGAGATCTCTCTCAGGTGGAGGTGCCTTAAAAACCCTATCCCTTATCACCATTTTAGACGTGCATTCCAATGAATTAAACAATTTGCCTTCAGATATAGTTCATCTCATATCACTTAAGGTATTCTTTTAGACACATTAGATTAACTGAATTAAAATAGAATTCAATTAATTTAAAATCTTTTTAATTATTAGGAGTTATATTTACAAGAAAATAGTATACAAAAACTGCCAAATGAAATAGTAGAATTGAAAAATCTTTCCATCTTAAATGTTTCAAAAAATAAACTCAAGTGTCTACCAGAAGCAATGGGGGAGCTAAAAAGTCTTACTTCCCTCAATGTCGGCCACAATAAAGCCCTACAGAAGCTGCCAAAATCATTGGGGCAAGCTCAACATATAACGGAATTAGGAATAGATGGACTGAAGTTATCTTACCCCCCAGAGGACGTACAGAGTGGTGGGACAATTGTAATTATAGCTTTTTTAGCAAATGAATGTGGTATTGATTATTCCCCAGAAGATTGTATTACAGAGACTGAAACTTCTAATGAAATTAATTCACAAGATGTACGGACATTAACTCACAATAAGGATAATGACATTCAGGTTTGAAATTAGATTAGTTTCTTTAAAACTAAATGTTTCAAAATACTTATAACTTTATTATTTTAATTTTGATATTTTTAATCAATTCATAGCTCATTCAAATTTTGTTTTTTGTTATTGTATTTTTAATTTCAATACTTTTATTTATTTTCTTGATTAAAAAATAATAATAATAATATTTTTAATTGCACTATATTACTGTGTTGCACGTCATCTTTAATTTTTCCATTTTTATTTTCTTTTCTAGGCAACATTAATGAAGTTAGAGAAACTTAAGGCACGTGGAAGCTTATTTAATTTTTTTCGATGCTTTATTACTCATTTGTCACCAAAATCATTCTCATGAAGATCACACTCATGAAAAATCATCATCTGTAACAAATGAGTTTACCAATATCATTTTGTAGCAACAAGTAAAACATTTTAAATTTTGAAATGTGCTAAAAGTAATTTATATAAATTTGTAGGAGCAACGACAAAATGCTTTATTAGAAGTGGAAGAAAATATTAAGCAACAGCAACAACAAGAACTTGTTATGCAAAATAAATTAAAACTAAATAAACAAAAGCTTCTTAATGATTTAGCACATCAACAAATTCAATTGGAAAAAGAAATTGAAAAAGTACAACAAGAGAGAGATATTAATCGATCACGATTATTATCTTACATTTATGATGGTAGGTATTGATTACTCTTTTTAAAAAATTTTGTTTTCATCAAAACTATTTTCATATTAATAAAAATAAAAATTAAATTTTTTTAGCCGAAAAAGAAGCTGATAATGTTATAAAAGAATTCCTTCATAGCAGTGAGGAAGAACGACAAACTCAATCTCAATTACTTGAAATGGAAAAAAGAGAAGAAATGGAAATACTTTCTCGTAGTCATTCCGAACAGTCATTACATCGAACAAAAGATACTCTTTGTATGTTTCACATATTAAGTCTTTGTTTTAATAATCATACTATAGATTCAATTTATTTAAATATTTTACAGTGGCAATGAAAGAATTACTAGAGGAAGAACTTTTAAAAGAAAAGAAGCTTGCGGAGTATGCAGCATTTAGGGACTGTAATGCTCAATCCTTATTAAGTTTGTATGTATTAAAGTTTAAAAATTAAGTAGTTATTTCCTTCTATCATGTAATATAGCAACAATTTTCTTCTAAAATTGAATTTTATTTTAGAGAAGTAAAAAATAATGATCAACTCTTGCAAGTAATGCAAGATCAAGAAAAAAACAGACAAGACTTAGTAATTAGATTAAGACAAGATGAACAGCTACAAAAAGCTCTTGTAGCAGCTTTATTAGAACGTAGTGATACTAGATCTTGGAGTATTGTTCAACAAGTAAATTTGGTGCAGTCACAACTGGCAGCATTAACAAACATAGAGTTGGAAAGAAAAAAATTAGAAATTAATCAGCAAATTGTAAGTTCATATACTTACTAAATGTGACTATTCTAATATTACATAATTAATAATATTATATTTTTACAGAATGATGTAGCAGATAAACGAGTTACTCTGAGTGCAATATTAATAAACCTACTAGAACAACAAGAAGAAAGGAGAAAGCAGCTTTTAGAAACTGTTAAACACATTGAACAGCAAAGAAACATTTCTGTAAGCTTTTTTTCTATAATTGTTTAATTTTAAAAATTTCATCTACAAAATAACAAACGATTTTTAGGATTCATCAAGACGAGATAGTTTGTTTTGGTTGCTTCAATACCAGTGTTTAATAGATACTCGACCTCAAGGACTTTTGGAAACTTTAGATTCAACTTTAGTTCGCCATGTTGCTATGGCAGGGGCATTGCATTGCTTACCATTTTTATGGACTCTGCCATCATTACTTCCTGATATAAATGATGAGCAATTAAAATCTGTATGTATTAGATAAAATTTTGTACGATACTTCTCTTCATAATTTTACTAATATATACATGAATATGAAATATTATAGATTGGAATTAATAATGAAAGTGATAGAGCTGCTATAATGATGGCAGTTGAAAACTATTTAGCTGAGAAAAAATTAAATACCAGAGAATATTGCTCACCATCTGCTCCACCAGAAGAAGAGCCTTCTACTAGTTCCTTGGAACCAGAATTTGTATTTGAACCAAGTGCACCGACAGAGTGCATTGTTTGTATGGACCTTAATGTAAGTATTTAAATTAGTTATGATTTTTCAAAGATCTGTTTTGTATGTTTATATAAAAGTCAATATTACTAATGAATATTTTTATTTCTTTGCAGTGCGAGGTTATTTTTTTGCCTTGTGGACATCTATGCTGTTGTGCAAGATGTACGGACATGCTTTCTGTAGAATGTCCTATGTGCCGAACTATCATAAAGCGCAAAATTAGAGTTACGAGGCAATAAAATTTTTCTAATTTTTAGAATTTTCTTATCGACACAAGTATGCTAAGAAATTAAATTATTGTGATTTTTGTACAGTCTATATTAAGCTTCAATATTTGAAACATTTTAAAAAGTTCTTCTACCATTAAAGTTACACTATGCATGTGAAACTTTTCTTAGTTTTTTAAAAAAAATACAATTAAAATTGTTATCAAATAATAAGATGTATTGCGCAAAATAAATTACATTGTTCTTTAAATAATAAGTACATTATTATTTATTTAGTATAAAAATAACTTCACTTATACCTAAACAATAAATTTGGAGAAACATGCATAACTTTTAACACAATTATTCATCTTCATGCGTTTCTCCATCCTCTTCATCCTTCTTTTGTTGTTTTTTCTTCGTTGAAGCATCCTTCTTTTCCTTTTGATTTTTCTTAAAGTTTTCCAATGCTTCTTGCAGAGGTTCAATAAATTGATCAAATTCTATATCTTCCATCGCTTGTATAACATCTGGTCCACTTACAGTCTTTCGGTTGCTCTTTTTAGCTATCATATTGGCAGATGATGTCAGGTACAAAATAAATATAGAAGCCGCTTTTGCCACAGCAGCTCTGGCTTCCTTAGCCACTGTAATGCCATCAGGCAGGGCTTCACGCACTATTCTTGTAACGACAGCATTGGGTAGATTTAAATCTTCTAATTTTTCAGCCATCTGAAACAAGAACATACAATAATTAGAGTACCGATAATGAATTTTCAAACGTACATCATCCGTAGCGTCGTAAATGCTTATAGGTTATATACGCATTTACTTGAATCACAATGAAAACGTTTACAAATACTCACCGTTTTCTAGTTAACTGTAAAATACTACAATCTTCACCGTCACCGTATACAAATTCTACAGGATAATTCACTAGTATCTGTTTGATAAATTAGTGTAAACAGATCATTTCCCGGTTTTTCCCGCCAGCACTTTTGGAGTATTCAAAGCCCGCGTGATATGACAAAAACTACTTTACCATATAGAACAGAAACATTATAGCGTAAGTCCATACAGGAGGACAGCTGTTAAACTTTGCTCAGACGGTAAATTAATTATTTATGCTTCAAAAATACATCTATGTCAATAAGTATTCCAAAATATTTTATTTCATTCATCTTTAATTTAATATTGTGAAAGTGTTTGTCGTAAACAAAAATTATCGATATATAATAGACAAAAAGTTGCAATGAATATTCATAATCCACACGAGAACCCAGAGTCATTTAAACTTATTATTAAAATATTGTAAGAGAGTATAGTTTCTCAAAGTGTTTTAAAAAAACGTGATAAAATGATTGTTTTTAGCTAAAAGGGACCTTTTAATCAGTACTAGAAAGTTGTATAGACTGCACTTATTCATTTAAATGCGTCAATATTTACAAACACGTAGATATATGCTACATATATCTTATAGATAAATATAATTAGAACTTAAGTTTTCCTTTGAAATTTCGCGCTGCCGTAATTATCGATGTCACTTTTTCCCCCACACGCGCGCCTGCGGGCTTATCAGTTTATCACTAGCGCCAGTACTGCCGCAGCCAGCAGCAATTCCGATATCAAAAGCTCTCCCGCACACTATATAAGTACGGACACCAATACATCGACGTTCAGGATACCAAAGAAGGGTGGCCACTAGCTAGACAAAGACAACTCTATAAGTACACGCGTGCGCGCGGAGAGAAAGGACTGACGACGTGCCATCGGGCAGCTTTCTCGCAGCTCTCTCTCTCACGATTCGCGCAGTGCGTGTCGTCTGCAGCACGAGTTTGACGTGTGAGCGGTGGTGGTTGCGCGACGTAAATATATACACCACGCACTTGGTGTACGTAGGCACACGCGCGAGTATACGCACGCGTTCGTATCAACTTTATCTGTTCTTCCCTGCCCTCCCCGTGCCCCGAGGATCATCCCCACGCGTGTGCGACGGAGCTGGCTCGCGCTCCGCGCCGAGGAGAGGAGGAGAAAGGACGCCGCCGTCGTCAGTGGGCACGCAGGCAAGATTCGGAGGAAAATGTCGAAGATCGAGGAGGCGAACGCCCACATACGCGCGGCTGAGAAGAGGTGAGCTCACGGTTACAATTATACATGTGTTTATGCATGCACTCACGCGTGCGCGCTCACGCTGATTTATTAATCCTCCTTCGATCCTCTGCGCAGCCTGAAGACTACCCTGCTCAAATGGAGGCCAGATTTCGAGGTCGCAGCCGACGAGTACACGCACGCAGGTGGCTATTTCAGTTTCTTTTTTCTTCTGCTTTTTTCGGAGCAGATAAGACATGAGACTCTGACGAAATAGACTCATCCATTATTGACCTGGGGCGCGTTTGTTTTTGTTTTGTCTGTTGCAGCCACTTGTTTTCGCATTGTCAAGAATTATCAGCAGTGCAAGGACTGCCTGATGAAGGCTTCTGACTGCTACAAGCAGAACAGATCGTATCCTTTAGATTGGTCATGTGCAGCTGGGTTATGCACTTCCAGTTCTTTTTCATTCTCTTTTTTATTTTTAATCAATATAATGTATTTGTCATACATCATTATTTCTTACACACATATATTTATATGATAAATTTTTTTAGTACTATCTTATAACATTTTTAGCACTTAAGATTTTTTAAATAATATTATTGTTAATGAGAATGAAATATTTTTAAATAGATTAAACTATGCATATTTTCTTTAAAATTTTTAATGTAAAAAATATAGATGGTTTCATGCTGCAAAGTGAGTAAATCAATTTTCTTACATTGATCACATTTTTTACTATTATCAGTTTGTAAATTGAATATTAATTTTTTAGGAACCTTGAGCAGATTTTATTAGTTTTAAAAGAAATGAATCAATTGGATGAAGTACCAAAATTAGCACATAATGCTTGCTCACTTTATCAACAGCATGGTTCTCCAGAATCTGGTGCTACAGTTTTAGATAAGGGAGCAAAAATGTTGGAAGCAAGCCGACCAGAGCAGGCTTTAGAGTTATACAGACGAGCTGCTGATGTTGTTATGGTATGGAATTTGATTGAAAATTTCATCATAATAAAAATTAGATATTATGTTTGCAAAACACTATACAGAGAATTCATTAACAAAAATTTTCTTTGACTTTATTAGGGAGAAGATAGTCCTAGACAAGCAGCTGAATACATGAGTAAAGTGGCAAGGATTCTGGTAAAACTTGAAATGTATGATCAGGCAGCTGATGCAGTTCGTAGAGAAATTGGTATGCATCAACAAATTGATCATCAACCATCAGTAGGAAGACTAGCAGTTGCATTAGTTTTAGTACAATTAGCTAGGGGAGACCAGGTTGCAGCTGAAAAAGCTTTTAAGGAATGGGGAAATTATTGTGATGCACCAGAGGTAAAATTTATAAGTACAAATCTTGATGTTAATAATTAATAATCAAATATATTTCTAAGAATCAAGTTTCTTTTATAGGTACAAACATTAGAAATGTTATTGCAAGCCTATGACAACGAAGATGCAGAGAGTGCCAGATCAGCACTTAACAGTCCATTTATTAAACATATGGATGTAGAATATGCAAAACTTGCTAGAGGTCTTCCATTACCACAGCAAGAATATGCTGTACCACCAGTAGGTGTAAGGGCAAATGCAGCTCCTTCATATATATCACCAAATGCCAATAAATTAACTGGTCAAGCAACAGTTGAAGCTGAAGTAAATCAAGTAAGTCTAGATTTATTACATTTGATACAATATTAACATAAAACGGTTTCAAAGTTGTTGTAAAAGAAAGATCAATTCATCATTTTGATTTGAAACATTTTAGGAAGAACTTGAGAAGTCTACTCCTAAAAAGGAGGAACCTAATAAATCCAAGCCAGTCGAACCTCTATTTGAACCAGAACCTGAATCAGAATTTGAACGAGCACCTGAAGCTCAATCATCACCTGAAACAAGTTCACCACCTGCTCCAGCAGTGACTAATGAAGAAGAAGATGACGATTATGAAGGCGGTTTATGTTGATCTCACAAAGTTTTTAATAATCCTACTGTAGCTATAGCTTGTATGGCTACATAAAGCTAAAGTACTATTTATTGTCTCTATAGATTGTGTACTGTGTTGATTCATACAAAAATTTAAGAAAAAATGCTTAAGTGTACACAAATTGTTTAAAAGTGGTTCCCATCTGCACATCCAAATGTATATTATCAGAGTTATATGGCTAAAACACGTTAATTATGAAATTTTTTTAAGCATTCAGCTTCAAATAAATTATTGTGACAACAATTAATCAGTATGAAAAAATTATAATTAATTGTTTCACAATTAAAAAAATGCTCTACTAAAGGGGTGTTGATAAACCATGAATAAAAATGTTAAAACGAATGAGATGTATAAGCCTAAAACGAAATGCATTTATTCTTAAACATATTTTATAAACTATTATTTTTCCCCTAACATTCCAATTACTTTAAAACTTTACAAGGACTTATTGAAAGCTGTAATTTCACCATATGATTTTTTAATACACGCTATACATATATAAACACAATGACAACAATATTAAGAGTAATTTAATATCTTGAAGAAAATAGAAAACTATATCTTAGAGGTTATGAAAAAATACGAAATATTGTAAGCTAAGCAGATTGTACATACTTCGAAACCGGTTAAATCTCTTCCACTTGGTACGATTGCGCAATATGTTTCGCAAAAAATAAAGATGAAATAATAACAAATATTAATGAACTATAGATTTGTTTACTTCACACATTGCATTTCTATATACATCTCACATTCAAACTGTCACTCAGCCTATTTTACCGCCAGGACATCCGCCATTTTTTACATTTCCCAAACTGAAAAACTAGTTGGGTAGAATATAAATGTTTATTTTTTTCCTGTTAATGAACATATTACTTAGTTCTTGACTATATGAAATTCAGAATGAGAAGAAATATTATACACTTTATTTTTTATTATCTAAATGTACAAAATATTCAGTTGAAGTAAGGATATTTAATGTTATATAATATTTAAAGGTTCACTTAAATCAAGTGATATTTAAATTGATGATCAAGTCTAAGTAAGTATAATCGTCCATATTCTCCTTATAAATTAATAACAAAATATATAGGTACTTATTATAAATTGAACTGTTCGCGCAATGATATCGTATCAGTCATGGAATTCCCGTTGACCGTCGCAATACGTCATTCGTTTATCAAACTCGTCAGTGTCCGTCACATGACGTAATAGTGAGCTTTCCTATATTCAGTTCAGAGAAATCATGATCAGAATTCAGAATGCAAATAAAACAGACCTCAGTTTTGGTGTGCCGTCGATCGCCTACTAGCCATCGAACAATACACAGACAAAATTGAAGCTCGAATAATACTACGCAGGTGTAACTGCGGAGGCATATACAAGATAAAACTTCCACATAATAGTATATATAAGCGTGAGCGCACAAGGTGCAGAGAAAAAGCTAGCTATAAAAGAGACAATCGCGCGCATACATACATATGAGAGCTCGACGGAGAATTCGCTCGTGACACGATATCTTGTGTTGTGCTCGCGAGCAGAGAGAGGGAGAGGGAGAAAGATAGAGATATAAAAGAAAAAGGAGGAGGCGTGCGTGTGGGACTCATATTTTCACTAGAAGAGATAGACGAGAGAGATTCTCCATTGACGGGTCGACAATACGTGTATATCGATCTCGGGGAGGACGATGGCTTATTGAAGTTTTAGTGCTTCCGTAGGGGAGTGCTGCAGAACTTGCGGAGCAAGAAGAGAGGGAGAGACAGAAAGAGATAGATACCTAGAGAGAGACGAGAGAAGCACCGCGCGGAAGGTCGAAGTAGTAGCGTGGAAATCTCTTTAATTGCGCGCCTCCCTGGGCACAGTGTATAATACAACGACTACAACGCAACGACGACACTCCTCTACGGAGTGACTCATTCATTGTGTCTGTCTTTTTTCTCCGCGCAACTGCCGTTGCGATTTCACGAGATTGAACAGCTGATTGAAGACGTGCGCCTTGTTTTCGACGAAAAAGTCTGCCAGATTGTGGTAGAGCACACTTTGACACTTCTATCCATTAGCTGATTCATTTGACACTGACTTTTGAGAAGCTTTCACTGAATAGACTTTGAATCCAAGTACTGCCAAAATGGATGCTGGATTCTCTTCGTATCACAATGGTGGTCCCACCAGGGAGCAGGACTTCAGCAGGCTGGCCCAGACCATTGGCACATCGATATTGAAAATATCGCAAAATGGTATGTACTTACAGGATGTGTGTTAATATGGGAGATTCGGGAATTTAATATTTATTACTTTTTATTTTAGTGTCTTCTATGCAGAAGATGGTTAATCAACTTGGCAGTTCAACGGATTCGCAAGAACTAAGAAACCAACTGTGAGTATTATTTGTCTCTTTTGAAATTGAAAATTAGATTCCAAAGAATATATTTTATTGATTTTTTATATATACATGTTTATACATAAACCTGGTATAACCTACTTGAATACAATAACATAATTTGTTAAATAAATAAAAAAAATCATTTAAATAGTTCAATATTGTATTTCTTTTTACATATCCATTAATCTTTGTTAAACAATATTATTAAATTTGTTTGAGCATTACTAATTTGAATTCCTTTTGTATTAGCCACCAAATACAACATTACACACAACAACTTGCCAAAGATACAAATGGACATCTCAAAGAGTTGGGTATGCTGGCCAGTAATTCTGGTTCCAGTAGTCCTGGGGAACAAAGACAACATAAGATGCAAAAAGAACGACTTCAAGATGAGTTTATGACAGCTCTTAACAATTTTCAGGTAATATTTAATGATGATTATAATGGTTATTAACTTAGACAATGTACCTTCAAGATAAAATAAGAAGATGAACTTATTTGCTATTGAAATTTAAAAATTATTTTTTTCAGGCTGTACAAAGGTTAGCTGCATCAAAAGAAAGAGACATGATTAAAAAAGCAAAAGCTAATGTAGGAATAGGACCATTTGGTGAAAGGAAACAAGAAACATTAATTGAATTACAAGACAATAGAAGTCAGAAACAAATTCAACAGCAACAACAACAGGATGAAATGAATTTACGAATGCTTGAAGAACAAGAAGCTAATATTCGTCAACTTGAAGTATGTGTATTTCAAAATTATCTGTACAAATATGAACAATATATTTTCCCACATGATATAATATTTTTTAATTTAAATTTGCAGAGTGACATAAATAATGTAAATCAAATATTCAAAGAGCTTGGAGCTATTGTGCATCAACAAGGAGAAGTCATTGATTCTATAGAAGCATCTGTTGAGAGGACAGAAGTATTTGTAAATGAAGGCACTACGCAGCTTAGACAAGCATCCAGCTATAAAAATAAACTGCGCAAAAAGAAGTGCATTCTGGCAGTTATTGGTGCCATTATTTTATCTATTTTAATTGGGATCATTGCTTGGAAGAGTTCCTCTTAGAGTTAAGAAGTATTTGAGCACTTATAAAGATATTGGATCATGTTGGTGAATTCCAGCATGGAAAAAATCGTCATCGCTTTGATAGTTGGCGACAAGTACAGGATGCATTGCCATACCTAGAGCGAAATGAACATCTGGATTGTTGGATGTACAATCATGCAAGTGCCGCTATTGTTAAAGATTCGTGATAATATGTTCGTGCAAGACCTATCTCTTGTTAATGGATAAGGAACAATTGAAGTGACTGCTTGGTGTCCATTTGTACTATACATTTTTTCCGCCATACACTTAAAAAAGCTGATAGTTTATTAACATAATTATTTTTAATATTAAGGGGAAGCTTTGGTGAAAATGTTATTTTTTAATAATCTAATTGATATTACTATTTATATTGCTGTTATTATAATTATTTTATTATTTATGTATTAAATGTTTTCAGCACCGAAAATTTTAAGTTAACTATTTGTACATGAAATATTTATAATATAGCAAAAATTGGTGATTTTGTAGGAGAACTTTATCTTTTTAGAGTTTCTTTGAATAAGCTGTTTTAAGTGAAAGTATTATATCAATTATGTAGCAAACAAATTTTTTTAATAGCTTAGTCAATTTTTAATAACAAAAAGTTTATTAGTATATTAAAAAAAAAATTAACCGATTTCTGTATTTAATATGTAATGTAACTTATACTTTTTTGTTTTCACCTACATTTCCCTTTAATAACTATACTCGATTGTCAAAACTATTCAACTGTAAGAATTATGTATAAGTAATACTATAAATGTATCAAATGGAAGTCGTGATGCAGTAAGGAAGTAAAGTGCAATACTGTAATCATGTTGAGGGCTAAGCACAATAACCATGTACGTGTATTACTTTGACGATTCTTAATCAGTCATTCCGAAAATTATTTTAAGACTCGTTTATTTCATACACAGCTTTATAATTCACTTCTAAAAACTTTTGTGTATAATCATATATTGTAATTATTACTATTATTATAATTGTTACTATATAATTATTAAGAATAAAGTTATTTTACTTAAAATTTAATAATGTAATCAAATGTGTATGTATATGCTTTTCTATTATTTCCTTTCTACATTTTTCTTTCTAGTACATCATCTATAATATTAATTGAAGTCTTGAATATTTATCTGTATATAAACCTGTTATATTTGATTAGCATAGAAATGCATGTCCTTAAAATTCCAATGTAATCCTATTGTTTGCATAAATTAAGTTATAACACTTGCACGATGTATCTATTTTTCAATCATTTTGCATTTTCTATTTATTTTAGAATAAATTGAAGAGATAAAGTTAATATAAACAAAGAAATGCCATATAGAAGTTTTTCTATAATAATACTTATTGTATTTTATTCGAGTTTTCTACTTTGTGTTTAATGGAATACGTATAAGAGACATAAGAGATTGCTTATTAATGGTCAATCAATTTTAAATGCTTGTATCATCAGCCATCTTGCAATTGAGCGCCACCTGCAATAATTCCTGGAAGTAAAGACCAAACTTTGTTGTCCGCAGTCGGCCCTGGCGCTGGCAGTGCTCATCATATTCATATGCTACACTGTACAGAGCTAGTATACTCAGATATACATACACCTATATTGTGGGTGTCGCGGATTCGTGTGACTCCTTCCAAATGTCAAATCGTCGCAAAATACCCTTGCAATAATAAACTGTGTCGATGAGTGTAAGGCGTATCATTTGGTTCCAAACAACGTGAGAAACGTAAATCATATTTACGACCGACTTGTTGAAGAATATAACGCAAAACAATGTGGAAATTCTTCTTCACAGTTATTCTTCTGCTGTACTTCAGTCAGAGCGAGGTTAGTATCCTTATGTTTTGGAGTTCTTGTTGTTGAAAGTATCGGTCATGTGATTTGCTAATGAATTATTCTTTACATTTTACGAATATTCAATAATCGGAAAACTAAAGGATTACTCTCATTCGGATGCATATTCATATTTAACCATTTTTGTTGATTAGTAGAATGATATATGTCTAGATTATCTTCAACATCTGGTTTTAATAATCAATTTTCTGCATTATAGGCTCAATCATATGAAGATAAAAGATGCAAGTGTATCTGCCCAAGTATTGCCTCTGTTCTGAACACTACATCAGGAGATAAAAATGTTCTAAATTTCATTACTAATGTACCAGCAACCAAATGGTAAGTCTTAAATTTTATTTTAACTATTTCTAAAATATTGCTTTTTATTATATTATATTCACTTTCAATTTCTATATAGTAATTGTGAAGGTGTAGTTTTACCAAAAATTGGAGATCAAATAAAAGAGAAAGAACAAATATTCTGTCCTCGATGTGATTGTAAATATGAAAATAGAAATACTACTATTATTAAGGTAAGCAAAGAGTTAAGTTTTAGTTAAATATTACTATACTTAAATACAGATGTAATAATGATTACTATTTATTATTGCAAAACTAGAACAATTTCTAGTATCAATACATTTCTTTTCCAAATAATATAATATATATTTTAATAATCTATTAATTTTATTACAGATTGTGGTTATAATTGTTATATGGGTTATATCCCTATTAGTAATTTATATGTTATTCCTAATATGCCTGGAACCCTTGCTCAATAAGCGGTTACATAAAGCCACAGGAGGTGTTGGCTATCAAGAACATAATAATGAAGAGGTAGATGATATTCCTATTCCTTTAAAGCTTTTACATTCAGAGTAGTTGAAACACATAATTTAACAAATGAAACTGCTCAGCTTTTTCTTTCCTTTTGCTTTTTGTGTTTTACTTTATTTATACTTATGTCATATGATTTATCATTTCTTTATTTTGTAAAGTTTTTTTTTTAATAAATTTATCATTTGTACCATCCAACATAAAATCCTTCATTGCCTTTTTTTTTTAATTTTTTGTCTTACACTACCATTAAATCATGCAGCACCTTCTTAACAAATATTTTCTTTATTTAATTTATTTTGCTTTGCATACTAATAAGTATGAAATATGCGTGAATTGTATTAGTTATAATAATAATTTTTTAGATTAACTTTACAATTAATATATAGTACATTTCAATACTAGTATAATCCTTGTTTGAACGTTTGCACTGGAACGAAGCGAAAATGAACGTATCGAATCGTATTTTTTGACGCATCGAGTACAAAGCTTAATTTAGCGCATGCTTTTTTATATAAGAGTGCGTAAATCAAATTTTGCACATAAAGTGTCAAATAGTATATTACGCACCGTGGGAGGAAATACACCGAGGAGCGTATACTATTTTTTCTCCCACCGAGGCCGAAAATGCCATATTCCCGTTTCGGAGCCGGGCGGGAATGTGGTACATTCGGCCCGGTGTGAGGAAAAAATATTAAAATAACCATTTTACAGAACTTTTATTAAAATGAATTAATAATTTATCCAAATGATTAGACAATAAGTATACTTAAAAAAACTTTACAACAAGTAATATTTATTCAAAAACAGTTTTTAAGTAGTTTGAAAATTTTTATAATATCAAATATAAGGTTCGAAATCGGGATAGTAGTTTGTGGTCTTACGCTATCAAGTTTTTATAAACCGAGTGGAGATAGTGTGTTCAAGCACCCAGGGTAGACGGTCCGAGGATGTCATTCATCCAAGAGATTATAAAATTTTATAATTACGGAACAAAAATTATTAAAGTACTTTGTAGAGTATATATTTTAAGAAACATTCCTGAGTTTGTTGATACGATTTCAATATTAGGTCATAAAATTACACTTGATGTACTCAAAATAATCAATATGTATCCGTAAAATACATATTTTAACGGACACGTATTATAAAAATGCATGTTTTGGGATGATTGTAATGGTACTATTTTATACACTTAATTCCCCCTGAACAGTACGACGCTGAAAAATTTCATGGACCTATGCGAATTATACTTTTTCCTCCCGCCGGGCCGAAAGTACCACATTCCCGCCCGGCTCCAAAACGGGAATATGGCATTTTCGGCCTCGGTGGGAGGAAAAATAGTATTTTCCGGTGCGTAATATACTATTTGCGCACATTCAGATATAAAATTTTGGTACTTACATTTAATTCTAAAGTGATATGTAAATGTGACACGATATGTAAATTCAATTAAAATGTCAAATTATTAATTATGAATAATGTAAAAAATTAATTTCATTTAGTTTAAGATAAAATGTTTATAAAAAAAAATAAAATAAAACCATTTTTGTAATTTTATTTAGGATGATACATCAGTTGCACCTGGGATGTCGCATGCCATGGGTGTCAGAGGAAATGTCTTAAATAGAGTTGGTCATCAACAAGATAAATGGAAACGACAAGTACGAGAACAGAGGCGTAATATATACGATCGACACACAATGCTTAACTAAAATTGTGCAATAAAAATCCTTTTAAAAATCTATTTTATAAGTATTTAAATATTTTACAAGGATTAACTGATTACAAACTTTTACAGTTCATTCAAAGCACGGACGTTGCGTTTTCAAAAAGTGAAACATCTTTGCGTTTATTAGGTGTAAATAATTACTTGTTTTTTTTTAATTGTTTTTTTCTTTAAGAATAAGTACATATGTATATGCAGATATAAGTATGGACTATATGAAGTATGGATTTTAAACTTAAATGTAATTAAAAGAATAAATTTTTTCGACTAAAATGGGTTGGTCTAATAATTTTTACATTTTTAATTCACATTTTTTTTATTGATTTTTCATTGCATTATTAAGCTTATCTTTAACTATGTCATAAAGAACTAAAACAAGTGCACCACCAGTTCCTCTCAATACATTAGAAAAAGCACCCTTGAAAAAGGCTGCTGATCCCTCTGTCTTTGAAATCTTGACCCAGCAATCTAAGGTATTTTTGTACATTCGTTGTTCTACTGGTCTTCCAGATTGCATCATCATTCTTCTGCGTACAGTATCAAAAGGGTATGATATAATACCTGATCCAGTTGTGACAAGCTTTAAAAAATTGTTAATTTCAAGCATAGTTTTTTAAAATACATTAAAACTTATTCTACACTTGCTTATTAAGGTACCTGTGCAATAATAAAACTTATTAAAAACGACGCATTTTTAGGATCGGGCAAAAATGACGCTCTTATAGTATCATAAAAACCAAAGTAACTTGCTCTATATATAATAATTCCTTGTACACTGACGTTAAAGCCTCTGTATAAGCCTATTAGCCCATCAGATCTAAAGACTTTCATAATACAATCAGTTGTTCCTTTAAATTCTCTTTTGTCACCTTTACCAACATCTACTCCTAATCTACATAAAATAATTATTCGAATCAATACCAACGATAAACATGCAGAGAATATTTCTTTATTTTTTAATGTAAAATAAGAAGTGTTAGAAACCTTGTTCGGGCAAAATCAAGGGGGTAAACAAACATAAGTGACGTCGCGCCAGCTGCGCCTCCCGAAGCTAAATTACCAGCGAACTGTCTCCAAAATGCATCTTTTGGAACTCCCTCCAAGAAAATTGCCTTATATTTATCTTTAAAAGCAAAATTTAAAGCTTGTGTTGGAAAATATCTTATAACGTTTGCAAGATTCCCTCGCCAGAGACTGAGAAATCCAGTCTCTTTCGGCACGCGAACCAATACATCAATGATTCCTAAAAATTTAAATTATAAACTCTGTAATAACTCTTTAGACATATTATGCGATAATAAAAATATACGGTTTTCTACAGTATGTGTAATTAATTTTGAAATTAAAAGAAAAATAAGACAAAATCAAATAGTTGAAATAGTTTTGGTTAGAAGCCGCGGATTTCGAATTTTTCTATTACCTTTATATTGCTGATCAGCTTTTATTTGTTGTGACGTGTGTTGTACTTGAAGCAATAATTTTACACGCTCAATCGGAGCAACTGAAGTCTTTGCTACGGCGGCCGATATTCCACCCGCTAGAAAGTCTACTAGAAAAGACTTTGTTGCACTCTCTTCAGACATATCGTTGGACGTGAATTATTTACAGAGCGAATAATTGGGAGCATAATAACTATTGCTAATCACTTGAAATCAAACTATATTTATTAATCACTCTTTAATTACAAGCTTTAAGCTATACAAGATTTTGCATTGACCACTACCTACGTTGATAAGGCTGCTTTTTTTTGTTTTTTTTTATTCCTTTTTTCACATTTTTTTTTATAGGTTGTAGATATTTTTGTTTTTATCAACAAACTTCAGGTAAAGCATTTTTCATCCTACAACGAGTATTAGGTATTTATATGATGTAAATATTTGCATTGAAAAATTATTTTTTTTCTATAATTTTCAAAGGAAATAGGTTTTTCATTAGAAAAGATATAGAGACTCTTTAAATTTATTTCTTACTTTATTCTTTTTTTAAACTTGAACTTTTCACTATAGTGTAAGGCTTTGCACACTGGTATTACAAGTTTTCAATCAAGTTTCCATGGGTCATCTAAGCTTATGACATATCTTCTCCGTAGAGCTTACAACTCTGACGTTAAGTTCTAATTTATGTATACAATACAAAGAAAAATACAGCAGCTTTTTATATTTGAATACAAAATATATGTATAACTGAATAACGGTTTGGAGGTGCTTTTATATAAGCCATGAATTCTGGAGACTAGAGAATATTGACATCAATGACACAACACTCTGGCGGCTTTATTAGCGTACTTTCATTACTAAACACTTATAAGTAAATATTTAGAATTAAGGGAAAATCACGGTAAAAATTACAAAATTAATATTTAAATTTTTAGTAAGTAATAAAAGTTTTACAAGAAAATAAAAAACTTGTTTGCTTACATTTGGAATTTCATGAGTATTTTTTTTAAAAGTTTGTCATACTTATAAAATTTATAAAAATACTTAAGACGTTTTACAGTTTTTTTACTACAGAAATTTTTATTTAGTATACTAGTTAAAAAACGTTTACTTTCATTATCTATGTTTATATGCATATATGTTATATTTTATTTAAATAAGTATTTAAAAATATTGAAAGTAAAAATATTTCAACTAGAGTACTAGGTATATTATTATTCTAGGCATCACCTTTGTTAATACAAAATTTGTGAAGTTAAATAAAATATAGTGACATTTATTAAACCAGCTATATTCAGTTTCCACCTAAATATGTAAAATATAAATTTTTACCAGAGTTTTCCCTTAAGAAGGTACACTGAATAGTAGCATACTCAAAGGAATGATATTCGGCACGTCACGGCATTCAAGTCACTCATGTAGATGGTTAAATCGTCGTTAATTAAATTCTTTATTTTCGTTATGTCGCTAAACAGAAAAATTCTGTTTAAACGTTATATTACTTTCTGCCTTCGCTCCAAATGCCTTATGAAGGAATGCAAATAAAAACATTTTATATAAAACAATGCATAAAGGTAAACATACAACATCAAAGTAAATAATATAAGATTAAATTGACAGTAACTAATACTAAACGTTTTACGATTATATACAGATCCATTGCCATTAAGATGATTGACAGTCATACTTGGGCATACAATTATTTGTTTATTGTGCAGATAATTTTTTTATTTGGTTTTTAAGATAAACGATATTATCTTCAAGATATATTGTATATGAAGAAACTATTGATATTTTATGGAATGGTTGTTACATCAATATTAGAAAAGGTCAGAACATCGAAAAACGTGGTTGTAGAAATATTGTAATTATTTTCGTCAAAATAAGAATAAAAAAATAAATATAAGACTTCACTACTTTAAAATAACAATAAGATAAAGTCTTGATCTAATCGTCGCAAAAATTTGTAATTTAAAATTCAAACGTATTCCAATATTTTTCAAGATTTTTTATTTTTCGTGTACTACAATTTGTTAAAAATACAATTCGATAATTTTTTTTTATCAAATTATTTTGCTCATTTTTATTTCAAATCGGTAGTATATTAATATACTTTAAAATCTATTAGAGTTGCTTAGAGTATTGAGTACTATCAGTGTGAGATTGCAAAAGATTAATTTTAGTGCAATGATATAGATCAAAACTTCTGTAGTAAAGTCTATAAAACTAATGTAGTATGCACGATTAAAATTTTCACGAAATAATCTAACATAAAGGAGTTGCGAGAAACATCCCTCGACCTGAAAAGTGCATTCGAGGCATTTTGGCACTGCTTCTTTACGCTGCGTGTACAGACTGAAAGAAATAGAAAGAGGCAAATTAAAGGTTGCGTATATAGGGTATTGTTGTTGTGGCGACAATGAAGACTAGCGAATTTTCCCTGGCCGTATGAGTAAGCTTTTTTGATGATAATGCGTATTAGATCAGTGGCTTCGTACACATACTTTTGCTACGTCCACACCAGTCATAGTTTTGACGAGCTCGGGTACACGAGACACGATGTTGAGAACCTCCTCGGTCAGCTTCTCAGCTCCGACCGTTCCGTTGCCGCTCGATACCATTGTTATTTTCTTTGCTTGCGAAAGAGGCGCTGCTACTTCAGCAGCGACCTAATACAAAATAAAGTGTTATGAGTATAACTATTACATTTTTACCTTTAAAAAAATTAAGAAAAAAAGATTTATCACCTTTGGAAGCGTATCGAGCATCATGTCAATCATGGCAGCGCTCTTATATTCATTCCATGCTGCAGCTTTCTTTGCCATCTGCTCAGCCTCCGCTTTGGCTTTCGCTTCAATGGCAAAGGCTTCAGCATCTCCGCGGATTTTAATAGCTTCTGCTTCGGCTTCAGCTTCCATAACTGTTCTGAGTTTGTTAGCTTCAGCCATTTTTTCTAGCCTTTATTTCATAAAAAAAGTTCAAACAAAATATTTAATATTCGTTTAAAATTCTTTTTTTTGTTAATTGATCATTGACTTTACCTGTATTTTTCGGCATCAGCGGGACGTCGCACAGTAGCCTCCAGTTCCTTTTCTCGTCGCATTCTCTCTTGCTCTTGCACGGCGATTTCCTGACCACGTTCCACAACTTTGACTTGCATTTGTTCTTCCATAATTCTCTGTTTAGTTTTTGCTGCTTGAAGTTCGAAGGCCATCTCAGCTTCAGCTTTCTGAAAAATCAAAATTGTATTAGATCATCAAAATTTGCATTTCTTTGTAAATACATTTATTGCTCAATTCATAAACATTGGATCTTATATAGGATAAGAATCTTTTATATTAATAAAAATAGCTCCAAAGGTTACACGAATTAATTTAAAACTATCATCATTAAATAAAGAAGAAAAGTTAAAAATCACCTTGCTATTTTTAGTATTTAGTTACTTAACTTTCTTCAATGTAAATAAAATATTTACTGAATTTAATGTAGAAAATGATGTTGTAATTTTATAAGTGCCTAATTAGTACATTTGTGACGGATGCTCTAGAAAATAAATATTCTTATTTCACATCCTCAACGATTTCCTAACCAATTATTCTATTTTACATCCTAATATGCATTTCGTCTATACACTTGGGTATAGACGATTTTCATACTCATCTTTTAGTTGCCCTTTTATTTACTTCCTAAACTCATGTTCGAATAACGTACGAATGGCGTATTTGTATATATATGCATTGATCACATAATTCTCAGTAAGAACTAAACGAGCCATATTTTATGTGTAAAATAGTACATTACACAACTAGTGCGCTAAATAGGCGAGATACGCGTGAGTTATGTTTGTCGAGAGATGTTTGCAGGAAGTATCTATGCGCATGAGTTATACGCGCACTGTTTTTCTAGCTACGAATTACTTACATTTTGTTATGTCCACTAAAATGTTTTTTTCGCGAATATTTACGAGAGATTAAAATCGAATATGCAATCGGAAAATTCATGTATTAAACCACGCCAGTCAGAAAAATCTTTAATTTTTTTTTTCTATATAAAATTGATTGACCACGCCAGTCAGAACAATCTTTAATTTTTTTTTCTATATAAAATTGATGTAATATTTTTTTGTAAATTTTGTATAAAACTCTCAATTTAAAAAAAAATCGTGAAATTAAATTTAACATTTAATCGGTGCCTATATTTCTATGTAGTAGAAATTGATTACTTTCCGTTTTTTTCTTAAAAATTTATATAGACGTTTATAATATTTTTCTAATTTGACAGATGAAATTTTATACTTAAAGAGGGCTTAGTAACGAACCTTTGTCTGCACTTCCACATCATAAGCCGCCTTCTTCAGCTCGAAGTCCCGTTGAGCCTTGGCGATTTCGGTGTCGTTGAGGAATCGCGCGGCCATCCTCTGCTCCTCTGCAATGGCCTCGCGTATCTGCGCATCCCGACGGGCCTCCGCCTCGCCGATCCTCGCGTCACGCTTTACCTCGGCTGTGCGAGCCATACCCAGTGCTTTCAGATAGCCCTAAAACGTACAAAACGAAAATACCCTTGAAGCACACAAGCGTGCGAACACAATATCTAATAGTAGTTAGGCAAGTGTGAGAGTTTTCGCAAGAGCGAAAGTGAGAGAATGATATAGATAGACGATATAGAAGATAGTAAGTAGACGACGATTATTAGACGTACGTTGCTCTTTGCATTATCATTGTTTTATTTGCAAGCTTTGATTTTTTACGATAGATGGGTACGATATAATACAAAAGTGATACACAACGAATATCAATATTAATATATATGCACGTGACGTAAGAAATAGATGTAGCGTTTAATCTTTTCAGAGAACATAAAAGTTACCTAATGTGAATTAAGCTTATGAACCCCTTCATAAATAAATGATTACAAAATTATTAATTTATGATGATTTTTTAAATATGAATCAAGTATGAATACGTTTTGCTTATGGGAATGTACATTTAATTAATCTACTGCTCTGAAATATTTAAGAAAGTCAATTTTTTTCTCAAATTATGTGCAAATAATCAATTCTTTAAATATTTTTGTGAATAAATATTGCAGTTAAATAAATACGGATTGATAAAAATAACCATATATCAATTTTTCACTTAATCTCCTTATATATACCATTATGGTGTTTACCATATATCAATTATATACATTATATTTATGATGTATAAATTCAATCTTATCTTATTCTCTAAGAAGTAACAAATGACATTTAACAATTAGATATGAATCATAAAAATTGTAAAAATGAGTAAATGTTAATACCTGAATGACTTTTACATCCTCTTTAACTTCAAGGGTTCTACAAAAAAGTTTACACAGATCTAACACTTACAAGATAACATAAAACTACAATCAAAGCAAGGATGGAGGTGAGAAAATGAAAGATGCTAGATGCTCTATTTACTTTCTACCCTATTCCCATTTAGTACTATTGAATATTGAATCTACATAACTATACGATTAGTGCTTTATAATATATATAAGTCTAGTGAAAACAAAAAATTTAACATACCTTTGCCCCCTGCAAGTAGCAAAACAAAAATGTATTGTATATTTGTAATCGTGAGTAAAATGAAGTAATAAACATTAATTTAAGAACAGCTAATTGTATAAAAATAAATGAAATGAAAGCTGCTTATTAACCCATACTTAAAGGAAAAATTATTGCCTTTTAAAACTAATGACAATTTTTCTACTTAGCAGTATTAAAAAAAAGGGTATTTGAACAAATTAAAACTACCAAATCTTCAAAAATTTTGAATAAAAAATTATAAAAGAAAGCAAGTACATGGTAAACTTACTTCTTCATCTCTGATGTCCTTCAATGTATATGACACTACAGTTATACCCATGTTAACAAGGTCACTGCTTGCAACTTCAAAAACTTCTTTACTAAACTTCTTACGATCTTTGTAAATTTCCTGTAAAATTATTGTTCATTATTAAACAAAGTTAATTTTATCTAATTTATCTCAATTGAATATGTATTTAGTTCAATTTAAGATTGATGAATTTTATTTTACCTCTACAGTCATACTGCCCATTATAGCTCGTTGATGACCTTCCAGTGTAACCAATGCAATATTGTGTATTTCATCTTCTGACTTTCCTAGAAATTGTTCACATGCTGTTGATAGCATTTCTTCATTTTGTCCTTGTATTTTTACCTATAATAAATAATAATAGATAATCCAAAGTAAATTCTTAATTTTCTTAAAGTTTGTGTAATTCATTAAATTTATTGATTACAACAAAAGTAATTGTCAATAAATATTAATTTTTGAAATTAAAAGTAAATTAAGATTGTCTAATATCATACTGATTATATATCTGATAGAAATTAAAAACATTGAATATTCATTATTTACCTGTGCAATACCAGTGACTGATATAGGTACACCTTGAGAAGTATATACAGTGGGACTTTCGACCTGGAGAGTCATCGTGTTCAAAGAGATTCTAAAACCAAAAATATATCAGTATTGTCTACAATCAGTTTAAAACAATGACTCATGGGTAAATCATTTGAAGCTTTAATGGGCTCATGAATCTTAATCAAATGGTAGATTTAGTAGAACAAAGTGTCCTAAATACTTACTTTTGCACTTGCTGGACTATTGGCCAGACAAAAACCCTGCCTCCGGGCACTAATAGTGGTTTGCTGTAGCAGCATCCTTAAAAAATATTCATTCTTAATTAATTATAATCATAAAAAAAGAAAGAAAATAAAAATTTTATATAATTTGGTTATAATACTGGGAATAACAATAAAATGAATCATAACTATCATGTAGTATAATAATAAAATGAACCAAAGTTTAAATATAGAAATATTTTTTCATAAGAAAACTCATTGCATATAGTAATTAACTGTTATGCAAAGAACTTCCTGCAATTTAAAATTGAGTAAAATTTAACTTGGCATTGTGTTAGATAAGTGCCATGTTATTTTGCAATTTTATTAATAAATGATTAGCAAGGCAACTATTTGTAATAATATTTTTTAAATATTTATAATAATCTATTATAATATAACCAAAATAGCTCAACAATTTCTGAAATAAAAATGATTCTTAGGTCAAATGACTATACTTGTGAGTACTGAATGTCATAGTAATAAACTATACATTATTATTGAATTACATGTAGTAAATCATGCATGAAATTTTGTGTAAAATATTCTTTTTACCTTAAACTAAAACTACATTAAAATTTACTCTGTTTTAAATATTTAGCTTATTTAAAATATTTTGAGATTGTCTAATCTTTTATTTCGAAATACTACAGAGTGAAACTATACAATTCTAAAGCATGATTTGTATTAATATTGTTATGACTCAAGCCTAAGCAGCTTATCAGAGTGCACCAACAGGTACCTGACTATAAATTCCCAAGCTAAAATGCAGCTGAACATAATAATTCTAATACTCGCAGGAGTCTACTCATGCGCGAAAACAAATTTATCCTCATCTAAGCCTTATCAAGGCTTTGTATACAAGCATTAGCGGATCCTATCCATCAATGAGATATGCGCGTTAGCGCGGCTGCTAAATACAAAAATAAATGTAATGTACGCGGCTCCTCCCACGATATTGCGAGTCCGCAACTACGTCAACGCTCGGCTGCTCTCGGGATTTCCGCGATCGCTTGTGTACACAGGCAGACAACCCCTCGCGAAAGGGCCGCATAGCTATATATATACATATAATGCGTGCGAAGGACACGATACATAATACTCTTATTAAGTATAGCTGAGAAATATTACCTGAGACGACGAGGGCCTCGTTGGGGCCACAGGTGACGAAGCCGCAGGTATTCATGACCACTGAAAACACAAGAAACTTAGAAAAAAAACAGCCACAAAAGTGCCCGGGTAGAGCCGCCCTCTCTGCTTCTCGCGACACACGGCCAGACTCGGCTGCACGATAGCCAGAAGCAGAGCGGACGGGTTGCGGCAGGCAGAACGTATATAGTGGAAGTGTACAGTATCAGCAGACGCACACACACACGCGCGCGGGCGCACTCGTCGCGCAAAGAGACAGATTATAGAGTTGAACTGTATAGATAAAAATGAGGAAAAGAAGGAGGAAAAACTATTGTTTGATGCTGCTTGGAGTAATATATATACTAACGATGACTATTGCGACGCCGCCTATGATTCGCTCTCACTTCTTTGCGCTTCGGGTAGTGGGCCGCTGCCGCGTTGTTGTTAGCGCGCGTGTGTGCGTGTGCCTGTGCGTGCATGGGGAAAACCCGTATATATTCTCCGCCGCCGCAATGCGCGTCAGACTCTCGTTCTCGTGTGGCCCCTCACTCCCAGAGTCTCCCCTAAGAGAGTGTACAGTGCTCACACAGCTCACCCATTATAAAAAGGCGAAAGCTCGCTCGCTCGCGCGCTCGGTTTCGCTCGGCCCCCGTCGAACGCGACTAGCCGCCGTTCCTCCGTACAGATATAAGTATACGTATGCATATATACACCGTGGTTTATACGTATATGTATATGACAAGTAAATGTGTGTATATAGCGCATATCGCATGCGCCGCGCCGACGACGATACTTTGCGTCGGCGCGCGCGTATACCAGGAGCTTTTCGGCGATATTTCGGAATTTTTTTTTTTTGTTCAAGTTCTCGGGTGTATATGTATATATACAACGATGGACTATGGATTCAGGACGCGGTGTATTAATAGACGGTTGTGTAACGTCAACTCATTCTCGTCAAGTGCGAGATAATTGCGTGAATATATGGAGCGCGTGCGCGTGCGGTACGGAACTACGAGTAGTACGAGTGGCTTTTTTAATTAGAGAAATGGAACTGTTCTTTTGTTTTTTATTTTTATTAACATATTTTTAGGAAGGCGATTTAAAATTAAGCCTTCGTTTTAAATGATTGTTGCTTCGAAATGAATTTTGGAGTTACAGCTCCGAAGCGAATTTTGGAGCAAACTATAAAAATTGATTTAATTAACTTTTTTTGTACTTAATAAAAGTATACTTTATTCAATATTTATATTTTAATTTGTGATTAGTGTTATGACTTATTCTATCAAAAAGTATAAGACGTACAACATCCATTGGAACAAAGACGCATGATGTAAAATACAATTTAATCTTGATTTTTATAAAAAAAAAATATCACTTGAACTAGTACTTAAATTAATTTTTTTACGTTTGTTTATTTTTTTTTATTACGCGACTAAGAAATGTCTGCATTTAATTATCACTGTGTAATAAATAAGTAACTATAATAGTGATAATAATAAGATAATATATTAAAATATTCTATGAGCCTTTTTTCTCTCTTGGTCTCCTGATCCCTAAAGAGCTATGAGAGCTCTCTGATCGACTTCGAGCAACTGCACTGTAGGGACCCACACGTACATGAGGAGCAGTAGACATTGTTGATTGATAAATAGGTTGGAAAATTATATCTCCAATAAGTCGAGGCGTTGGTTGGCGATAGCTGTTTTGAGGCTTCCCTGATGCACTTGATGGATTTTCCATATTCTTTCTACTGAACTTTAATTAAATTTATCCTAATTAGATGGTGCCAAGGCCTTTTAGCTGTTTATTGCTTTTATACAAAAACTTTCTATAGAATAGTCCTACAGATTAAGAAGAAATATACAATATGAAATAAATATAGTTAATAACTGTTTTAAATTTTCAATAAAAAACAAAAAACTGTTTTAAGTTGAACATCGAAATATTTGATGTTTATTTGTTTACCTTAATATATATACATATGTACAAAGTATTTATCGTTTACAATTAAAAGTAAAATTGAAAAATTGAATAGGTACAGTGGTTAAAAACGTCGAAATTGTTTTTTGAAACGTTCATAATGATAATCATCTGTTGCTTTTTCTTCAGCATCTTTTCGTTTTTCTCTAGAATGATGATGAGTCTGAGCTATATGCCTTTGTGCATTTGCCTCTTGTCTCCTCTTCTGTGCACCTGCATCTTCAATATTAACTAAAACAGAAACAAAAGCAGAAACGTCTGTCATAAACTGTTTTTTAAATTTGACAAATTGGAAAGAAATCACCATATTTTAAAAGATAAATTTCATCAAATGATAAGATTCAATACTAAAATAATTGAATGTGTGAATGATCTCTGTAGGAAAGTCATATATTGGAAAGATGAAACCATAATACTAAAAATACTTACATCTATTATGTTGTACAAAATTTACAGCCATATTTGTTGGCACGAATTGTGATGGACCATCTTTTTTCCTATGTCTATCCCATAAAAGTTTTAATTTTGCTTCTTCAGTAGCCTCAATATTACGTATTTTAGCTCTAAAAATTTTAATTATAAATTAACATTGGGGGGTTAAGAAGTATAGAAATAGAAACAAGAAGAAGACCAGGAGATGGAATGAGAAGAAAGTGGAAAGCAATAGGAAAAAAACTTGTATATTGTAGGAATGAAAATGAAAGTACAAATGAATATATAAAAAAACTTGTAAAAAGACTATTAGAATAATATTTAGTACTATAGACTATAAGAAAAGTTTTTTGTAATTTAATGTATCCATGTCAAGAGCATAATGCTGTACAGGAAGGATTAATAAATAAATAAATAAAAATAAATTAACATTGGAAAAATATTTACCATAAATAATTTTCAACAGTTGAATGTCTGAATTTATTATATGTAGAAAAATACTAATAGAGTATTTTGTACTCACTCAATGCCAAGATCAACTTCAGGAATTCCTGAAAGCATTTGGTTAGACAACATTTCTTCGCTTTTATGTGAAGAACTTTGTCTCAAGTGTTCTGGTACAGCTTGAAGTGCAGCTTCTTCTGGTGAATAATATATATTTTTGGTTTTGCTTGATTCATCATCTTTTCCAGCATTATTTTTATTTTTTCTTTTAGAAAGCTCTTCTTCTATGTACTTGACCCTGTAAAATAGATTAAGTATAAATAAAAAACAATGTAAAGGTAATGTAATGAAAAATTAGTTATATAAAAATAAACTTACATTTCTTCATCTTCGTCACGCTTATTGGTTTCTGCATTGAATTGCGTTCCAATACCTGTATCATAAGCGTCATCTTGTTTTAGCTTGGTGTTCTTTAGTGCAGACATGTTAACCATTCCTCCAGTTTTGACATTAAACGGATCTGTCTAAAAGGTAGAAATTAAAAATTAGGTATAACTAGACATTTAAATAATAATAAGAACTATAAATACTGATACATCTTAATAACTTACTGCTGTTGAATCATTCCCTGTTTCACCAAGTGCTAGACCCACAATATTTACACCTTTAGGTCGTTCCCGAAGTTTTTGTATTGTTTTTAGTTCGTCTAATTTTGATCTAAAATTGCGTTAAATAAAATGTAATAAATGAATTTTCTAGTTTATTAATAATATTCTGCAGAATACTCACTTAACGACTGGATCATCTTCATCTTCATTTTCACTTTCTGAAAGCTGCCTTTTTCTTAAGGCTTTACGAGATTTTTTTTTAAATACAATTTTCGTGGATGATTCGTCACTTGACATTGTACTTAATTCTTATGTATATAAGTCCAAAAAAAGTATTTCACACAACAATCACAATCCGTTTGTTTATATCTACGAACAAACTAACCATATACAATACTTTCACTTGCCGTTTTGTTGTTGTATATTCGTTGGTAAGATGGTTATGTTAGGCTTATGGTTATGTCTGCGTTGATCAGAGACATGAGACAAGACAAGAGACATGGGACATGTGTGTTATACTGTGTAGTCAGACACTCACTAAAACGAACTTTCCAGTTTCCATGATAGCGGCATACGGGCCGAGCGTCGTGTGCGCTGTGTTTCTTGTAGATCGTATTGCTCATTGGTTGGAATTTCGTATATGTTCAAAAGTGGACCAATCCATTAAATGGATCTACAAGAAACGCGGCGCACGCTATATAATGTAGAAAGCTCGGAGGGGTACCTATAGTTATAGGTCATCCGAAATTTCAAACTAGGTGATAACTGACAATGTGAGTGAGTTTAGTGAGTTGTTCATTGTTCACATAAGAACTTTTAACCCCTTGTATACGAGACGAGAATATGATGCTACAATTGAAGAAACCGGAAGACATGAAATATACGACGTATAATCCGTAAATACATACCTAATATAGTATAGGCTGAAAATCCTAAATTCTCAAAATCCTGATTCCCCCTTTAAAAAGTTTGGAGGTTTGCCATGCAATATTTACAGATGGCGTTTCACGATTAAAATATAAATTGATAAACCAATGAAGTGAATGAACTAGGTATACCTATATAAGATATTGCTATATGTTTGCTCCCGGTTAATAGCCACACAGCATAGCCGCACTGCACATATCAAATTCGCATAAAATGTATATATATAATTAACAATAGAAATTTCATAAAATATTTCATAAAACAGTTAATGTATATTTTATGAAATCTGTTACAAGTACTACAATAAGACGTCATTTAAAATTCACGTTACATCTGTAAAAATAAAAGAAATATTTTTTGGAGGTTATAACGAAAAAATTAAATAGTTTAAATTAAAACATTTTTTATGTTTATAGTAAACAAATTAGAAAATGTTTCTAATTACTTTTTGTAATATATTATAATTTATGATTATGTAAATATTTACAAAACATTAATTGAAATATTTTAAAATCATCATGACCATGAGGGTCTCACAATTATTAGAAAAATTCAAATCAACTTCTAACTTGCATCTGAGATGGGTATGGAAAAATTATAATATACTAAATACTTTATAATTTTATGGCATATAAAAAGTTTGCTAATAAAAATGTGTTCTATTAGGGGTCTACAAAAGCTAAATTCAAACTCAAGGATGAAATTGAAAAATCAATTATTGAGGAATCAACAAAACCTAGGAAACATCCTGGAATTATTAAAAATCCAACTGTTCTGTTACCTAAATGGATTATTGAAGCAATGAAACAAAATTTTGAAGGTAGTTTAATGAGTTTTAATAGTATAGCTTAGTGGTTACTCTCTAAGTTAGTATTTCAACATGAAATTTTTTTCAAAATTATTACAGATATAACCGACAGAAGAAGGTTTACTCGTGAAAGTTTGAAATTAACCAATTATTTATTTAGTAGACGATTGCCAATGGAAGAGTCAGAAATGACTCAAAAATATTATGATATTGAAGCAAAAATGTTAGAAGGAAAATTGGATAATAAAAGTGAAGAAGAAATTCAAAGTAAAAGAAAAGAGATTAAAGGTGTAGTAAAGAATAAATTAAAACAAAATGTGTTTGCTTGGAAATCGTTGCAATACAATAAGTATAGAAGTTTAATGTATATGAATGCACGTAGTGCAAGTGAGTATTCTGCACTATACACAATTTTTAATGAAATACAAAAAAGGGATACAGAATTCAAGCCACATTCAATTTTTGATTTTGGAGCTGGTGTTGGAACTGCTTTATGGTAAAGTATATATTATTTTTCATATTTATTTGTAAAAAAGGCGATTATTATTTCAGATGATCATTAATGTTAATTGCAAGAAGAACCAAAAGTTTTATGTCTAAAAATCTTATACTTTTCAGATTGAACATTGATTTTGATTTTTGCTGTTTATTAAATTTGTGTACTGAAAATAAAAGTAAAAACTTGAAAATAAATTACTGTTAAATAAATAGTCTAATAAAATCTTTTTTTTAACGGAAGCATAAATGTCGCGTTTATAAGTTGAGTAGAAAATTACGCATGTCGAGCATGTTTTGAAGAAACGAAAGATAATATTATTATTTCCCACTAGAGCGGGGAATAATAATAACCCCGTTAAAGTTCAAGCAGGGAATAACATTTATTGACTTGTATTGTATATAGATCAAAATGCTCAATCAAATACTCAAGTTCCATGCATACAAAATGCCATTTTTATGCTTTCGTAAAAAAGTTCGATGTATCGTATACAGATAGAAAAACTTTTTCCGACTCGGGCGAAATGTTTGGAGCAACCATCCGAAAATAGCTCATTTTTTTTCTTTTTGCATAATGTATTATTGTATAATTTATTTATATAATTTTTTTGTTTAGGGTAGCACTTGAAAAGTGGAAAACTATTAATGAATATTTAGCCGTAGATATTTCTGCGGATATGATTGAACTTTCACAAAATATTATGGAGCATCATCCGGGGAAATTTAAAAAGATTTTTTACCGTCAATATCTTCCCGTGTCTAATGTACGTATATAAAATTAAAGAAAGCTGTAGTACGAACAGTGAATCTAATAGTATATCTATTATACCTTTTTTAGCTAAAATTTGATATTGTCGTAAGTGCATATTCTCTATTGGAATTACCCCATGCGAAGGCCCGTTTGGAAGTAATATCTAAATTGTGGAGAAAAACCGGAAAATATTTAATCATCGTCGAACAGGGAACAAATGCTGGTTTTCATGTAAGATTTATCCTTTATTGATTTGGAAAAACTTGATTAAATTAATAAAAAATAATTTTGTTTTAATAGGTCGTAAACGAAGCCAGAGAGTTCATAAAACATATAATGGGAAGACTGGATTCCGATTCTAAATATTTCACTTTTGCGCCGGTAAGTTTTACACGATTATTCGATAATTACGATACGATTACAAATTAAGATTTTTAAAAATTGAAGAATCGACAACGAACGAGGCACACGAAATTCAGAGCGCATGAACAAGTATTACTTAATTAAATTTATTTGATCAGACCTTATCAAATTTTAATTAGTTTTAATAATAGTTAAAGACTAGGGATGTATACGCAAATAACTATTGTAGGTTCATCGGGTTTATTTGTATGAATCTGTTCTTGTTAATTATTTTGAATAATCTATATTGCACTCTTATATCGGTAACTATTTTTTTATTTTTAACCGAGTGTACGGAACTCACTTGATCATGCTCTTTTTGTGGGCTATGGTTGTTCTCACTCGACTTGTGTGTTGTCCTTCGGACAAAGCTACGTTTATCTCGGGTAACAAATTTTAAATTCATCGGGACTAAAAAAAACTTGTTCCAAAAAATACACGTTTAGAACTATAAAAAAAAGAACAAGGTTAGCTAATCCAATTTTTTTTTAATAGAAAATTTAATAAATTATCTAAACTTGTACAGAATGTGCTATTATATGCATTATTTATTTAACCTTTAGACCGCCGGGATTTTGAAAAAATGAAAAATCGATTTTCCCTATAGAAAAGTGTTCTGAGGCCTATTAGATAGGACCCTATCAAGGGTGGATGTGTGCGAGTCAGGGGTGCGCTCCATATGACGTAATCCCGGCGGTCTAGAGGTTAAATGAGTACAAAGTTTTAGTGTAATAATTATTTGTTAAGATTATTTCTTAAATTCGTTTTGTGTTGATTCATGATCTTTCATGCATCCTTTTGCTCCAAGAGGAAAATAATCTTGATTTAACTGTCAAAATTATTTCCTTTTGCTTGAAGGGCAAAATATTCTTGCACGAAGAGGATTCCTCTTCATTTTTTATTTACATAAAGTAATGTTACTTCTATTTTATTTATTTTAACTTTTAATTAAATTTTTTAAATGTAATTAATATTAACGGTTAATAATTGTTTGTGAAAAAATCGCTGAAAAAATGTTTTCGTGGATAGTCCTCAAAAGTGCAGTAGCTAGGGAATCGAACCCTCGACCTTTAGATTGGGAAGCCAGTACCTTAACCACTAGACTAAACTAAAACGAATAACATAAGAAGATACTTATATGAGGCGCTTCAGAATCGTTTCGCTTCAAAAGAATTCCTTTCGTCTCAAAGAGAATACCTTTTGCGGGAACAAATAAAATACTTTTGGGACAAGAAAAATATATTCTGGAAGCAAAAAACCAAGTTTTTGCCTCAAGAGGAATATGCTAGGTTCAAAACGGGAATCGTTTTACCACGATAGGATTTCCATAAAACGTTTTTCGTTTTGCCGCTAAAGGTCCATTTTTCTGCGTGTATTTTTTCACATTCCTAATCAATGATATTATAATTTTATCCACAAAAGGCGTAATATTCCGAAATACGGAAGTTTGTGGCTGGTTTTCGGAGCATTCGACAATCATGTAATTGGTCACGCATCAAAGAGTTATAGCGTCAGCGGTTACCACGAAGTAGTAGATGGTAACCGCACGTCTCTGCACTTCACCCTAAGTTTCCGTAATTCAGAATACCCTTAATTTCAGTTCGCAAACTACAACTGTTGCATTTACTCTATCTTATAAAACATATAAAAAATCATCAAAATCTTGAAATAAAAACTGGAATACTTTTTTGTAAGGTTGAAAATATTTTTTAAGATTTATTATGTTAGATGAATTTGACAATTAATGCTCAAAATCTTAAAAAAATTATTGATTTCTGTCTTTGAAAATTTAACTCTTCTATATTTTTTAGTGTCCTCATGACTTACCATGTCCAAGATACGAAGAAGGTCGTTTTCCATGTAATTTTTTAAGCCTTTATCAGTCACCGCCATTTTATGGAAATATGAAAATTAAGGAAGAACTTTATTCGTATGTCGTTTTGAAGAAAAGTACGTTGTGCCTTGCATTAAACATAACACTTTCCAAACACCTTTTTTTCTAAAAGTTTTAAATCAAAAAATTTTTTTAGCATAATCTTGAAAATATTAAAAAAGTTGAATTGCAAATAAAAGTAAAAGAATCATGATACTACATAAATTTTGAATGAAAATTATCTTATTATTATTCGATTAACGATGTAACCGATAGTTGGCGGTTTATTCGGTTTATTTGCGGATGTTTAGTCGGTATTAAAGGCATAATATTTTAGGTGAACGTGGAGAAAATGATAATTGGTACAGATTGGTCAGGCCTACGATTACTCGTTCGAAAAACGCAAGATGCCGGTTATGTACAGCAGAGGGAAAGTTATTAGAAACCATTTTCACACCAGGAAAGCATGGAAAGTATGTAATTTTCTTAGCAAAAAATTATATTTGTCAATAATAAAAATAATAAATAGTCAGTTGATTATATAAAGTTGTGTTGCAACAAATGGCTACAATTTTATTAACATGATATAATTTTTTTTAGACCTTTATACCGTTGTGCCAAAGTAAGTAAATGGGGCGATCGTTTACCTATTGAATCTATTTCTGAAACAGAAGCACTACACACTGCAGAAGAACAAAAACTCGATTCTGCGCCATCAGAAAGTGACAAGATGAATTCTGAGGTTGAAGCAAAAGAGGAAATTTTGGCCGCGGCAGCTCCTTTTGTAACTAAAGAAAATGATGATAAATTGTAATCATATGTAAATAATTAAATTATGTAAGCTTTTGTAAATATATTTTGTTGTTTATAAACTGTTAAAGGGAACACTTTATCTACTTTGCATTTATATGATATAAATAAGTAATTAGACTACTAAGCACTTAGCCTTGAAGTTACATAGTTGACACAATCAACCATCAACATAACGAACTATCATTAATCATCATAAAAGTCTGAAAACCAAATTAAGTAAGACTACTCATTTATTTAAATAATTTTCGTCTATTTTAATATATTTTGATTCTCAAAATTTTTCACATAATCAAATATTACATACATATTTTATTTTTATTTCTTGAACTTCTTTTTTGCACACGCACAACAACCATATTTTCGACTGGCTCCAGTCTGTCTTAGATACTCGACTTTATAATTCGTTCTGTTAAAACATAATAAATATTGTAATAAGTTTAAATGAAAAAATACATTAATTTTTAAGATTGCAAAATTTCAAATAAGGTTCATAAATTAAAAAAAATTTAGTATTTTATCACTTTTTAGAATGTGATTTTGCAAAAAAAAATATTCGGCATTACGTAAAATTCATTTTTTTACGACATAGATATCACTATCTCTCATGTTTCTATTTTCGTTTAAATATCGGAATAGTATATCTAAGCGTCATCTTAATATTAGATATTTCTAGTGGGGTTTTGCAATTGTATTATTTACAACACAAAAATATACTATTATTAATTACAACAAAACAATAAAATATTTTACATTACACTTTCGTCATTTCAAAATTCTCGTTTTGGCGCAAATACTGTAAACTTTTGAAAGCTTTTCGACTATAATGGAGTTGATTTGGTGTTACTTGTTTTCTCATTACTTGGAAGATACCAAAAAGGGTGTAAATACCCTTACTTTTAATGGACGAACTCTACAATGATTCTTTTTATGTTACAAATTTAACGTTTCTATCGCAGTACAGATCTGAGTTGGCAATGTTGCTTTAATTATAATCTAACAGTGAATTGCGAGCAATACGAAAAATGATAAAAAATAATAATGTTATTGTATATTACAAGCTGTAAGCGTAAAGTTCCATAGTATGCTCCCCAGGAAAAAAAGTACGAATAATTATATATCGATTGTTTCTATATAATCATATATAATAAAACATGCATATATGATTATATAAATATATTTATATTTTAATTGATATTACTAAATATAATATATACTTTTAATATAATTTTATGCATTATACACTACTAATAGATAGTTTAAAAATAAAAAAATTAAATTTCAATTTTTCAAATATTTGTTCACTAAAAATTCTATTCATATATTTGTACGTATAACAAATGTAAGCAAATTAATTATGCCTTCTTTTCTTACGACGTAAAAAATTTTTGAAAATCAATTTTCACATTAGGTCAATTTTTTTTATAATATAAAGTAAAAAATAATTTTTTGGCACATATTGGCAGCAACTCCAAACTTTCTATAGTAGTGTATGTTTTCAAAATTCATTTCTTTGAGTAAATTTTCATGAAACATGTTTCAATGAATTTCTCATTCATAATCTTTTTTTGAGTAAAGCTAAATGTAAATTAATTAAAAAAATCATATAATTAATTATATACAATTTTTCAGGGTCTCTAAAAATATTTGAGGAACATATAGAATATAGTATAGATAAAAAAAAGCTGAAAAAAAATCACAAAAAAATAAGATATTTTCTATTGAAAAATATCAATCTCAATGGACGATTCATGTGTAATGGATGCTTCCAGTTTTAGTTTCATTCTCACTCAATGGCACGCACTTGTTCTGAGTCTTTATATCACTCTTGTTTTTCTTGTCATTTGTATCTTCTTCGTCATCTTTATCTTCTTCTTGTTCGGTCTCTTCATCTTCTTCATTTTTTTCATTTTCTGGTTCTTCATCCTCGTCTTCATCATCCTCCTCTAGAAGCTTTTTGCGTGCAAGTTGTACTGCCTCCCATTCTCTGTAATGACCTTTTCTTTTTGCTTCAAAAGCTTTTCTCCTCTCTAAAATATAACAATAAGTGTTTGTACTTCAAAATAAATATATTATCCATTAGATGATAAAAATCATGACAAAATTTTATTATAAATAGTATTGTTTTTGTTACTTATATGTCAATTTGGTTTTACATTATTTACCTTTTTCTTCTGGTGTTTCTTCATCTTCTTCTTCACTTGATTCCTCAAATATTCTTGGGTTTGGATTTTTTGCTAATCTAAAATGATAAATAGTAATTATAATTAATTATAATGATCTTTTATAATGATCGATAGGGATATGATTTGTTCCAATAAAACTTACTTCGATGCCACAGCTGTAGAGTCTAAAAGATCGTCATCATTTTTTGCACCTTCAAAGTTATAAGGTGTTTTAGGTTCTTCAATTTTCATATGTCCATAGTCTTTATCCGCTGGATGCAAAGTTGCTATGATATTCATTTCATCCCATTTTGTTTCTTTTGTTGCCCTACTAAAATCACATTAAATATATTGCAAAATATTAGTTTGATTGAAAAATTCTATCTTTTGGTAGAAATTACGAAATATCTTGTAATTTATTATTAATTTTCATATCTGATAAACATTTGGATAGATTTTAATTACATCATTTTTATTTTTATTATAAAAATAATCTATCATAATAAGTATAAAAAAAGAATGATTGTATTGAATAAATTAATATTTCAGTAGCGACCAAGGAATCATAGAAATTGTAATTGAATGATGTATGATTTATTTTAATGATAAACATGTCAAAGCTCATACAGCAGTTAATCAATGTTTAGATGCGATAAGCTGACCTATGAAGGCATTGAGTATAACTATTAATGTCCAATGCTTAATTAATTGTAAACCACTAAGTAAAGACAATCCATTTATACAAATAATGCAATTAACATAAATTCAAAGCATGAAAAAATTATGTATGCAGAGTTCTCACCTTGGTGTCTCCTGGTTGTCAAAACTACTCGATGTCTTGAGAATGCCTTTAGAGGGCCGCTTGCCGAGATTCTCAGCCATTTCTCAATTCTCAAATACACTGTACGAACAATGTTGCCTAATGTAAACTGTCTACGGAATTTACCTGTTACATTCACATCACACGCGCGTATTCATTTTATACTATTCTTTGTCGCGCGCTCCCTCACACTAACACACCGGGAGACGAAGAGGCACCTCGTTACCAATTCCTCATCGGCCCTCGCCGTGGTATCGAAGATATAACGGGGAAGATTGCCCGTATTTCCGTCAAGTTTTTCCTTCGAGAGAAAGTCGAAAGAGAAAAGACAGTAGTGTGTGTGCGGTATAGAGAGACAGTAGAGGAGCTAGATATAGATAGAGTGAGAAAGAGAGGGTGGAGAGGGGTTAGAGAGAGCTTGCGTTTTCGGAGTGCGCTGCTGTGGGTAGACGGATACTATATGCGCGCGCCCAAGACAAAGTAGACGAAATAGATTATAGAGTGGAAATTAAAAGTCGATAGAGTCGATCGGTGGTTTCTGGCACTGCTGGTTGCTGGCTGACCGTCAGCAAACCCATTGTTTCGCAACGGCTCTCGCGACGGGCTGCGCCCAGCTGTGCACCGCGAATAATTTACGTCACTAGCTTCGGTGGAGCGGCAAAATTAATTATAAAAGCCACTTTTTTAAGTTAGAAACTTTTTACGTTTTTTACGGAATACAGTAATTATTCTTGTAGAAAAACGGAAACGTAATTTTATTCAGTACTAATTAGCATGTGTAAGATCTACTAGAATTTTTCGTTAAATTTAATTACGCGCAGCTGTTCTAACCTATACTTACAACTGCGAGTCTCGTCTAGAACGATCGCGCGACCAATGGCTGTCAACGTCATATGCTTTTGATATCGTCCAGTCTTGTACCAGTGCCACTGTGCAATGGGATTATTGTTGTTACGGACCCATGTGTTTTGATTGACGTTGTTTTGTTGAACATTTTTGTATAGAGGCTTGTTTTATAATTGCTGTCAATATGGGGAGCCTACGCGAAGTGCAAATAAGTAAGTTTATTCGTTGCATCATTTCCTAGCCTCTTTTGTACCTTGTTTTGAATAACAACTGTTTGTTTTGGAACAATTAATTTTAACAATATATTGTTATTATGAACAATTTAAATTGCTCTTAAATTCTATCTTGTATCGTTTTTTTATATTAATTTTAAAATTAATGGGCAGCTAAGCATATTTATAATTTTCTGTTATTAACATTTACACTTACTACTCAAACATTCCTATACATTTTTATTTATCTATAAATATAATGCAAACAAAGGTATTACAACATTTAAATACAAATTTTGTATTATATGTTAAGAGATAAATAATTTACTAAATACAAACTAAAAATAAATTATTTAGTTAACTTTTTTTTTCTATTAACAATTTCTTTTTAATTTATATATGTTTTAGATGCCTTAAGGCAAATGCTGAATTTGAATGAACCTGAGCCCAAAATAGAAGGTGCAATTCCAGTATGGAAAGTTCTAATTTATGATCGCATTGGTCAAGATATTATTTCTCCATTAATTTCAATAAAAGAGCTGAGAGAACTCGGAGTAACACTTCACATGTATGTTCAAATTTATTGCAAAATCTGTTTATAATTTTATATTAACAGTTCTTTGATAGTTTATATATTAATGTTTTAGGCAATTACACACAGACCGAGATCCTATACCAGAAGTTCCAGCAGTTTATTTTTGTGTTCCATCAGATGAAAATATTCAGCGTATTGGTCAAGATTTACAAAATAATTTATATGATATTTATCACATGAATTTCATATCACCAATTCCAAGGCATAAAATGGAAGACCTGGCTGCTGCTGCTTTAATGGCAGGAGCTGTCTCCAATATTCACAAGGTATTTTTTAAATATTTTTTAAATTAGTGGATCAATTTTCTTATTTAATTATATTCTACTAATTTTTTGATTTTGTAAAACAAGTTTAAAGAAGCATGATTAAATTTAATATTAACATAAAAAGTATTTTGATTACTTCTATTTTATTTTTTTTATTATAGGTATTTGATCAATATCTAAATTTTATCTCATTGGAAGATGATCTTTTTATTCTTCGACATCAAAATAGTGATATTATCTCTTATCATGGTAAAATTCATGAATCAATTGTTCAATCATAAAATATATGTGATGTTTTATTGAAAGTTAAAATATAAATTATATTTTGCAGCCTTAAATAGAGGAGAAATGAAAGACACAGAAATGGACCAAATCATTGATATTATTGTTGATAGCCTCTTTTCAGTATTTGTAACATTAGGAACAGTTCCAATTATTCGATGTCCTAAAGGAAATGCTGCAGAAATGGTGTCAAAAAAGCTTGATAAAAAATTGAGAGACAATGTCTGGGATTCAAGAAATACCTTATTCCAAGGTGAAGGAATCAGGTCTAATCATTTTAGGTAAAATTTAAAATTTTAGGCAAAAACTATGATTGAACTATTTAATATATATTGGTAATCTCAGTAAAAATAACAGCAAGTTTATCTAAATAAATCATATAAATATATCATACATAGAAAAATGTATAGTCAAATCTATAATTAGTTTTCAGAGACCATTGTTAATAGTACTCGACCGTAGTGTAGATATGGCAACTGTTTTTCACCATACATGGACGTACCAGGCATTAGCTCATGATGTGCTAGAGTTATCGCTTAATAGACTTGTTGTTGAGGAAAGTGCTGGAAAATCACCTGCTGGTGGAGCTCGTTCTAAAACGCGTGCTTGTGAGCTTGATAGTACTGACAAATTTTGGTCTCAGCACAAAGGTAGTCCATTCCCACGAGTTGCAGAAGCTATTCAAGAAGAACTTGAACAGTATAGAACTTTTGAGCATGAAGTAAAGAAGTTGAAGTCCTCTATGGTATATATCAATTACCAGTCTTATCATTGTTATTATAATAAATATTATATTAGATATAATATTGAAAACACATTATAGCATCACTTTCATGACTTACACTTGTCTTCAGGGTGCTACCAAGACCTTTAATAATCATGATAACATAAAAATGTTTTCTTATAGGGTATAGACAATGAAAGTGATGAGGCAGTATCAATGGTTTCAGATAATACAGCTAAACTAACAAGTGCTGTAAATTCTCTTCCACAACTGTTGGAAATGAAACGCTTGATTGATATGCATACAACAATAGCAACAGGTATGTTACAATTTAGTTATTTTGTACACTTTTACTTATTATTACACATATTTTATTGTTTACAGGAATTTTGAATGCAATTAAGTCTCGGCGGTTGGATACATTCTTTGAGCTTGAAGAAAAAATTATGAGTAAACAAACATTGGATAGAAGTATTTTAGATATTATAAATGACCCAGAATGTGGTTCACCTGAAGATAAATTGCGACTTTTTATTATTTATTATCTTTGTACAAGTATGTCTGATGCAGATTATAATAAACATGAAGCAGCTTTATCCAATATAGGATGTGATTTGAGTCCTTTGCTTTATTTAAGAAGATGGAGGTATTTATACAAATTGATAAAATAATCCATGTACACTTTAATAAAAATAGTTTAATGTAATTATTAATCTTAGAAATTATATGAAAATGGCTGGAGTTCAAAGCAACTATGAAGGTGGTGGTACAAAAACTGTTAGTATGTTCTCTAAGTTAATGAATCAAGGATCATCTTTTGTAATGGAAGGAGTGAAAAATCTCGTAGTGAAAAGACATGTTAGTAATAATTGAAGATTATTAAAAAAAATCTTTTTCCTTCCACCGGGCCGAAAGTACCACATTCCCGCCCGGCTCCGAAACGGGAATATGGCATTTTCGGCTTCGGTGGGAGGAAAAATAGTATACGCTTCTCGGGAATAAAATCGGACAGCCCACATTTCGTGTTTGCCACCCTCGCCTTCGGCTCGGGTGGTAATTTACGCGAGATATAGACTGTCCAATTTTTTTCCTCCCACGATGCGTAATATATTATTATAGTTTTTAGTAAATCTGGCTTTAATTTCAGAATTTACCAGTTACAAGGATAGTTGACGATCTTATAGAAATGAAACAATCTGCTCAAACTGATGACTATTCTTACTTTGATCCTAAACAATTGAAGCCTTCAGAACAGGTTCCAAAGAATCGAACAGTATTTCAAGATGCTATAGTTTTTATTGTTGGAGGTGGCAATTACATAGAATATCAAAATTTAATGGATTATGTTAAAGTAAGTGCTTTTTTTAATAGTTATTAAAGTAGTTTGAAGTTTTAGTTATATATAGATTATATTTATAATTCTTAATTTTCTTGGTTTTAAAAAATGTAATAATTTGTTTTTTAGCAAAAGACTGGAGGTGGTACAACTAAACGAATCATTTATGGTTCAACTACTCTAACAAATGCTAGACAATTCCTAAAACAGTTGTCTCTTCTGGGTCAAGAGGCACATTAATTATATATACATGAATATATATACATATATATATATATAATATAAATTGAAAATTATATGATCTATTTTTTTCACGTGCATCGATCCTAGGATAAAACGCATTTTCCCAATTTATTAATTTATAATATTGTAAAATATATTGTAATGTCATAAGTACATAGTTATCATGTGCAGAATAAGGTAATGTGATTTTTTTAAGGTGTTTAAAAAAAATCAAGAATTCAAAAAAATTTTTTAATTTGTTACTTTAGTGATAAATGTTTACATTGTAAATAATAATTATAATAACAGGTAATTAATGAGCTTCATTATTTTCTTTAGGAGGCACGATTTGACGTCCTAAAATATCTATTTTCTTTTTGTGACATACTGGTTCCTCATCAGAATCCGAACTATTGTCACTATCACTTGAATCATCGTATGAACCTAAACCTGGTAGAATACCTATACATTTAAGAGCTCCAGTTTCTAATTCTGAATTTTCAATATTTACACGTGTCACAACATTTTTAGTCTCTGAAGTACTTTCTTGTTTTGATTCTGTTTTATCTTCAGCACTGCTTTGTTTTACTTGTTTAGCTGATGAGTTTTCTGGTTTTTTGTCTGTAGTATTATCCTCTGACTCTGACAATTTCCTTTTTATTCCTTGAGGAGGAGATCCTGTATTATTGAAAAATAATAGATATTAATGACTTTTTATTTTTTGAAAATACTATTAATAATTGGTATAAAACTTACCATTTTCAGTTTTGGCAGGTTTCTTTACTACGCCAGCTAGTAATCTTAATTGAGAATGTTTACTAAAAAATGAAAAGAAATTAATTTTTTATGTTCATTATAATAACATTTAATTAATAATAAGCTAAATTTCAATTTTATAACTAAAAACTACCTTGATAAAGTTGTTTTATGGTTTATTTGTGGTTGCTTCAATTCTTGTTTTAACCTTTCATCCAAAGATTTTTCTTGAAGAGACGCAACAGCTGCTTTGAAATCCCTCATTTCTTTTTCTTCTTCTAAATTCTTTTTTCGTTCCTCTTCCATTTTAGTTCTATCAACTAAATCAAGAAACTCTGCTTCATCATCATCAAGACCTTTAATCATATTTTCTAAAAGAAAAATATAAATATTACATACCTATATTTAATACTTGTCAATAAAATGCCATTGATTTATAATTTTTATAATTAAATATACAATAATTTATATTCAAAATATCTGAGATTCAGTTTATTAAAATAGATTAGTAAGTAGCAATTATAAACTGTTAAAGATCTATCAACAAAATAAACATGTATTAAGGATATATTATTTTGAAAACAGTTTAGGTAAACATTCAAATTAGGGAAAATTCGAAATAATATACAATAATATTGGCAAATGTTATATACAACAAATTTAGATATTGATGAAGAAGTAAAAGTTAAAATGATAAAAGTAGAGACAAAAAGTAGGCAAAATGGAGGAAATAACAAAGAGAAAATATAAGTAAAGATATGAATTGAATCAAAATATAACATAACTATGAAATCGAATCATAATAAAGAGGTAATATAAAAGTAGAGAATGCAAAAATGAATGAATCGTGTGAATTTGATAGTATGAGTATGAAGTATGGTATTACTGAGACAGACAAATAGAAAATATATTTTTTTACATATTAACTTGATCATGGTATGTACCAAAAGCAAACAAAATCTTTTTCAGAAATAAGCATCTTTAGACTAAAATCACTTTAATAAATTTATAAATTGTAAAATATTTAATTTAGAACATATTAACTTGAACTATTTTCACAATTATCGTATAAACAAAGAAGAAAAAAAGAGAGCAAATAGTTAACATATATAAAAACGAAGATCAATAACTCACTAAGTTTGTGGGCTTCTTCGTATTCTGCATCTCGCTTGTTTTTCTGCTCCTGCAAGCGGTCAAATAAACACCTCGGATCGTAGACTTGCTCTGGTGCATCTGTTTATACGCGAAAAATATTAAAAATAAATAAATCATTATAAAATAATAACAATACATTCGTGTAGTATATAGGTGATCGACCCTAACCTAAAGGCTGATCAGCTGATCGGACTTTCTCCCATTCTTCTTGACGCAACTTTCGCTGCTCGGCAATTTCAGCCTCGGAAATGAACCCGGAACTCATCTTTAACCTGGTTGATCAACAAAAGGACAGTGGCAATTCGTTTGTTGCCGACTTCAACCTTGTGAAGTGTGATCTGGAGATCTGCGTGGGTGCACGAAAACACGACGTGCTGTCGATCTTCGTGTCCGTGGTTAGTTTTTCACTGACAACTGTTTACTTGTAGACCTCATTTTTTTCGTGTTCTCGATGGATATAATAAAGTGTTGTTTGGTACCAATTTCCAATTGTATTACTCTTATAACGTATTTACTACGACACTGTCGGAGCAAACTTTTGTCTTTGTTATTATTGGATGAGACTTGACACGACCCTGTTCCACTCTGCAATTGACTACCTTACAACTGCACTGCGTCTGCTGCGAGACTGCGTCGTCTGAGTTTTAACTTCTTCTCAGTGGAAGGTAGCGCCACCATGAACCGAACAGGAAGAAGAGAAATTATATGAAATGCAATATTCAAGTCTTTCAAGTTACCGACATACCAGGTAGGATCGGTATATGATCTGATTTATTTACCGTGACTCCACAATGCATGCCGAATGCCGTATGAGTTTAGTACTCGTAGACTTCCCCGCCGATTGGTAGTTCGCTAAAGTTCAACCAATCAGCAGGGAAATCTACGAGTACTAAGCTCATATGGAATGCGGCATTCGGCATACGGCATGCATTGTGGAGTTACGGTTACTTCATTAATTCATCATTTGATATTCAATATTTCAATTTATGTGTGTGTGAATGTGCGTGTATATATAAAATGCATTTAAGATTACGATTGAGTGACGACTATAAACTTTCCTATCTTTTTCATTAGGCAATATTTTAGTCGATTTTTCATAAAATATTATTATATTTATTTTACTTTTAACGTTTATTGCAAATAAAAATAGTTCTTTACTTTGAAAATGATCATTAAAAAAAAGTCGTACTTTTAGCTTCTACATCTCTTTAACTCGCGTAAAAATATGTATTAAGTTTACATATAAAATGTAATTATAATCTCACAAATATATCTCGTATGAAATCTTAATACGGATTTTAGACACATGTCTATGTGAGATCTTATACAAGCTTTCATCTACAGTTTCAATTACAGTAATAAATAATTTATTGTTGTTATTTATTATTATAATTAAAATTGCAAGTGAGATCTACTATCGCGTATAAAATTATATTTCAGATAATACATTTTCATGCACACATAATTTTTTACTGTAAAGTAATGTTTATGAAGTTATGAGTTGATCCTACAGTTATTATATTATACGGAAAATTTGTATCCGTTCTCTATAACTATATCTTATAATCAAGCATTTAAGATTTGTTTAGCCCTATACTATAAAAAAGTTACGTTAAAATCTGCCTTTGCAGAAAAACAAGGATGTAGTACACTATTACTACACTCGGTCGACAGGTGTCAACCACGGTAGAGACTCAATTTTTAGTTTCGATTTTTGAAAAAAATAGATACGAATTCAGAAAAAAACTATAACACGTGTACAAAGTACACGAAGAGATTTTTTTTAGATATCAAATTTAATGTGAAAATAGCTTGTCTCTGCGTCGATAATGTTGAGATCTTTTAGAAAAACTTCATGACAATACTTCCTAAGTCTGCATTCAAAATGGTCATGTAACATCTCACGACTGAGTTTGTATTTTTCTCGTAAGGTTTCGCAGAAACATTTAGAACGAGTTCTTTTTGAAGTCAATTTTTGTTAAAATAATACATTATGCATATATTTCAGAAGGAATAATAGAAAAAAAATATAACCTTCTCAAACAGTAAAATAATTATAATTAATTATAATATTATTTTTTTTACCTTATTGTTATTTTAATTCAATTGATCTCTTAACTGTAGATTTAGCTATAACTTTAAATCATTCTTTAGGCCGAAAAAATCAATTCATGTTTCGGGATTTGATCCATCGCATTCTAGATAAAAGATAGAGTAGTTTTTCGAAATACTTATCTAAGAGAAGTGGGTTCATGAAAACGCCAATAACGTAATAAATAAAAAGTATCGATATACATACTTACTAATACATAGAATAATAAAAGTAGGAAAAAAGTTTTCATTTAGAGTGTGTTTTGTCAAAGAAACTTCACTGGTATAAAAGTTATGCGTTTAAAAAACAGTAGTAGAGAAACAAAAGTTTTTGTCACATTGTATTTGCAAATTGAACAAGTAAAATGTTTTTACGAAAATAATTTTAAACGAACTTTTATATTTACTTTCCATTTATTTTCCAGTGCGCGTTCTGGTGACTTTAACTATTAAGTTATTTTATTTTCGAGGATATCCATTTCCCATCTATCTTTGTCTTTTAAAGCTCAACGCACAAAATGCTGGAACAATAATAAGGGTCCACTTTTTTGGCTTAAAGAATGACGTTCTGAAATTTCAGCTAAATTCTTGAGACACAGATGTGGTATTCTTCCTTGTTAGTTTCAAAATTGTTATTATATAATATAATATTAATAATAAGTAATAATTCATTTTAACATTTATATTAAAAAGAAGATAATATTTCATTATAATTAATTAACAATAAATTTTTCTCTGAATTTTTCTTAAAATATATATGTTGGAATAATAATAAAAAGTTATAGATCTTTATATAGTAAATTTTTTCTTCCTACTTTTCGTAATGAAGTGGAGTGGGTATTCCTACAAAGTAATATCACTTTTGCAGAATCCTCGTAACATAAAATCCATCCAGTTATTAACCGCGTAAGAAAAAATCTCTTTAAGCGATATCTCACATTGGTTAAATGTGGTTAAACCTTTTATTTGAAATTGTAGATGATGATTTATAAAGCTGATTATATAAAAAATTTTAAAAAAACTTTGGTAAATATAAATTGGACTATTACATTTATAAAGATATTCGTATATAAATATTGCGTATATTGAAATCGGTCTTTTCATAAAGAGGTACGTATTGTATCTATACGCAATACAGCCGTACCAAACCCGGAATATATCTACTGAAATGATCAGTTTAATATTTCATTTAGATTTTCAATTAAGTCTGTTTCTTTGAATATAATTTCATATAGTCATCTATTTTCAACATATAGATGTAATAAACTGAAAGATAATAAACATAAAAGTGTAAGAAAGTACGAAAGTTTTTTTTTACACTTGAACCATAACAGATATACAATACGGATAATAAGGTTTTCGCAGAAGATACTTTAACGATATAGCAATAGAATATCAATATTACTTTGCGAAAAATGGTGATATCTTCCCCATAAATTGTTACTGCGTTTCTCTTGAAGTTGATTTTTAGCATCTTATCTGCGCTTATATGTAAATGCATTGTAAAATTATCTATTTTAATTGTCTCTGCAGAACTACGCATTTAAAGCCAGAATTTATTACATGCAATTTCATGCAAAAGCATAAATGAAAACTTTTTGATAAGGTAAATCTAGATGGGTAAGCTTGTAAAACTGATAAAATGATTATATAGAAATTCAGTAAGTAACGTCGTTTTACTACATTCTGATCACTTTCGGTGAACAAATGACGAACGCTCAAACACGCACTATCCTTAGAATCAGTTAATATTTTCAGTCAACAATGAAAATGCATTTATGTCAAATGTACGCAGTTCTCTAAAATTTTCACGTATGTTCACGTGGCATAAATAAATAAATATCAATTATCGTTTGTGATAATTGAAATTAAATCTATGCAAAATAATTTTATACAGTAGTTGAAATTTTTATTTTACTTAAATAAAATCGTAAATTACAAATAGCATAACTATAGACAATAACGCTTATAGTTGTTTTATTGTTAAATTCGTAAAGTTTTGAAATTTTCGAAACATTCATCAAAATGTTGTAGAAAATGTAGTAATAGTAATACAAATTTTTACGTTATAATTTTTTTTTCTCGTGGAGGAAGCTTTATAATGTGAAAAACTTTTTCATTGCGTACATGCTAAAAAATATTTGTAAGGTAATTAACACAAAGGACTTTTTCAACAATGCTATCTTTATGTATGTGCGTAAATACAGGTTTTACGTAAGTAATTAATATTTCAAAAAATGATTTTAAAGATCAAATTTCAAAGATTATATATATTTATATATAATATGCTAAGGAAGCTTACAATGTTATGGTTTAATATCTTAAGATCTTACTAAATTATACTTTAATAATGGTGATAAATAGGTGCGATATCAAAGTTGAAGTATTAAAATTGGATTGTACAAGGCATAATTAATTCATTAATTTTGAGGTATTTTTTACCATTTTTTAGTTAAACATTTAATACATAGTATGTTTATACTCTGTAAATTATTCATTATCTACACTTTCAAACGTTAAAAATTGTAGTGTATTTATAAATATAACGACGTTTTAAAACGGGAAAAAGAAAGCAATAATAAGGCAGTGATACTGCCACAAATATAAACACTATCAGAGTTCTCTGTTTCAGTGAATATAAAATCAATCGCCAATCCTTTACTTTGAACTCAATGATGCAGTAGCCAATAGGGGATTTAGCGGTTCGTTTCGCAACGCTAGGTAATTCTAGAATACCGTGATTATTCTTTCCAGGGAAAAACGAATTATTTTTTGTAAGGATTTTCTTTCCCATTGGGCATGTTTCATGTTTTTCTTTCCAAATCAAATAACAAAGTATTATAATGTTAAAATAACTACAAATTTTATAAGATAAAATAGAGATTGCTAAATATATTGTAAAATTTTAAGAAATTTCAATTGAAATAAAATTGCATCACAGATTGTGTTGTGAATACAACAGTATAATACTAAGTTTGCCAACTCAGTGAAAGCTGTAAAATTTTAAGCTAAACAATGCATTAAACGTGCGTCTATAGAGTAATTCTCGCGGACCTTTAGCTTTTCATCTTGCAAAAAAAAATTAAAAATGAAGGCACATTCTTGACACGTAGCATACCTATAAATATAGCTCAAAACGAGCTATAAAAAATGTTGTTACTCATTTTATCCCAAAGGTATTGTTTATACTTGAAAATTATTTTTAAAAGATGTAATGTTTTTTAATTCAGAATGCATATTCTCAAATTATTCATATAGCGTTTTGAGATACTTATACTGGTGATAATAGTTTAACGACCTAATATAATCTCAAAAAGTATATAACAAAAAGTTCACACCACTGTTGTTAGATGTTAGGTTCTTTGTGTAAGTGTGCCAGCTAAAAATGTTGTTTTAGTAAATGAATTTCGCAGTTAATCAGCCAAGTTTAAAGTATTGCCAAAATTTATTCAAATAATGCACATTCATCTACTAAACGCGATTTTATTTATTTTGGCAAGTATAATATGTAGAATTTGTAGTTAATTGAAATATTTTAAAGATATTTTTTTTAAATCAATAAAACTAAAATTTTTTTAATTTTTCTAAAACTCAGTTTCCTTTGATTTTTGAGCTGTATATATTCTTAAAGAATAGGCACACACTTTTACCATAAAGTACTGAAAAAAGTAAAAGTTAAAGATCATTTAGTTACATTTTTGAAGTAATCGAAGTCGAGGTATTTATATAATAGCCATATAAATGATTAATTTTTGTAAAGTTTGCACGGGTATTATTAGGATATTAGCACTTCTGGGATATATAACTACTTTACAATTACTCATGAATTGCTTCACAAAATAGAGGGGGGTTATTGAAGGCTTAATTCAAAACTAGGCTCTTGTACGAAGCTCATTAAGCCTTTGTAAAATATAGCCCAGTTTCATAAAAGTTAAATGTACGCGAGAATTACTCGCATAAGATTATTCAAAGCTGTTCGTTATTTATTTAGAATAATCTTATCATTTGTTTCGATTTAACGCAAGCAAAGTAAAACCTACAAAGCATATCACTTTTGTGGGTCACCTTTGAGGGACACATTAAAGAAACGCTCAATTTCAACTCAAAATTCAAGCTTTTAACATACTAACAACGTACAATTGATTTATTTATAGAAAGTTAGGTCATTAAAATATAATTTCTATTACGTATTTTTTTGTTATTATTTATCATTTCAATCGTCTTATTATATATGATTATTCCTATATATAGAAAATACATTTCACATACTCATTGTATAACTCGTTGACGGCTAAGCAAGACTGTACATCATTCAAGTTCATTCAGCTTTTATCTATTATATCAATTCGCTGAAGAAGTCTCGGAACTTTCTTCTGTCTCGATGACTGGTATTATTTCCTGTCTAATTGCACGATTTCTGTCAAATCAATTGCTAATGCGTTAATCGTATATGCTTTATTAATACTTGACGTAACCGATTGTCTGTTTTTATCTGCTTATGTATATAATTAATCGGATTTAGGTGAATAAATAAATAAATAAAATTATTATAAAAAGAATCATTTTCAATAATAAGAAATTGAAAGGGATCGTATCAAATTTGTTAAAAATAATTTTAAAAGGTAGATTTCTCCATTACCTAAATAAAAAATTCTAACAATTTATGTTACAACATGAGATTAATTTGATATTACATTTTTTGTACTGGCTAAGGTCTTTGTTTAATTAATCTATTTAATAAAACAATATTCAGAATAATATGAAAAAATGTATTAAACTATGCAAAAATTCTAGTCCATCTTGATACATATGCTTATATCGCTCATGTTGTTAGAATAGAAAAGTAAAAAAATGCGCGTGATACATTCCCGATAAAATTTTCAACAATTCATTTCTTTGCGCATTCCCAATCCCGAACAAGATTTTCGCGCGTACACTTTCCTCGCGTCGAGCAGCATCTCTCCCACTTCATCGGCTCACATCGCACTCCCCTCATGTAGCCATATATACACACATCGCCTCTCCAAATCCTTTTCGCCGAACGTCCTTGCGCGGGTACACAACCTGCTGCTAGATCAAGTCCCGGCGGTTAAAAAGCGGAGCGAATAAAGCGCTCGCGCGCGCGCGAGGGCATCACGATACTTGTATATATATACATATATGCACACACGGGAGTAGAGTAGGGGTACCTTATATACTACATGCATGTGAAAAGAGGCTCTCGGCGTTGCGCGCGGCAAAGCTAGTAGCGGCAGTGCGGGAGAAAGATCGACGGGGCCACTATATACACTTATATACTTTCGGCCAGTCGTCGTCGTTCGCTCGCCGGTCTCCTCTCGCGCGATCGTCGCACCGATTTTCCTTTCGTTGTCGCGCGCGGATTACGTACGCGCGCGCGCGCGAGTTTCACTTTTCGCCCTGACTTTGCCGGACTGTTGCGTTATAGAGAGGAGACGATACACCGACGCTGTCATTGTGCGGACGTGCGTTGATGTAGTGCGACGATTTTCGTGATGTTTCGTACGTATTGTTAGGTGGGAGGTTGGGTAGTGGATAGTATTGGAAAAACGACTTGTTGCACCGGTGTCGTAAGAAGTTTCAGGAGGTCCGAGAGTACTTAAAAATCAAGACTGCGCTTGGTTTACTGGATGTGGCAATGGAACTGTGATTTTATACGGCTGTGGTGTTGTTGTTGGAATTGAATTTTCGAATTGTCAAAAGTTCGCGCGAATCGAGCAAAATGGTGTCTCAGGATGTTAAGGAGGATTCGCAGAGGTTTGATAATAGTTTTTATTCATTTTTATTTTGCGTGAGAAATTTGCGTGGATTTGACGTGAATTTATGCGCGCGTTATGTGTCGCATAATATATTATAATGTAAACATAATACTGCATAACTTTTTTTTAATACGAGTCCTTGCATATGATTAAACTCTTGTGTTAGTATTACGAAGGTTTACTCTATCTTTCCATAAATCATATAAAAATTAGAGATGCGAATAGAAGACTGCTTTTTATCTATTGAGCCTTTCTTTTTTAACACATAAATAACAATTATATAATTAACAATTTTTTTTATCGATTAGAGATGCATAAATCATTGATTGATATACCAACATCATTAATGTATATAATTATATAAGATTTCTTGAAAGTAATGATTTTACTTTGAATTTTTCTGGAAATTAATTTAAAAAACTGTAAAACAAGTTTTACCGATAAAAATGCATAGGTCGGGTTGAAGAAAATAAAATTTATGAATGAATATTTATGAACGCTTTCAAAACGATACTTTATGACAACTTGACGGTCTTATATATTTTAAAGGAAGTAAAACGCCTTTGTCAAAGAGTATTTTTAAAGTCAAGTGTAAAGGAACAGACATTTTGAGTAAGTGAAAGTTTGAAAAAGCCACAAGAGTCTCTTGAGGCATTTGTATGTCACCGCAAAACTTGCATGAAATGATATTTACACTTTTTCATCAGTCATTTTTATTACTTGAAGTACAGAATATTTAGAGATCTATAAAAATATTATATTTTTACGTTAATGATCAATAAGTCAATGCTCTTTGAAATTATTGCAAAGGTGCCTCTGTTCTTTTATTACTTTCGAAGTGATATATCCTTCAGGTGGATTTTTTTTTCATTTACCGCGGAAATTCTTCTATTGTTGTGACTAGTAATTATCAAGCGCAAATTATATAAGATTACGAGATTAAAGAATATCCTTGTAATGACTAGTGCAATATTTGAAGAAAATCCTAGAAAATCATTTTAATAAAATTTAAAATAAAATCTAAAATATTTCATTTTTCGTATTTAAAATAAAATATATCAACTATGTTTCTATATTTCAAATATAATATATATTAAATAATGGAAATCGATTGAAAATTTCGATTATAGAAATGTAATGACGATTGCAATTGTACGTCTATTATCGACACTTTGGGTTTAATTCATTTGTAATTACAGTACATTGACTCATAGTACGCCACTAATGCAGGATAATTTTAATATTTATTGTTAGACATGATATTTCCAAACTTATTTTATTAAATCTATTTCTATAAACTTAAATTTGTTGTAAACTGGTTAGCTTATTATTAGTCATACTAAATATAGTTAATTAAATAGCTTTAATTAAATTATAATAATAATTTCACTGATTGAATTCAAATTAAGGACGGATATTGAAGGCGAGTTAAACTATGCGGTTTAAAATTTGTTCTAGTTTACGGAATATTTGTAAGATAGTTCTTGCAATTTTGCTTATATAACGTAAAGACTAAAATTCTGTATCGTAAAGAATCTTACTACTTAAACTTGCGTTTCTTAAAGTTTAAAATTTTTAAACACAGCAATTTTCATTGCGTAAAATGTAATTTATAGTCCAAAATGGTATTAGTTTTTCGAAAAAAAATTGTATTCATATCATATCAAACTAAATGGCAAAATTAAATGATATTATAGTATCGTATCTTATGCAACTTTCGTCTTATTACGTTCACTTTATTCGGTAATGACATTACCGGTTTAAAAATACCGGACGTACATATTTTTGTATACATTTTGTAGAAAGTTAACAATGCAGAACAATCAAAATGTGCTATAATTTTATAGAATCTTTGTAAAGCAAGTCAGCTTTTTATAAAGCGGAAGTAATTACTTGTTTCTCACGTCTAATTAATATTTTTTTTAGAGTGACAAGTTCATATTTTTTTTGCACTTCTCAGGTCACCGTATTTCGCGTTCTTAAAGTTACGTCATAATAAATTGTAGTTGAAATTATTCCTCATTACAATTAGTTATTATGAGTAATACGACACAAATTTTAATCTTAATAGCGTTTTTGACACATTAAAGGTGTGAACAGAGATTTCACGAAAAGGATATCCTTCGTAATTTGTGTAATAAGCTGTTTTTAAAAAAGCTGTATTAAACTATTTCTCACAATAGGTGTACATTACGCACTGTTTTTCAGTTCGTTTATTCGTTATGTATTTGTTTCAAATAATTTTAAGAGCTTAAAATAAGTTTGGTATTTTTATCAATTTTGTTATCATTCGCTGTTCTTCAATTCCGCTCCGATTAAAAAAATTTTTGTTTCTTCAATAAACTACTTTAATCTTATGCCTACTAAAGGATATTATTTATGGTAATACCATGGAGAGTCAGAATAGACATTTCTTTTTCTTCATAATCAGTGTTTTATCTGTGCCATAAAGTCTTGGCAACTTCGTCACAAAATCCAATGGCATGCACGCAAAATCACAATATGCCAAGTAGCTACAATCAGATAAACGCATAACCATTATGGTATCGGAAAAATTTGAAAACACTCATTGTTCACGGAAAACTGTAGATGCATTTATTATTCCAATGTACTGCTTTACGATGTATATGGTATAATACTTTATATAAATATTTGAAAACTCGCCCGGAATTCCAATAACAAAATTCCAATTCGTAATACGTAAAATACTAAATTAAAATTACATTCTGCTACCTTTGACCAAGTTGGGTTTAAGGTGACGTAAATAAAATTGATGTATAAAATTGTTGATTAATTAAATAACATTTTAATATTGTTTATATTTAAACCAGATTTGATCATAAAAAACCTATCGATTTTTTACTACTAAAATAAACCTATAACATTAAAAATTACATTTCATTCGAATTTTAATCAATATATTTAATTCGCACAGACAATCACGTTTGTATATATGTATTTTCCAAGTACGGCCACGCTAACAAACACTAAGATAAAAAACAGGCCCATCCGCCGAACAAAACGTAAAAATAGCAAATGTTACTTCTCTTCCATAGAATTTCAACGAGAGGTGGGACGGCGTCAACCGCTACTTACAAAAGATCCTCGATTCATACACAATACTGTGCGCACGCGTATTCAGCATAGAGCTGCAGGTCGTATCGGCTTCATTGGAAAATAGGCAAAGCGTAACGCGGCGCGCGCCGAGAGAATAATTGCGCCGAGCGTAAAATTGCAAGTACATTCTCCTTTAATCGCCGCGTCCTCGACAGACATATACAGCTTCTTCTCCATCTCTTTCCCTCTCTCTCTCTCTCTTTCTGTTGGCCGTGGATGGTTTCTCGAGATGGGACGTATAGTAAGTACGCGTTTACGATTACTCTTGCGCTGACGCCTGGCCTTTTGTCACTAGGAAGAGGTTTGTTTATAACAGTTTACGTTTCGTTGTTTTTATGGGTAATATAATAGCGGGCGCGCAATTATTAATTAATTAGCCTGCAATATATGCTAACATCATGGAACCGTTAAACGAACGCGGATGTAAAGAAATTTAAATTGGTGATTTTTATTGGAGAAAGGCTAATAGGAGAATCCGTGGATTGTAATGACTCTGCTGGTCAATAATTTTTATTAGAGGATCGGAAAATAATTTTATAGAGTTAATGGAGGTGAAAAGGCATTTAATTGGAGCTATTTACTTCGGCCTATTGAAATAAATTACGAATAAAATTTGCTTTTAGGAAACTAAATATATAGGGATGCTTGTTTTAATGGACCGTAAATTCAAGGATTTAGTAAAAAGCTAGATTTTCCATTTAATTGATTGAAATAATCCTGTGGTTTCGATGCTAAATATGGGACAAAAAAGTAATCGTAATTAAGTTACCTTGTAACGTTTTTGTGTAACGAGGCGGTATTAAAGAATGTTTGATTTTTTTTGCTTATTACTTGTTCTTAAAACCTAAATAAAATGTGTTTTCTGCTATTAAAAATTAATTATAAAATAATATCACATCATTTGTCAGATAAGACCTATGAAAAAATCAATGTGACTGAAATAACACACTTTTTAACAAAAGAAAAAAATTCCTTCAGCTCAACAAAGGAGTTCATTGATCACGGTATTGTTTTAAATCTGTGTACTTGCATTAATGATGACAAATATACAAAATGCGTCTGCACTTGTTATAGATAACGACACTAAACCGAGATTCCGATCCGGAAATATTGAAACGTGATACTGCAATTTTAATCTTTGTTACATATTGATAATAGGTACATGCCAGACAGAAAAATTTTTGCAACAGAAAAATGCTCGTCCGCGATACTTAACAATGTACATGCATAATTAGAAAGTTCAATCTTCGCAGTGTGTTTGTATAAGTCTTATTTAATCTTGTTGGAGAAAGTCCGGACTACGTCGGAAACCGGAGATAGTGACAACTGTAAGTGTAGTAATAGATAATGCAGCTCATTGTAAAAATAGATACACTTGTATTTGAAGTACACATATAAGAGATTACGAGAAGACAATGACTGTACTCTTAACGATAGCATCATTTGCAAATGATGATAGATGTTATTGGAAAAAATGCTGTTCATTCGATTCATAAAAAGTCACTCCGAGTTTGCATTGCAAAATTATTCGTTAAAATATTCAATATACTAATAAAATCATCACTCAATGAGTGTATTTTTGTTGTGGAGTAGGTGCCATTACATCTACGGCTTATTAAGCTATTAAGATTTTATGATATTAATATTTGCATATATGAATTTTATTCTTATGTAAATCCGAAAAGTTACTCATTGTAAATGAAGTAGCTTGCAGTTATAGTATAATCATATTTTTCCATAATTGATAAAATCGTTGGATTAGCGATAACATTTTTGTGGATTTAGATGAATGATCGTATTGATAGCTAAAGTGCAGAACGGAAATATTTTTAAGGCAGTGCACTCATTTAGGAAGGTAAAATAAAGAATTTATCAGCATCAAGAAGAAAAGATCACTTTTACGAGCTTAGGCTTTGTGGGAACAATAGCTTATCGTTGTGTTCTTATGCAGATTATCCAAGTACAGCCTCATAATCTTTGACTTTCCGACGTTCCTTGATCTTGTCTGTTTATAAAGGCCTGTTAATAACTTCTTAACTTCTTCTTTTCTTTTTATTAATCATTCGTTAAATTTCCATTAGCCGTCCTATGCTGAGATTTGAATGTTTCCATCGAGAAAAAATATTGTGTCGGTACATACTGTCACATAGCTTTCGTATAGATAGTAGTTAAATATTTTCAATGACAAAGCTTTTCTTTCTTTACATAATTCTAGACAAATTTTTTTCGTTTCAGTTGATTTTCTCTCATTTTAGTTCCTATTTTTTTTTTGTATTTGATAGCGAATAGAGTTTATTTATAATGAACTAGGGAAAAAGTTATTGTTAACCATATTCATTTTTTATTCATTTACAAAAATATAATTTTTCATGAGTAAATTATAATCCAAAAGTTATAACTTCAATAGAGATTAATGTAATCTGTTATATTTGCAAGTATTTACAGAGTATTTTTCATTCTTTATGGACAAAAAAAACTTATATTTATAAAATATTTATAGGAATGTTTTCTTATATGTGAACTTGGATTTTATGCAGAATCCATCTTCAACATAAATAATAGCATATGCTTCATACTTGATTTAAATTCAATGATAAGATTTTAAATAAGCCATTTTATATATTTTCTATATTTATTGGAAAGCTCGCCACTTTTGTAAGTGATTCTTCTAATTTATGCATACTATAAGTGGAACAAAGCGAAGCGCTAATGTATTGGCAGCAGGTCTTTATTTTATAAGGATATTTTCTTTTGTTTTTAAATTATGCCTTTGCTATTTGCACGTTAGATTTATGTATACAAAGTAAATACACATATAACGAAATATAATTTCTTTAGTCAGATGTTAAAGCAAAACAAACATCATAGGGACGTGTTTTGAAAATTATTCTCTGAATTAATGTAGTTTATATCTGACGTACGTTTAGCAAGAGCCTTTAAATTATTGCATTTCCTATACCATCTTAATTACCATCGAAATTATAATGCTTGTAAACAATCATTAGTCAAGACAATATTTCACAGGTCATAAATGTTTATAGACGTGTCATCGGCATTAGAAAAGAGTAAACTATACGAACAATTCTTATCAAAGAATTATAAAGAAGTTGTAAAGTATAAAAGAGTTTTTATATTGACGTGAAATCTTTGAAAATTTTTCAAGTTCACAATGTTTGTCTAGGAAATTGTTAATAACTTTGGGATGATACGAACAGTACAATAAATTGGTCTTTTCACACTTACATTTGTTTTTGCACTTTGACAGAGTAAAACTTATAAGTCTAAAAATTGCATTATAGTCATCAAATGTGTATGTTTCGTAGAAAATCTTGTAATTCTACTGACCAGACCAATTAGGAAAATTTGATGCAGTAATTAGCGGTGCACTTGGCGTTATTTCTCGTTTTTAGTTTGTTAATCTTGTTAACCATCTGATATTTTTAAGATATGATATCGTACGGCAGGTACTTAACGAAAAGTGTTAAATCAAAGTACTTCAAACAATCTATAATCGCATCTAGATTTAAACATTAAATAATCAAAAAGTTTGTATGTGTCAATAAATTTGGTAAATTAGCAAGATAGAATAAAAACTTGTAACTTCTAATATCTTTACTAAAAAAATAAACTCTTTCGTATAAGAAAATTTGGTACAGATATCGATTAATACTAATTACCTTAGTATGTTTTACCTAGGTATTGTTTTTTAGAAGACTTCATTTGATAGAAAGTAGAAAAAACGTAAGACTTTGTATAAAACTCTTTTTTAACATTTTAATATTATTCCTATATAGTCTTCTTACAATAGACACTTTTATTTTGTTATTGAAAAGTGCAATAGAGATCTCTAATTATATTAAATCCGACAATCCTTAGGCCAATCCCTGAGCAATCATCGCAGACGCGTAAACAGACGTAAGTTACTGCCACGTAATTTCTACCAATAACGAATAATTAGCATTCGCGCGGTTCGATAACGCCGTTATCTTTTGCGCGCGCGCCTTCCTCGCGCTATCGGTAGACATTTGATCGGTGCGGAGGCAGGCGCGTGCGCGCCGCTGCTTTTTTGCCGCTTTAATCAATCACTTATTAATCAAACAGTCCGATGAACTTTGCGGCACGCGCCATCGTCGTCTACGTGACATACTTTTATCGGAAGGCGCTAACGCGAGCGAGACGCTGCGTTTCCTTTCTAACGCGCCGCCCTCGTGTACATATATATATATGACGAGCGTGCCAGATGTAGGTAAAGGATCATCGACTTTAGCCGCCGGAGATTTTTATATTTTCATGGCGTAAGTAAATTCAGGCGCGAAAGAGAGATTTATTGGGACGGCTGCGGGCGCGACGACTCGATGCCGGATTGAATATTGAGCTTTTTTACTTGGGATGAGCTTTAGCGAAATTGTAGAGAAAGATTGGAGAAAATAATGATCATTAAAGTGAAGAAATTCAGTTTTTTTATAGTTTTTGTAGTATGTACTACGGAGGCTAGTTACATTTCTAATTTTTATGGATAAAATTAAGACACTGGACGTTTTCTCGAGTGGCTTGTAGATATATCAAAAGTATAGTAGTATCGAAAGTGATATTAAAATTTTAATAGATAGCTCAATATCTATCAATTAATATTTGCAATCAAATGATTTTATCAATTGTATTTACTTACACTATAATACAAATACAAGATGTACATTTTATAATGATTATAGAATTGGTTAAAAAAATGTTCCATGCATTTGTTTTTAGTTACAAGTCAATGAATTTTTTTCACGTTTGGTATATCTATATACAATAAGCAACATGTCATAACTTATGGCATAATTTTCAATATTTTTTTAATTCTTTAACGTCACTTTAAAAAAAATGTTATTACACTTTCATTTTAAATACATTTTTAATATTTGACTATAGGATTCTCGAAAAAAAAAACTATGTCGAGAAAATAAACATACCTATGGTAATTAGAAAGGTGTTTCGCAAGAGAAAATGAGGATACGTAAACACGAAAATAATAAGTCATCCAAGCCTAGTGACTTGTCAAGGATAGAACTTTCAAAGATCACTCATCGATCACACGGAAGATTGTTCTCATTTATTATATCAGAAAAGAAATCACGTACGGTTCTTAGAAAAGTGCCAAAATAAAGTTTGTAACTAAGTATGTTTTGCAAACCACATATGATGGTATTACAATTGATGAATTTGTTCCCTTGATTTCGCGCACATTTTAACATTTTGTGATACTTTGAAATAGCAAGTTTTTCTATTTATCTGAGCCGTATATAAACTTAATTATATTTATCAGAGCTAATGGTATGTTTTTATTTTTCTTAAAGGTAATCCAAGAACTTATTATTTACAAAACTAATATTTCAGTTTATAAGTTTTTTATTCACTCGTACAATCTAATAGTTTTTTTATAATATTGACAAATATGAAAAAGATTTAAATAGCGTAATATTTCTTGTTTTAGAGTCAATATAAATAAGATTTACATCTAAAATCAATATTATTAATTTAAAATTATGAGATGCTTTCAATAAAAGATAATGCTATAATTTTTATAACACTATTTCTTGCAGTTATTTATAATTCAGTTATTATTAATCGCTTTATATATATATAGTAAATAATTGCCTACTTCTGTTAAAAGAATTTATTAATTGAAATTTTGTGCATTTTTGGCTAATTGAATTTCCTTAGAAATACTGCGAAAATTTCTGTAAAAAGGATATAATATCATAATAAGATAATTTCATGAACAGACCAGATTTAAGAGTAAATTAAGCTCACGTTGGATAAAATAGTTTTACAAAGAATTATAAATAGAATTTCAATTGCCAGTCTTTGATTAACGGATATGTTTGTCTACGTATATAAAATGTGTTTTAAATCATAATATCAATAATAAAAGATTTTTTTCCTATATACATATATATATACTTTCAATTCACAGTGGATGCTTTTGTTACTAAAGTTTATTTAATGTTTGCAATCTTATCAAGAACGGAAAACATTAAAATGATAACATTTACAATGTTTCTGTTTTAGCTTTAATATTATTTCTCATAAGTCACAAGGAAAAAATACACTTTACACGACAGACGTCTTAAAAAAAGCAACCCAATACTTAAAATTCAAAAGCCGCCATAAATCAGCTATTCCCATCCACATTGCGTCAATGGGGTGTCAGCATTCGCTCTCGGACCGGTTTACAGTTATGCACTACTTTTCGCGCACTATACTATATGCCCACGTCGATTGCGCACCAACTCTCAATCACCCAAATCCCTCTCACCTCTTCCCCCATTTTTTTCCTCATTCCCCGTATTTCCCGTAACGGAAAAAGCCGACCACTCGCGGATGTAAATATTGCGAAACGTGATCTCGGTTTCGAAAAAAAGTGACTAACTCTCACACAGACGCAGGTGGCTCGTCCATTAATTTTCGCGCAAAAAGCGAGCGAACGAAGGTCTGCCTGGCACGCGAGCGAGCGAGATGAAAAGAGAAGGAAAAGTGAAAGGCTTCGAGTGTAATAAACGCCGGCGCGTGTGTATGGGTATAGATACAACATGCGAAAGGGAACGGAGAGCCGTGAAAAAAATGTTACCGTGCCGTGATGCTGGAATGAGAAATCGGAAGTTGAGTGTGTGATTAATTTTATTCCTGTATTATATCAGCAATGTGCAGTTGTTTTTTTTATGAATATGCATTACGTTTTATGTAATATCAGAGGACATGTAATCGAGCTTCACTTGTTAATTTAGAAACTATGTTCTGATGCATTTTATAAGTGTTTAGGTGACGATTGTATACGCGGACGGTATTTTAACGAAGCAATAAACATTCTTTGTTCTAAACGCAGCGTAAAATATATAATTTTTATATTATTTTGAAAAAATAACAATTTATATTAAATATGAATTATAATAACGGTATTAAATTTTGTTAAACATCAATGTTACGAAATACAATTTCTCTTGATACAATATAAAGTAATTCTTTTGTTTTATAACTGTTTTCATTGTTATTCTATAAAACGAATAACAGAATAAAATATATAAACATAAATTTATGTTTTTAGGTAAGCAGAAAATAGAATATGAAAAATGAAAAACACCTCGTAAAGATATAGAATGGTGTTGTGGCCTCGGGCAGTTTTATCGTATAAATCTGTGTTGCCTGGGAATCATGCCTGTGCAGTATATATAAAGGACGTTCTTCTCATCTTTCGAGTTGTTTGAAAAAATAAGATATACAGGCAGAGCTCGAGAGATTTTTTTTATAAATAGTAACAGAATATAAAACATTGCAACAGAGATTAATATTTTGAAAATTCGAAAAATAAATTTTCGACATGAATACTTAATGCATACGATATGTATTTGATAAAGTTCGTTAATTGTGCTACAAGCATTCAGTGACGAAAGTAAACGGGAAATGTATAAACCTGTTAGCAAACTTAAGATGAATTAAAGATTTTTTAATGTAAGATGAATGCATTTGGAATAAGCTTACGAATTCCGTGATACTTGTATCTTTATGCAAAACAAAAGTCACTTCCTAACAAAGATTAAAATTCTTTGCATTACGTTTGCAATCGAGCCTACCGTATATATACACACTGGTGAGAATTTCTGCATTTTTTTTTCTTTCTGTCAGCAGTTCAACCTTATACTCTACTGCTTGCAGCTAGTAACTATTCCAGGCGTAGAAAACATTCATTTTTATGCGAAAAGTTCTTTTTTCTCATCAATTTTATCGCACATTTACAAGCATGAATTTTCAATTTTTTTTAACTCCGACGTTGAGCGTTACAATAATGGTTGCAACAGGTATGCTATTATTGAAGAGAAATATTCTTTAGATATAGGATAATAAGCTGGCATTTTTAGCATTTCTTAGAAGTTCCCATATAATTCAAAAGATTTCTTTCTGGTATTCTCTTTTTTCTTGTAAAACTGATCTTACCCATTTACTGTGATTCCCTATAATTTTTCAGATTTTAACAGAACCAATTTGTTTTTTAATTTCTGCGAAATGCTTTTTAATTGTTTCCTACTTACTTGCTTACCATACCAATCTCGCCTGAAAAATCTGTTCGACGATGAAGAAAAGCCATCATTATATCATCAAAGCATTTAGGCGAGATTAACAACACACAATATAAATAAGCAGTTTATATAAGTACATTTGTCAATTGACGATTGCAATTGTTTTCCTTCTTGAGTACCGTTTGAGTCGGTTGACACGGCGGTAGTCCATGCGATCAAGCTAATATCCTGCCTTTTTGATGCTTAAGTACTTCGCAAGGTCTTTTGTCTCGGCCAACAGTCGCGTGCGTGCAAATGGGCTCTAGTTGATTCACACGAGATCAAACTCGATTCACTAATTCTAATTGATTCTTTAGATTGGTATTTGGGAAGGAAAACTATTATTTTACAGGTAAAATTTGTAAAATGTTTTCTAAGCATGGCTGTAATTTTATTTTGTCATCGTATTTAAGAAAATTATAGAAATGGATAATTGTCATTTTTTTTGAACATTATTTTTTTTATAAAAAACATAAATGTACGTAGATACATAGATTCATTTAAACAAAAATGATTTATATTAATACAAAAAAAATATTTCTGAAACTGATGGTTTTCGCTATTGTAATACTTATTGTATTATAATCGTGAAAAAAATGATAAACTTGTTATTCATCCCAATTTGCGCCATGTCGTAAATTCACTTTTAATAATATATTCTATAGAGACTCGATTATAAAATTAATATATCTATTTTAATTTTTGAGCAAACATTTTAACGAATGGTATAAATGATAAATGCATTATGAGGCTAAAAAAGCGCGATGTATCAAGAATTTCACGTGACCAACTATATAGTAGGATAAATCTAAATCTTGGTAGAAAATAATTTAGCTTTGTTGGTTATTATTTTAATCAACTGAAAATTGTTTTACTTAAGTCTAAAATTTAAATTTAATTGAAACTATTTAAAACTATAATTAAATTTTAAACTATCTACAATATAATATTCTTACATGTACGAATATAGTTATTGTACGTCGACAATAGCACTAAGATTATTATGGCGTGACATTTTTAATTTAAAAATTAACGTATAATTTACTAACCGTTGGTTAATATTTCTACTAGGGGAAACAACATTATTTAGTATATTGACAGAAGTAATCGGGGAATTGATTTCTTAGATTTTTTGCCAAAGATTTTGAGGCTCAAAAATAACCATTCTTATGTCAATGTTTTTTTATTTTTATTTTATTGCAATATTTAAAATTTTTTGATAATATTTTATTAGACATGCCACTCTTGATTTGTATATAGTTATACGTATAGCATCAATGAAAATTCCTTTCATTATTGATGAAATTTAATAAAAAGTACGTCACCTTTAAAGACACGTGTGAGCAAATTACCAAATGAATTTAAGGTCAATTTCGTTGATAAATTTATATCCTTTATTCAGTACAATTTTTCATAAAACACCAGTTATTTGTTTTTATAAATGTTTTTGCAATTTAAAGAATAGTTAAGATGCTCCTTCCTTATTAATATTACTAAGTTGAATAGAAAAATTATTACTGAAGTATTCAAATGCTCCTTACCACTCCATATAAATATCAAATTACTGAAAAAAAATAATCAAAGCAAAATGATTATCGCCTGGAAAAGGTTACATACGAGTCACACACATATGAATCACAAAGTATCAAAGGTGTCAATGCAACACGCACCTATATGACTTATTAATATACTCTGATAACTTTCATGAAACTCTACACGTTACATTGCTTGCAGCAAAACCGTGCCGCCCGTGACGACGATCGTGGCAAATGGGAAAGCGGAACAGCAGGAGTTGGAGCCGGTGTCGCGACTGCGCGAGGCCCTACCGCAATTTTTCGCCGTCGGCGCGAAAAACCTCCTGCTGCTGACCTTCGGCTCGAGCCTTGGCTTCCCCACAATTCTCATCCCCGAGCTGCAGAAGGCCAATCCGGCCGTGCCGGTCACGCTTGACGAAGTCACATGGATCGGTCAGTATTAGTGTCACAGTCCTTCGTCCTATTTTTAGAGATGTCGGTTAGCTTGATATTTGTGCTCGAGCTTGGTTTGGGTTTTGGAGGAAAGTCGATGAACAAAATTGACGCGAGTGTAAATAGCGCTGGGCTCGCTGGGATTTGTTTGAAGAAACAATATTACAATGATCTGTAAGAAGCTTTATACGGATTTTTTTCTTTTCAGTTGGCTTTTGGAATTTATGTCGAGTTGCATCAATTTGATAAAACGGTAGAGTAAAAGTTTTGAAAAAAAAATGAAAATATATGTATATACTACTTAAAACTTTTTGTCGGTTTAGCAGCTGGTTAATAATTAAGCAATTAACATTTTTAAAACGATAAAATATACTCATCTAGAGCAATGAGAATCCCATTGTTACTAGATCTAACGAGCGGTACATAAATTTCTATCATAACTTCTCATTTTTGCGAATTACAATTTGTGTCAGATATTGACATGTGCTGTCAGTATGCACAAGTTATAAGATTAAATTCATACTTTACAAATGCCAGATAAAATCCATAAGTCATAGTTGATGATCATGTCTCGTCTAACAATTACCGAGAAGATTTGATCTCCCATGAGAAGCTTTTAAATTAACTTCGTTTTGAAGTTATCAAAGTACTGATTGCTTTGTAGTTTTAACGATTTCTACTTTAATATCTTAATGGCTAAGTGCGCATAGTATATATACTACTGTGACCTGTAATATATTTAAAATAATATATTTAAAATAATATATTTAACTAATATATAATATTTCAATATAGAATATAAATTTATTTATAGTAATTTAACTTCTGGTTTAATAAAAATTATGGAAATATTTCATTATTGTTTTTAAAACAGAGTAAGTAAAAATTCGTGACTCTACATTCATTTTCTGGTAGCAATAAACTACCAATAAACTACCAAGAAACTTAAATAAATCATCGGCTTATTTCTGTAGAGTTCTTATTTTTTAGTATTTTCATCTTTTTTTAGAAAGCCAACGTAAAAGTTTTGAGAATCAGGTTGTTAAGACTGTAAAACCTCTTTGATGAAACATCTCTTCAAAAGCAAAACCAGTTTATATAAGAGAATGTAATTTCTTTTTTCATGAAAAAAAATACATTAGTTTTAGTCATATGATTTGGAGAACGTATTACTATAATATTGTATACATGTAAGCTTAACGATGCATATCATATAAATGACTAAGACAGATTAATAAAAACGGTAAAGTATTTTGTGTAATGTGTTCCTTAACATTTTTGATTCTGATGTGTATGGCTGAGTAACAAGATGAAAAATTCGAAATATTTAGCAACTATTTACAATACTATTTTTAAACTTTTCTGCAAAAATATTTCACTTCATAAAATTAAAATTAAAAAACAAGAAATTCTTTTCCGTCTTCTGTAGAGGATGATACGACCGAAATAGTTAAAAAAATTGATACGTGATTGCTTTGCATACTTTAATAGTGATTAATATATTGCGTACAAAAAATGCTTAATTTATGTGATAATAAGTTAATTGATATACATGTATGAATTCCCGTGAGTCTGAGTTTTTTGCAATATTATTCATGAAAATATAATCCAGTATTACACACATACATATATATACGCCTAAACTTGTTACACTTCCGCGACAAACAAAAGTCAAAAAGACAACTGAAATGGTGCAACTTGAATATATTGTGATCATAAAATATCTTTAAAAAATAATGCTATAACAGCTATGCATTTACATTTTTAATTATAATAAAATAGTATAATATTCTTCATAAAAACTCAAAAGTTTCAAGTATCATCCTTATGACCTAAAAACAGGCAGCATCAATCTGTTCCTCGTGCCCCTGGGTGGCTTCGTCAGTGGGCCGATCTCACAGCGCCTGGGTCGCCGGCGTACGATGATGTTGTCGACGTTGCCGTTCGTCGCCGCCTGGTTGATCTTCCACTACGCTCACAGCGCGGACATGCTTTTCATTGCGCAGGCGCTTACAGGCGTGACAGGTGGCCTCCTCGAGGCGCCTGTGCTCACCTACGTCGCCGAGGTGACGCAGCCTCATCTACGAGGAATGCTCTCAGCGACGTCGACGATGGCCGTGATCACCGGGGTTTTCACGCAGATGCTTACGGGTAGCTTGGTGGGTTGGAGAACCGTGGCACTGATCAATCTCGTGTATCCTGTAGTCTGTTTCATCGCCCTGTATCTCGTGCCTGAGAGCCCGACGTGGTTGGCAGGTAAGTTCAGTGATATGGAGTTTTGAGTATAGTTTATTTTCGGGTTTTCGTGGGTTTTTTTGGAAATATTAACACTGATTAACACTCAATTATAATACTATAAGAAATACAATGCTATTCTATGGGAAGATGGGTACTGTTGAAATAAAAACTCGAAAAGACGACCAGTAGTGACTCGTTATGTGTGTTAGATGGTTTTATTATTGGTTGAAATATATTTAGCTCTTACTGTGATTTCAAAACGTAACAATTTTTTTTATTTTTATCGCGTCGGGAATCCCTGACATCACGGTTATAGTATCAGGTTGTATAGTTGGGATATGAGGACAATTATTTGAACAATGACGTTTACGACTCAGCTGGAGAACGTCTGATGCAAAAACCGGCCGGTCCTAAAATACCCGTGCGCGGAATTAGTGCTGTTTTTTCCGAGTTTCCCCTTGCGTGTATTACTAATTATATCTACGAGTTCTCTCGTGTATTTAACACTTGTATTTAAATATGTTGAACTTATTTTGACTTTATATTGAAAACAATTCTAACGTGTTCACTAAAATATTAAAACTGGGAAATAATTAATTGTTATTTTTTACTCAAGATGAATTGTTTTCAACTAGGCATTTAACTAGTTAGATCCAAAGAATTTTTTTATGGAGCGGCGCAATACATAAAAAGGAAATTGTAATTCTATGACCAATGTTTACTCGTTGTTACCAGCAGCTCAAATTATCCTATAGTTTAGTACCCCATGTAATTAAAAAAAAATCATCCTGCCCTCAATCATGTATCAATATAGCCACGACTTAAATCATCTTACGCAATAAACATCAAAGTAAATAGTCCGTTAAAAAAATAATTAAATAGTAATTGATACCGAAGCGATTATTTTTACGAACAAAAATTTTCCATCCGCTCTAAGATTTAATAGTATGAAATATATTTTAGATTTTATTCTATAAAATATATAATGGGTTATAGAAATTAGTAATAAAAAATAAAATAAAAGAAGTATCATATTTTTTAAATATATCACCACAATATGATAGTTTTCAATGACTTTAACAAAGATAGTATGGTATAAGAATAATATTAATAAACTTATTTAAAATAGTTGTATTCGAACTTAAAATTAATCTTATAATGCTGCGGCAAGAAAAATGTAGATGGCTGCACACGTGTTAGATAATATAGCAAGCCGAAAAGCGTGCAATTAATGAAACAGCACTTGCATAAAACTGAGATAATTCTCAGTGACTATGAAAAACTTCGATAACGAGATACGCAAATGATTGCGTGACATTAATCACTGCGTTTATTGTTCGCAATCCAAATTTTATTACTTAAGACATTATTTTATATATTTTCTTTTTCTCAGTTTATTTTCCTTTTTTCAAATATGGATAATATTAGTACATTAAACTAAGTTGTTATTTTTATGTTAGTTTGAAATCAATATCTTATAATGAAGAAAAATAAATTGCGGTAATGAAATATTAAAAATTAAAAAATTCTAGTATTAATAATACAAACTGTCATGCGTATAAAAACTTGTAATCTTGGGATTAGCTTGGCTTTTCCCGGTTCGGACGTTCTAGCGGTAGAGCATAAATGTCGCCACAGAATTCAGTTTGTAATTTTGGTCGAATGACTAAGAAAGCCCTTTGATAATAGTTAGAATATTATTTAAGTTATTTAGAAAATTTATGATACTTTTATATGTCAAAGAAAAGTGTCTTTTCAATGACACTGTTAAATATAATAATAAAAGTTCAAATATGAGCCATCAACTTAGATAAGAAAGCACATAAAATGTATAAAAGCGAGACCATAGCTTCTTTATAGCGTATTTATCTCAAAAATATGTATTAACTTATAATATATAAATTGACATTTAATTTAAATAGTAGAGACCTTTTATTTTGTAATAATTCTCTTTTCTATGTGGTTTTATCACGACGCTGTCAGATATTTTTTTAATAAAGTGTTGATAGGTACTTGTTTAATTTTTACCTTAAGTCAGTAAGGTCTTTTTCTCATATGACAAGCTTAACTTTATTCTGATCCTAAAGCCGTATTATTTTCGAATCTAATCTTTAGATACTATTCAACTACAAATACTATAATTATATAAAAGATTGTGAAATTCTAGATAAATTATTTATTCAACTAATACGATTTCATTTTAGCAGCATTGTTCTTATAAAATTATTCACTGAACTATAAAAAAATATAAATAAAAAAGATATTATTGAAAGTATAGGTATATTATATCTGTGGCTCCGAGACATAACGACATAAGTCCATTTTTTTGAAAATCACAATGTATATCTATATACATAGAAGTTTTCTAACAGTGTTTAAATGGGTCTTTTTCATTTAAAACTATCAGTAGTAGCTAAAATATTGCCCTAAAGCTATGATATATGAAAACGTAACAACGTAAGTCCATTTTCCAAATTTAGTGCGCGGCATAACAACATAAGTCAGTGGTTTATTGTATTCAACCATATTGAATATAACAATTATTTTATATTAAATATATACAATAACTGGATAAAATTTATAATTTTACAAACGTTAAGTGCATAAACTTGAGAATTTTGAAAATCAGTTTATAATACTTGTTCTTTTACAAAATAAAAAATTCCTTTTAATTTATCGCGAATTCAAGTTGTATTATTAACATAATTATTCGTTGATTAATTGTTAATTTTGATCGGAATTCATAATTAAATTAACGTAATTGATTAGTACAGTATCGCGCCCTATCTCGTTTATTCCGATCTTACGGATGAGTTTGAACATTGAAACCCATTTTTCTCAGGAACGTAAAAAGTGGACTTATCTTGTTATGTCTCGAAGTTACAAATATAAACTCATAATTAATTCTCTTTTAATAAGTTTCATTAAAAAAATTATTACTTATAGAATGTTATAGATATTTGACACAAAAGGAATCAAAATGCATATATATTTGTCTTAAATAATCATAATACAGAATAAAGAACTTTCAAAACACAAATAAAATTTCTTTAGCAGTTATGAAACATTTTCAATTGTTGTGAATCTATTAATCAGTAACTTTTAAAATATAATTTCATGTAAATTTATACGTAATTAATCGAAAAAATTATTTTCAGAAAAGGGTCGTTTCGCCGAGGCCGAAAAAGCTCTCTGCTGGCTGCGCGGTTGGGTGAGCCCGGACCACGTGAAGGAGGAGTTCCGCGATTTACGCGAGGAATTCCAGGTTCCTGTCACCGTAACCACAATCAATTCAATTATCCTCGAGCAGAACGGTAACGGAGTGAAGGAGCAGCCACCGCAGAGGAAATCATGGCAATCGTACCTCGAACGCACGTTCTACTTGCCCTTCGCTCTTGTCACCTGGGCCTTTTTCATCAACGCTTTTGGCGGTATCATGGCGTTACAAGTGTTCGCTGTTATCATTTTGGATGAACTTAAAACTCCCATTGACAAGTAAGTTGTTTTGGTATAACGAAGTTAGAGATAAAAATGTTTTTAAACTGTAAAAATGTATAGGGTCATCACGTTAAATGTTTATTTTTAATGCTAAATAACTCTATCATTTATTAAGAGAGTAATGAATTTATTTATAAAGATGTATAAGTGTCTTGTAGTAAATAAGCTCATTTATTACAATAATTAAACGTATTTTCTAGGTATTCGTCTTTGAAATCTTATTAACCAAGTTATTTGTAAATTTGGCTAAGAGAGAGAGAGAGAGAGAGAGAGAGAGAGAGAGAGAGAGAGAGAGAGAGAGAGAGAGAGAGAGAGAGAGAGAG
>JAWWEQ010000001.1:15074351-15097108 GCA_035583055.1 Torymus tubicola
TTTGAAACGTGAAAATCGGACTTTGATTATTTACCTTCACCTATCCTTCCACTCCCAAATTAAGTTCATTACGAACACCATTAATCTAATAGACAATATAGTTCGTAAAATTGAAATGCTAATGGGTCGAAGTATCGATAAAAGTTACTAACATTGAATAGATCAAGAAATCAAAAATGAAAATTTATATAAATAAAAATATATTTAGTAAATGATTTCCTAATGTTTTAGACGCTTAAATAAGTCAATATAGTAATTTTATTCAAGAAATTATATATTTAAATGAAAAACAGCGTGATCTCTATTTGTATTATTAATTGAATAAATACAAATTAATTTTCTAAAGATGAGAAAATTAAGTTGATGCCGTAAAATATTTTTACAGAAAGCAGTCATTTGCTCGAAAATATCCAAGTTTAGCAGATTTGTTAACCCTTCTCCATACTGCTAGTACTGTGTGTTGAAAACTTCAAATTTAAGGTAGCATGAGCGGTGAGTGCCGCATCAAGCTGGGGGCACCGAGAAGGGCTTGCTGATTTTAGTAAATTTTATGTTTAAATTTTAATAAGAAACACGTATTATATAAACTAAAAAGAATATTAGAAAATTTTTTCTCATTTTAGATCGGGGTGCTGTTATAATTCACACTCCTGGTGTATATATACACACTTTAGCCGTTATTATTTATTTATTTTTATCGACAACCCATTATTATTTTTATACTAACAGAATCCTTATAACAAATACTATAACCACCTACTTTTTTGTTAAGAAATAGTATTTTATAATAATACCATGAATCATTAATCAGCAAAAAAATAGACGAGGCCATAAGCTCCGTGTAAAAGTATGCTATTTTGCAACTGTTTTTCTTAATAATTTGGTCGGCGACCTTATCCTGACTTGAAGAATATTTCAGTCAAGTTTTCAAATTGATTTAGTATTTTACAATAATCGCTCATGCTACCTTAAGATTAAATATTGATTTAAAAGTATATAGAGTAATTATAAAGTTTTTTAACTTGAAATAAGTCTTATTTATTTTAATGATTTTACCAAAATCTACAATCTTGAAAAATTAAGAGTTTGACTATTTATAGCATTTTCTAATATTTATGGAATATTGTCTGAATTTACGCACAGAATTGTGGTCGTCACCTACGAGGATTAGTGAGGCTACCTCGGATGATATATAATTATTATTCATCTAACAAAAAATGTACGAAGGCTGAAGCAAGATCGAAAATAGAGAAAAGAGTGAGCCACGTCTTACGCCCGACTTGCGATATAATATTTCTTGAATCTGCGGTAAAAAAAAAAATTGTCATGCAATTTACTAAAATTTGTTGCAATTCAGCAAGCTTTTTTGCCGACCATATATTTGTTTTTTTAGAAATATTTAAAAGATTCCATGATTGAAAAATAAATTATTTCCAAACGGTATTTGATACATATGTTTCAAAAATAAAAAACAAGATTGGAATTTATATGTAAAATTTGATGAAGCGAGAGTAATCTTTTTATATTAAAAAAAAATTGTCAAATCATTGAAAAGTTAGATTAATCCAAAAATTAAAATCGATTCGAATGAACTCGTCAGCTTCTGAATTATTCCGAAATTTCTTTGTTGGAATTAAGCAAGCTTTTTGCTGACAATATTTTCTGATCTATAGAAAGGGGAAAGCACCTCGCCTGCCAGCATCAGCAGATGCACCGACAGTGGAGAGCACACAGCAGCGATCATCGCTGAGACGGAGCGCCCTTACCACCCCATTCCCCCGCACGAGTCAAAGAGTATAGTAAGAGAGAGAGAGAGGGAGAAAGAGAGAGGGAGAACCTTCTCAGCACGGGCGGTAGAAGCATCCCCTACAATCGCAGCTAGGCGACATGCTTCCCCACCCGCGCACGCGTCCAAAGCTCCAGTGCCAGCCGCGTGTGCGAGAATGAACAAGAGAAGTCTCACCCTCCGACCCGGCCGTCGTCGCCGAGAATCGTCGTCGCACTACTTCGTCGGCCACCGAAGACAAGCGCGCCTGCCAAGTGTATGCGAAACTTGGGACAATTCGTTCAAGCTATCGAGCGACTCTGTAATAGGCAAGCGACGGCGAGCGCTTGTAAACGCGATATCACCCTTGCTGTAGGATACCACGTGTAAGAGTGTAGAGTTTCCTGCTGTCCTGACGTTCATGACTATGCACAGTTCATCTATAAAGCATCTGTTTCTTCAATAATAAAAGTCAGATTTCTTAAGTTGGGTGCAAATTTTCATTCATTTGTTCTTCTCTTCAAATCGCAAACCAGCTGCGTCTACCTCATTACACTATATGTCAACAATAAATCTTTCCGTTGCTCCTAAAAACTCTCAAAAGAATAAAAAATTTGCTTTTCAGATATTTACGTTGCCAACTGATGATAAATAAATGGGAATATAAAATAGTCTGTCGACATAACAGTTGTTAGTGCCCAGGCAAAGCTTTGTGTTTGTAGCTTTACGTAATTTTTTCTGTGGAAACTGTAATAGATTGTCCATAACTACATATATCCTTCTCTGGATAGAAAAATATCCATAAATAGAGAAAATACGGGGCTGAGAATGTTTAGAAACATCCTCGAGTATGGTGGAGTTATCTTATTGTTAGATAAACTCGCATTAGTCTTCCAGATAGTTAAAGTCAACTTGGCAACAGAAACTAAATAGTAATTTTTAAAGAACGAAAACATTAGAGCATTACTGTTTTGTTGTTAGCTACTTTACTGTTAAAAGCTATTTTGTTGTTTTTCACTGTATCCTGGCCGAAAGTACTACTTTGCTCCTGGCTCAAAAGCGCAAATGCGGTATTTTCGACCAAGGGATGGTGAAAAAGAGTATATGTAAGACGGTAAGAAAATTGGCCAGATCACATCTCATTTTCCCCACGCGGTAGCCAGATGGCGATTCTTTGTATTACTTACTATCGAAGAACATGACGTCACTTACATGTGAGTCAAAAGAATAGAAGATCGCCAACTGGTCAAATTGCCACCCTCGCCTTCGGCTCGGATGGCAATTTACACAAGCTGTGGACTGTACAACTTTTTCCTCCCTTGATGCGTAATATATACTATTAACACCTTCTCCCTTATAGAAGTTACGTATGATACTGCTTTTGAAACGACACTTTTTGAATATTTATTGCCATAATAAAACAGATAAGTATCAATGGTTCTTTAATTATTCATCAAAAATGGTACAAAAAGAGAACAACGTAATGATTTTAAACTCGCTTTGCTTGGGTGATAAACTCGCACTCGTGCCAGAATCATATATATTGCAGTCGTATTGAACATTATTTTATGATACTTCGTGTGTTAAGTACCATTTACGAGCCCGCTTCCATTTGGCACATAGGCGGTACTTACCCCACTGAAAGTCATAAAAATTAATAAATGAAAACGACTCGAGAGAAAATTTTTATTTTCGGACACTCTTTCCCCATGATCAAATAGATGTTTAAAATTGAACGGTAACGGTATACACAGAAAAATAATAAAATTTAAAAAAAATTCTCAAGTTTAAGCATCATTTTTCATATATAATATTAAAATTTATTCCGAATTTACAAGAAAATTACGAAACTCTAATATTTCGTGTATGTTTATAAGTAGAATTTTATTAGAAAGTCTAAAAATATTGTGTACAAGAATATATAATTATTATGATATCAGTTTTTAGGAAGGCCCAAAATTTTAGACTCGAATACTAATGCTATTTAGCAATTCTGCTGATACCCAATTTTTAAAAATTCTCTTAACAGTTTTAAAAAAGTTTAAAATTTTAAAAACTATACAAACTATTAATATTAAGATTAATTACTTAAAAACATAATAGGTGTAATTAATTTAATTAATTTTTGTCTCGACTGTTGCGATAACGCTAATAACAGACAAACAAACAACTTGCGTTATTGCATAAAGTCATTTTGGTTTCAGAGCAATTGTGAAACCCACAATTGCTTGAATCCCTCGGGGAACTCTGTATATTCGAGCTCGAAAGATCGTTCATAACATTCTTTTTTTATTTTTCAAATGCAGCAATAAAAGAATTCTAACATCGGCAAAAATCGTACCAGTAGTATCAGCATCTTCACTACTACAGCAGCAGCAGCCGCAACATTAAAAACACCACCATGGCTATGATCAGAATGAAAGTTGGGAAATTACCATCAGACATACTAAGTATTTTTTAAAAATTGAGTTAATTTATTAATTTAATATGAATAAATAACTTTAAATTTGAAAAGTTATAGTATTGGAATAAATTACACTAAATTTCAATAACTGTGGTGTTACTAATTAGTTTTTCATTAAAGTCAACTTCAGCAATATCTCTACCATATTCATCACCGACCGGTCCTTCATTACTTTCAAACAGATTATTTTCATCGTCGCCGTTGTCACCAGCGTTTTTAATATTATCCCCTTCAGCTTCTCTTAAGCCCACGTTTAAGAATATTTGTATTTTTGTATTTTTGTAAAACCCCAAGGGAACCTAGACCTAATTTTATCAATAATTAATAATGCAATTAATTAAAGTAATCAATGTATTTAATCAGCAATAAAGATTTTATTGCTCAAATCAGATTTTAGAAAAAAACTTTAAAAAAACGTTATTTCTTTTTATAGTGGCTGCAATTACTTCTATCGTTGTCTAACAGATTAAATTTATTATTAATAACCTTCACCTTTCGGTATCGCTGGATAGAAGTTATCTACCCTATCACGTAGGGGTATTAATAACGCCACATGAATTCACGGAATACACGCAATTTCGAAAGCTATCTAAAGGGAAAATTCAGAACCAGGAGTAAAGAAAAGAACAACCAAAAAAGAAAGTTTACAAAAGAGAAACTAATAATTTTATTATAAAAATTCAGAGTATAAATTTAAAAGAGAAATTATAAAAATTGATGTTAACCAGAGATTTAAAAAATATAAAACAATTATACATATAAGGAATCAGAAGGAAAATACGAAAAAATACAAAAATAATAACATAAAGAGTTTCAAATAGAATTTTATTGCCACTTTCTATTTCGCAGCGGTGCGCTAAATATATACAAGTGCACAGCTTGCACGTTGCACAGGTTCACCCTCGTGATGTTATGCGGATTCCTGCCGCATCGGCAGGAAGGCGTCTGGAGGGAGTTTAATGCTCCTACAACATGACCTCAATGCATCTCCAGTCGTCACCCGGGAAGAACGTTTATCGTTGGCCTCGCAACGGCCAACATGGCTGACGCTGCGCTTTGTTCCATTCAGTTTCTCCGACAACATTTTCTAAATTTTTTCTGCTCCTTTTCGTTCCTAGAATGCCAGGCTATCGATATGACCGGTTAAACCAAATCGTCTGACAGAAGGAGGACCTCAGGAAAATTAGCCTACCAATCATGTCGATAGTGCCCACCTCTACGTGGTACTCGATATTTTCCTCCTCAAATAACTCTATTATGATAGGTTCCGTCACTGACAAGGAAATGGTGGACAAGGTCAAGAATAATAAGTAGAAGAAAATAACCCGAGTGATAAGGTAAAGGAAGTAGAAAATATACGAATATGAACGAGATAAGTATATCTCAGGTAGAATGAATCAATCGTGAGACAAACTTTGGCGAAAGAGCATCAACTCATATTTGAGAGCGCTACAAGCGGATAGAGGGCGCTACAAGCGGATAGAGGGCGCTATGTTGCGACTTCCATCAAGGTGGTCGCACTGTGAATGTAAGACACTTAATTCGAGGTAAACAAAGATGACAGACAAGGAAAATGTTCAATTAAGAAAAACGAAAGTACAATAATTTTTATTAAGATGGTTTTAAATGAAGTTTTTTGCATTATTGTGTTTATTGAGCACTTTTTGATCCAACGGCTCCACCCTTTCCGTGATTCTAACGACAATGGAGATCTACAATTTTTCAAGTTATTACCTATTTTTATATTTATCACTTATTAACTAAATCAATTTTTTCGAATTGTAGCAGTAAAAGATTTTTTTACTTCAAAGTAAATTAATGTTAATAGCGATTCTAACGGCAATGACTTTTGTAAATAACCGACTCTGCTGTTATTGATTTATAGGCAAACAAAGGGAACAAAAACATATTTTTTTTATAGAAGCCGTCGATAAAATCATTTCGAAAAAAAATAAGTTATTGTAAAAGTCGAATATTGTTACATTTTTCAACGTGTTTATATATATTTTTGTTTTGAAGGTTGACTGCCCTAAATTAATGAATAACTTTTTTCGGTTTGCTGAAAGATATATCTATATAATATCGACATTATTAACAATAAACCGCCTTCCGGTATTGCTACGTCGATGAAAATTAATTTATTAAAAATTAATTTAAGCAAATTGAGCGATGGTGGAAACTAATACAAAATTTATTAAAATAGATATTATTAAAATTTATATTTATGCATATAATAACTCTTTTACAGAAACTTTTTTCAAAATTAAATTTACTTTCTAAATTTTCTTACATATTATAGTAATTGTATAATAATGGAATTTACTTACAGTATATTAATGAACTTATTAAGTAAATGCAGTTTTACTTTACAAATGAAATAACTTATTAAATAAATGAAAAGTTGTCGCTTTATTAAGTACGAGAAATAATTATCAAAATAAGCGAAATAGTTTTCACCTCGAATATACATGAATATTAACAAATTATAAGTGATTTTTAGTTATTTAAATTTGGAGAGTAAACTTTACACACGCAAAAATCACACCATTATCATTATTATTGTAATTTCCATTCCAAATGAATTTAATTGCAAAACATTGTTGCACCTTATATTACCCTGTGAAAGGGTAATATAATTAATGTCCATATATAGAACTAATTTCCGCACTAAAATCAAGTCGTTAAAGTAACGATCTGAGATTAACACAATGTCTCGGGCAAGTACACGCTTTGACTTTTTGATGAAAAAATTATAACCCCTTGCTTTTACGGCTCTCATTAAAATGTCGTTTCACGCCGCAAACCTGCGGAGTAGACATAGGTAGGGCGCGCGTGCATGCGTATATACACGCCCACGAGACAGCACCGCTTTCATTAAGAATCATGTCCACGAACACACCAGCGGAAAATACGCATTACGAGACTTTTCGACTCATGACAAAAGCGAAGTGCACGCGGGTACATACAAAAAAGGGGTGTCGAATGCGACATCTGATTCCTGCTCCTCCGCGACGCTCGCGAATGTAAAACGCGAAAGTTTACGTAAGATAGATTAGTCTCCTTCCGTAGTAGTAAGACAGAGTATATATATTATCTCTGTTTCTCCGCTGGCGTGGAGCTTCTCTCGGTTTTCTATGGGCAAGCCACACTTGCGTATACACACGGAGAAAGACGCGTGTGAATCTCAAGAGGTGAAGGACAGAGGGAAATCCGAACTTCCCAGACTGTGACTAATAGTCCCCCATTTTTTCTTCAGCGTTTCCAGTCTCTCTCTCTCTCTCTCTCTCTCTCTCTCTCTCTCTCTCTCTCTCTCTCTCTCTTTCTCGTGTACTGTATCTTTCCCTCTTCCTCTTGTCTCTCTTTACCGCCCCTTTTCACAAGCGCACTTATACGCGCCGTCTCATCGTCACTTTTCCTCCCTTTGTGCTCTTTCCCTCTCTTTCGCATTCTCTCCTACACTCGCGAGTCCCTATTTCACTCGCTCTTCACGACGATACTCACTCATGACTTACTTTAATGTAGCGGATGTGTACGCTCACGTTACGCGTAGATACCCGAGACTGTGAAGAGCCGTGAGTGTATGCTTAAAATTATCTCTGCTTCCCTCTCGCGCTTTCTCTTTGCCTAGATCTAGCCCCGAGGGATTACGCAAGCACGCATCTGCTCTCGTCGCGGGTAACTTAATAGCCGGTTCTTTAATTGGTCCCCTTTGTGCTAATTCTTCACTTTAATTAAGTAAAATTAGCAAAATCTCGAATACTTGATGAGGCGCCCAGGCGTCCGTTTAAATCGCAGGGTGAAAGAGCGACTCGACTAATGTACAATAAGCATTGACGAACCAGTACTATACTGCGACAATTACTGAGTTCCCCCTCGAAACGCCATCGAAGGATTAATTTTGGAGGATAATTAAATGGGTGGTGTTTGAATGGCTACAGTTCGCTTCGTGTACACAAGTACCTGAAAATACTATCGATCGCTGTGTTATGTTATTCGAATATATAATTGATATAATATTTATCTATGGAATAGAAATGGCATAAATAGTACGTACCATTTCTTTATTCATTCTCTCTCTTACTATGAATAAAATAAAAGTCTACTACTTTAGTGAATATTAACTGTATTATTATTAAACCAGTGAATTGCAGTTTTATCCGCGTAATAAGGAAGTATTCATTAAAAAATTAATCAGTGTTTTCAGTCATTGTCATTAGGGAGCAATTTTTCACTCACTAATTGTTAAACAGTCTACCGCTTAAATTTTTTAAGCAAATTTGCAGTAGCAAAAACATAATGAACTATTAAAAGTTATTTTTATCAAACAATATAAATTCTCTCTTTAAATTAAAAAAGTTTTCTTAACAGAATCTAGAAATCACGTTCTCAGAATTACGGCTGAATTTCATGAACAACCGCAGTTGACGTTCACTGCTCAGTAAAAGCGGATTGTGATACATGGCTCGATCGTATTTTTTTAGTGGCTTCAGCGACACTTTGGACAAGTGGTTCTACCATACACACCGTTTCGACGAAATTGTCGGGTATTATTTCTCCTTTGTCAGCAATAATGGTGTCTCTTATACTCGTATCTTAAGGAAAAGAAGTCTATTGAAAATAATTTTAGGATATTTCCGTATATAGAAATTTCTCTGTTTGAAATGGGTAGGAAGTCATAGTAAATGGATAATAAAAATAACGTATTTTTCATTTATATCGAAAATATTATTCCAGACATATTCGTCGCTTAACGGTAAGACAATTACACTCAGACATTGAAATATTAAAATATTCGTACTAAATATTTTACAGCAGCTTAATATTCTAATTTGAAACATCCAGTAAACTGACAACAAAGAGAAGAGTCAAATCACATCAAATCATTTTTTTCTTTTTCTCTCACATATTTAAAAATATAAAATTTAACTCTTTCTGTAAACGTGATTTCATTCATTTATATATTAAATACAATTTATAAAATTCCATATAAAAATATTTACTGAGATAGAATCATAATTATTATAATTGTAAAGTAAAAAATTAAAGATATTTATTACAAAAGTAAATGCATCGCAGGAAATGCGCAGTCTTCTATTGAGCACGAGTAGTCGAACTCGTAATAGTGTAATAGACGAGCATTCACCCAATTTTTCCGATACTCAAACGAAATAATCGCGAAAACTGCAATCACCATTCAGGTATTAATCGCATCAATTTGTGTTTAATCGGCCAAGGTGGCCACTGCAGTTCGTGACAAACTGTAAAATTTAATTAATTTTTTATTGTGTTATTTAAATTCGTTTAAACTAATTACATCAAACCAGTATTTATTTTAAGTTAACTATATTTTCACAGATTTTGAGTACTTACAAACAAAAAGATGTTTTCATAACTAAGTTTCTAAGATGCAACTGTATAGATACTCGGTTAGCGTTCTTAAATAACTAGTGCGTTAACACTTTACGCATAAAGTAGTGTATATAGTTTTCTGTTCCCACACTTCACCCACTCGTGAAAAAAGTACTATAAATAAGCTTAACAGACATTAACTTCGAGTTTTATGCGCTCAGTTATTAAAATTAGTAACATTACTATTACTATTAACAACAAGAGCTCGAATAACATTTTTTTTAACTCGAAAATTATTTAAAACATAGATTTTCGCCTAAATGAAACAATTTCTAATTAGTCAATCTACGATAGAGCGTTTTAAAAACTTCGGTTAATCTTTCATCAAGTTTTCATAAATAAATATTTAACACAATAATGTGTAGCAATAGATGATGTATAATTAATATAAGAGAAAAAATTTCTTGTAAAAATTATTAGATTACACCATAAAGAGATAACAGACCGTGAGAATTCAAAAATTACTGCAATTTAAAAATTATTTCGTGTAAGAAAATTTGGTAACACCTCGCGTTGTGCTTGTCTTAAATGTTTATTATCGAGTACCCGCACCCGCACATGACTCGTGCCACCAGGATTCTTTAAAGCTCTATTTGCGCGTTTAAGAAAGAAAAGCGGAAAGACGAGAACGTGCTTATAGAAAATGCCAGCGAAAATCGAGGTAGAAGATAAAATGAAACACAACGTTTTCCAGTTTATATATATATTTCTTATCGTTATAGTAATAATTCGTGATAAGTTCAAACAGCTACGCGAGCATAGCTCGGCACGGCGTAATGACAAGAAAGTGACACAATTTGCAGGCTTTTTAATGCATCCATTAAGGGTAGCTCGCCTCCTTGCGTCGTACGCTGGTCACGAGTTCCACAGCTCTTCACTTCTCCGGCTCGGTAATTCGTCGATTAACAGCAACCGCTATCTGATCATTGGAAAAGTTAACTTACGAACATGATAAAACTTAGATTAAATTATTTGACAAAAAGAGATTTAGCCCGATTGGGTGTCTTCTTTTTTGCTCGAAAAGCGAAGTCAATGCATAATAAAAACTACCCTCGACTCGAACGTTCCACCATGATTATATACGTCAACTAAAATACACACAAAAAGGTACTAACCTCTACACGCGCTGTTTTTACCGGCAATACAGAAAATAAAACAAGCACATAAAACGATTGAGAGGCACTTTCAGACGAGTTGGGTAAAACAGCACGCGGTCTGTGTATTGAAGAGGGCTAGGAACATGAGAGATGTCTGTCCTTGACTAGGGCTCGTCGACGGGAGAGCGAGTCCAACAATTCACGCCATTACACGGTCGGCGTATGTGGCAGACACCGAATCGTGATAGGGCAGATATCTCGCACGATGCGATATAAATACTAACTTAGTCGTGTTACCACGCAATAAGATATATATTCAATTAACTTCGCATGAACTCGTGGTTCGTTGCAGAGAAAAGGCTAACTTGATAAAGAAAAGACGGCAGAAATTTTTCAAAGATATGGCTATAAATAAGGAATAGATTGTTAAACTAAATATTTGTATTCGATAAACTTATGTATATTATTGTAATTGCAAGATTTTATTTCTATTTAAACTTATACTGAAAGTTTATATTTGTACCGTTTCTTCTAATCCGTAAAAAAGAGAACAATGAAGCTCTGAACATTGTCATAAATTTGAATACTTTAGCTATCGAGTTACGGAGTAAAAAGAGTAATTTTCTTCTCTCTTTGAGGCACATTATAAATGAAAGGAGATATGGATTAGACGGTGTTCTAACAATTAAATGCACGCACAGATAAAGAAGAAGCAAACTTAGACCATTATTCAAAAAAACTAGAAGCAGCTATTGATATTAGTTTAAGGTGGCTCATGCGCGTAGTGCCGTATCAAGTGAGGGGCCCCGTGGGTGCCTTGATTATATTTGTAATTTTAGCAACTCAATTTGCATGAAAAACATTGAGAATGACTTATAAACGTCGAAGTAATAAAAAAAGTTATAATTTGACTTTAATTAAAAAATGTAATATTTGATGTGTCGCCCCGCAAACCCCACTTTCTTATTACGCTATCAAAGAACTAAATGTGGCAACACCGCCAAACAACTGTTTGACCGACGGGTGACGGCTTATTTTGAGCCACATTAGTCACATGGCTTATATCACGCATGCGCAGAAGGTATTACTAAAATCGTCTGACTGCAATTTGCATACTTTAATATTAAATTTCTTCTTATTTTAATCGCTTACCTAACATTATAATCACCTATTTTTTTCAGAGATCAATACTTTTATACAGATATGAGAAGTGTTTTTAAGGTTGATCCCATAAGACTGTGTACAAAATCATATCTTTTTCAAACATTTATTTCTTGAAATTTTGGTCTCTTACCCCATATTTTCTTTGAGGAAATGAAAAGAGCAAGACTTGAAATATATTGCGTAAAATTTGTACGCTAACTAAATTATTTATTCTGAATTGCATGAGCCACCTTAAATATTTTATAATTTAATATATATCTGATTTTGTACTGTTATACACATCTAGATTGATAAATGTTTGTAATATTCATTTCCATTTTTAGTTCAGTATTAATATTTATCAGAGATAAATGAAAGGAAATATGGATTAGCCAGTGTTTATAAACCTATTGTAATACTTATTTATACAATTATAATTGAATTTTTAAAATACTTAGTTTATAATCAACTATTTATAATAATCTTCAATTACACTTTAATTTGTCGATTGCAGTAGTAGATAATTATGATATCTATTTCAATATTATACGTTTTATTTTCAATATTATAATTCAGTGTATTTTACTACAGTAACTTAATCAACAAGTTAATTAATTAACAATTTATTATTTCAGTAATTATAATTTCAAACAAAGAAAGAAATATTTTATTGGTATAACAAAAGTTCGTTTTATTTACGTGAACGTATACATTACTCCGATTGGAAAAAGAGACAAAGATTTAAACACCTATGTGAAAGGAAACATAATCGTACCGGTGAGTTTGAGTAGGTGTCTGCGAGCACGACCTATTAAATATAGTTGCGATGCAGCATACGTTGTCGTGTAAATGTTTATTAAGCATCCATAAAATATTAAGAATTATTAACATTTTCTTATTATGACGTAAACAAGAGAGAGAGAACAGAGAAGATGGCCCATGATGATGTTGAATATGATCTGGGAGAGCGAATCACCCTGCTTTACTCCTCTCGTAAATCTCAGTGGCGCTGATTGCCATCAGCAGCTTGACAGCGTGCTGGTGCTTCGCTGATAATAGTCCCGGAAATACGAGATCATCTCGGAAGGAAGATCGGCTGCTTCCACAACAGCCAAGAGGGTGACGAGATTCACACTGTTAAAGGCTGCAGTAATACCGAACGTAGTAATGTACAGCGAGTGCAAACTGATGTACCGACTCTAAAAAATAACATCGAGAATAGCATGCTATCTCTGCAACCATCAATTCCACCCCATAAAGCTTATTGCTGTTCATTTAGCTGGTATTGCTGGAGAAGAGACGGAAATTAGTTAAAAATTACAAAGTAGCTTGAGTCCAAGATTCTTTGAAATGAAGACTGTTCTAGTGATTGTGAAATAGTCAGTTTTCCATACAAAGAAAAAGATTACATACTCTTGAGGCAATACTCAGTAGCACAATCCGTTATTGAGAGGCCCTCTTCAAACAGAGTAGTAACTTAGAGGGGCTGGTATCCCCTAAGATCGATTCAACCAGATACTAAGTATCATACCTGGATACCAGCAAGCATATCCTTACGGAAAGAAAAAAATCATTATTTCTCTCAAGCAAAAGTGACCTTGGAGCTTGTTCGTCCTATCTCATCTTTGCAATCATGAATATTTGAAACAACTTGAATCTACACCAGGAAATAGAAAACTCATACTTTCAAAGATCGGATAAAATTTAAAGAAACCAATATTTTTCAACAAAACCAAACTTATATCAAACCGTTTTCTGTCACCTTTTATATATTTTAGTATCTATCTTTATTATTTATTATGCTCATGAGTTTCATTAAAACAAAGAACAAGAAAAATGCATGAAATCCGTATCTCAATATTAATTAAAAAGCAGCGCTTCTGCAATTTTACCAAAATCCAGGACTCCCACTCCTGATGTGATCCTTCATAAAGACAAATCGTCTTTTAGAAAAAATAGACATTGTCCAACAAAGGAAGAAAATAAACTATTTCAGTCGAGAGTGAGATGAAAGTACTTCATCAGAGTCTGAAATAGCTTTTCGTCCTGTGTTGCAGGCCGCATTTTTTTAATCAGAGCATGATAGAGGCTTTTTATGAATGGAAGTTGGATAGGTGACTTGGTTATTTGAAGTCATTTCGAGCCCAACACAGTTAATAATTATTACCATTCATTACAGCAGAAAATATTATAACTATTCCACTCTTTAGTAGTAAATAATATTATTTTTTCTCTTTTGCAACGCAGGATCTTCGAAATATGTGATTTTTTACTAAATTTTGAAGCATTGAAAAAAGTTAATCAAAGGTTTCGATTAAAAAAATACTATATCTGCGTAGAGTAGAAACATCCAATACAAAAGCCAATATAAGTTTTTGAATGATGCATTGCACAAAGAAGATTACTGTGTGCCTCCTGAATTTCATTTTTTGCAACCTCACGTGACCAATTTTCATATAGCAATTTTTTGATAATCCTAAAAACTACAGTAAGATTAACAATATTCGCTTCAACTCAAAACAAAACAGACAACTATGTAAAGTTAGTGTTACTGTAAGTACTGTACTATATATACCTCATAAAATACTTGTTTAGTTATATTATTTTAGTTGGCGTTAAACTACATCGTCAAGAACGTTAGTATTAACAAACTCCTATTCTTAATTATCGATATAATTAAAAAGTGGTAAAAGGAAATATTTCTGTAGTTTAACAATCACTTTTACGTAATTCCTGATACTTATTTTATTTTACATATTTTGTGCGATCAAATGAAAATATATTATTTTTCATCACGACCGTACAACTCGATTTCATGGACTGAATGATGCTTGATCACACGAGGCGTGAATTTTATGGCTGTGATATCAAAAAATAATTTTCATTAACTTTAATTTTTCGTTATTAAATTTACCAAAAATATAATACAATTTTCTTACTATTAACATTTCTGGTAAATGCTAATTAATTTTAAGGTTACATGTACTCTGGTACATTTTCTAAAATGTATTAAAGATTTACCATATATACTTAATAGAGTCAATCTTTGTTATTAAGCCGAGATACGAGACTCACATTACCGATGATTCTAAGGACCCGCATTTCTCGTTCGAACTTGAATTTTCAGGAAAAATCTCTTTCACCGCCCAATTACGCCGTCTTAAATTAAAAGAGGGTGCTAATTAAATTCTTAGTTTTCATTATAATATATGAATTTTCACTAATATATGAACTTATTTATTTTTATTCAAACTCACTTTGGTCTTATTTTAACTAGTGTTTACTGTAATTAATAATTTTTTTACCAAAATTTTTTGATGAACTGATGTATCTATGCACAAACTCATTTTGAAACACTTTATAGGTCAAAGCTTGTGAAAACAGTCTAATTGCAATCTCTTTAATATGTAAAACCAAAACGATTTTGTACATCAACTAATTATGTTTAATAATACGTTGATTATGAAATATTTCTTTATTATTAATAGAATACAAATATTTTCCCAAAAGTGCTTACTCTAAGACCAGTTTATTCAATTTTTTTGTTCGAATCTTGAAGAATTGATATTATTAAAACTAAACTTGATAGTGTTAAAAATGGTATGAGAACTAATGAGATGAATATCCTCCGATAATTAGGATAATAATAATCTCGCAATTACAAATAAAAACGTGTTTAAAAAATTGATTTCAAATATTAAAAACAAAAGTCATACTGTAAAATTTTATACTGTATGATATAAAAATAAACCATTATGAAATATTAAATAAAATATCATTCAATTCAGTATATCATAAGTAGGCACAATCATATTTGGAAATTTTAATTGAATTAAAAAAGAATACATGACTAGAAATTATTAGCGACTAAGAAGTTTTGCTATAACAAATACTGATTATTTACCAATTTAAATACTTCATTCATATTTAGTAACCTGAAAATCCGTTAGATATTCGTGTCTGAAACTTGAAAATTTTAACAGCTTTACTTTTCAAGCCTGGAAAGTCGCCATAGTGGCTCTACCATTCGTTTTCTTCAAGGAATCATATATCTGACTTGCTGAGACTTTACAAAGATTAATCATTTGCTTGAAGAGAGGAAAATATGTTGAAGACGCATATTAAAATCATATTTTAGAATGGCCGGAAAAATTAATCTGTTCCTAAATTGGAATTGTTTGTCATTGATTGATAAATGGAGTTGCCATAGAAAAAAACGTTGTCAATACGTGAAAATTTTTAGTCAACTATATAGATTGGTATTATATTTTTGTATATGCTAATTGATACAATCCTTGTAGACAAGTTTTTAAGGATATGAACAATAAAAATTAATATAGTATATCTACAACTAATTAGTATCAATTAGCATATACAAAATTATAGTTGTCTAAACTATATAGTTGACTAAAAATGTTCGAAGATCGACAATCCTTCTTTTCTCTGTGCAAATGTATTAACAAATATTGGATAAAAAAATCATCTAAAAACTGTTAAAAAATCATAAAAACGCTAAGAAACAATTTGCTCATTTTTAATTAATATCGATTGTATTGTACTACACATATATATCTTAAGATGATAAACAGACTAATTGAAAATGAACTCGTAGTTACCGACTATCGGTAATATACCAATTTCAAACAAGGTAACATTTCCTCTTTACCTACACCTAACGAACGTCCTTTCTACATTCCAACGAAGGTAACACAACTTTTTCCTTAATATAATAGCACCTTTACCGGATTATGCAAGTATACCATTGAAATTCCTTAAACTCAGATACTAAGATGTTCAGTCGAATGATTCATAAAAAATGCAGTTTCGACACGCGAAAAAAAATGCTACTGACTGACAACAACGGAAACGACAAAATTCCAATTCTCTAAGGTCTATTTATTTATGATAATACCCAGGAATCGATGTGAACGAGCAGCACATATCGGCTATCCTCGCATATTCGTTTAGCTCGCGGCTACGTCGATCGCGCGAGCACGCACCCAAGTTACATAAAGCCGAAGGCCGGCGCCAGGCTAAGAATAGCAGGCCGCACAAGTCACTGTCTCGCGTTTCTCGCGGGCGACCATTATGTGCTCTAGACCCCGTGCACATAGCATATACGCGACGCGCAGCTCCTCTCTAATCGTTCGAGTTTTCACCTATATGAGAAAACACGATTGGATCTGCAGGTGAGCCAAGCCCATAGCAGCTCCGGTATATATTTGGTATTACACGATTCGTCGCAGTAACTATATGAAAAAAAGTGCAAGAAAAAATAAATTCTTTTACTTTGCTTTTACAGTTTCAAAAAAAAAATCACGCGATGTCTCCTTAGATATATACTGCAACTCTGCTGGCGACCTCACTTTTCTCATCTTCACTGCTTCGTTCCTCTACTTCTTTTTTGTCTTCCTCCTTGAAAATTTATTATGCGTCAGCGGTATTTCGCGGCGTTCCCGCGCTCGATTTCTATTCTCCAAAGAAAAATCATCGCATAGTTTTTCCAAGGATGCAGGCCAATGTACGTAGTGCAATTACTTAACAAATAAAAACAATTGTTAAGCTTTACAAATTACAAACAACAATGATGAAAAAAAAAGTATTTATTGCTCCCCATAATTTTTTTCAATTCAAAAAGCCATTTCAAAATTTGTACTTCAGATAAAAAAATGTTATTTATTTAATACAGCAATGAAAAAGTGCATAAAATTTCCGTTGCGTGACACACCCTTGAAAGTAAAAATCTTCCCCGTACATATAATACGTATGGTATGCGTCTTGTCGTTCTCATCGTTTCTAAAGATTTTCGTGAGAAATATACCTATATTAGGTATGCACTTAAGAAAAGTACCTAACTAATTACTAAATTATGTGACTAATGCAAAGAGGTATAGCCAAAAGAAACATAAGCTGTGTGTATATGCTCTTCCCATCTATACGTGTACGTGTATAACCATATATACATGCGCAAGAATATAGAAGAGACGGCAAAACAGGGACAAAGACTGCGAGCAGGCAGTCGCATGTATGTATATGTGCATATATGTGTGAGCGCGCGCTCGCCAGGCAAGATTGCAGACTATGTGTAGTTATAGACAGAGCAGGAGAAAGAGAAAGAGAGTAGAGAGGGAGGGAAAGAAGGGGGATCGGGTAGGGCAGTGGAAATTTCCACTGTGCCCGAACTCAGCGCGGCACGAGACGGTCAATACTCTCTCCCTCTCTCTCTGTCTCTCTCTCTCTCACCCGTTCTCTTTCTCTCTCTCTCTCTTGCTCTCTCCACACTATATGCGAGCAGTACGAACCGCCGTGTGCCGTAACGCGTGTGCCGCGGGCTAGCACAGCACGAGCTTCACACGACTCTCCCTGTGTCACGATGCTGAAGCAAGCCATTTTCTTCGGGCGCATGCGCGCCTGTCTTTACCCGCAGGCAGTTTGCGAATATAGCCGTGGATAAAAAGCGTTGAAAGCGATTAATCGATCGCACCCTAAGTCGTTTTTATATGGTAATATACACCGGCCAAATGATTAGATTATTAAGATGAGCCCTGTTAATCTCATGAATTAACTAATTTTAGAAAATTTATTTAAGCAATAGACGTTATTTATAGCTTTTGGATATTTATGACTATTAAGAATGCGGTAAAAATACATTATCGTACAGACTTGAAATATCGTTCACTTTTATTTATATGTATCTATGAGAAATTCAGTGAAACCTTGTTTTCGTTCTAAAATTGAAAGAATTTTTCTTTTTGAAGCACATTTTCCGTGACTGACGATTAGTCAGTATTAAACTCCTGAAGGCACCAACAAATTTTCCATTGGAGCTGAGTTGCATTAAAATCAGAAGATCCTGCTTAAAATTACATGTATTTAAAAATAGCAAACACTGGCAAATATCAGCAATTTGTAAGATCTACAAGAATGCTGACATGACGACTGGAATCCGGTTGCACTTTCGATATGAAGACTACTCGAAGGAAGACGCGCGTATGCTTTGATATCTCAGAATAAGAATATCCGTCGCGAAGCTAGGAGGTCCGGGGTTCGATTCCCCGCCAAGTCGCACCCGGACGTTTCTTTTATTGAGTCATTCATTTATATAAGCTGGAATTCTTACTTAAAACACATAATTTTTCACAATTTGCAAATACATGGAACAATCACCACGGATCAAACATACATACATTAAACAAACTTATTTAACTACTAAAAAAAGGTTAAGAAAATTTTGTAATCTTCACCAAGGCAAGTTACATTAAATTGTTACAAAATTAATTAAGATGGCCCAATGATCAAGTAAAAGATTTAACTCACAGTAGAATTCTAATTCAAAATCAACTTATAGGTACTGTGAATACCTAAACAGTCAAATATCCAAAAAAAACTTTCATTCTAAACGTCAAATTCCGAAATTAGTTATTCAAATTAAAATTATAAATAGCATAAACTTTCAAATTATTAAATCGAAAATTGTTAAAAAATCTTCCTCATTAAGATTTTTATTTCTTTCAATTAAATTAAAACATTCTCATCTAAAATAATGAAAATTATGAAGCGAGATACTAAAGGTACACAGCGACCGAGAATTTACATGTGCCGCATATACAGCTATCCAATAACATCCGTCGCCTTGATATCTCTGCTCATGCAACGCATACAGATAAGTCTCCAACGGTGGATAACTCGTGCAGCGCCGCAGAGTGAGGCGCGATAAGAGCGTGTGGAGACTATCCCTAAGGCGTATAACTATTTTAACGGCCTACTGCTGCAACTGGTCCGCGCGCGAGCAGCTCGCAAACGTGTCTCGACGAGCCGGGAGAAAGAAAACGAGATGGCATTACGTGTTTCTCGCTCGGCTTGATTCAGAGTCACGAGCAGTCAGCACCATCTCGAAGCGAGCATAAGGAAAGTGGATGCGCGTGCGCGCCTCTGTATATATAATATGCTTGGAACACGGAGCACGACACTCAAGGAGGACGACGAGATCGATAAAACGAATATGTATACGCACTTGCTCGCGCCGCGGCTTACCCACGTGAAATTGTATAATGCATGTACGTTGCCGCCAGAATTTGATAAAAACATAAAAACCGATTAGTTTGAGTATTGGTCAAAAGGGTTTTGTACTTTTAAACTATGTTTCTAGAATATTAACTCCAAAAATTGTTCATAAACCTATTCTTGTGGCCATGCAAGAATACTTAAAAATGGAACGAGAACAACATTTTGCACGACTATCTTATTATATATATTATTAAAACCAATAAATATAAAAATTTTTAAACACTTCTTATTTTGGCAGTAAGATTCATTCACTAAAAGATAGAAGAAAAAACGAGCTCTGCGTTAATTTTTATACAAAATTTAATATATCTTACTGCTGGTCATTTTTCAATTTATATCTCATATCAAAAAAATCCATAAAAAATGATCCTGCTGATGCAGGTTATACTATAGTAATACGCGTTACCGACGATTGCAGAGACCTATTTTTTCATTACCTTTTAACTCTAAAAAAATATTGTCCTGTTAAGTTGATAGTAAAAAGATAACATTTTATAATTTAAAATTGAAAGAGAAAAATGTATTCTTAACATGATTTGAAAATCGGAATTTTCATAAAATTTTATAATTAATGAGCAATTTTAGATTGGAGTACCAAGGTATCCACTAATTGATATAAACATAATTTATTTTTAGATAAGAATTGATGGTATTTTATATTGTAGTTGGTAAAGTATGCTTTTTAGATCACTATAGGGCTTTTTAATTACAAAAAAGGTTTGTGATTTTTATTTATAATGATTTGAAGCGCCTCTCACTGTCTTCATCTGCTACACTCTACAGGCTTGTACGTTAGCACGACTTAATGAAACAAATTTTTTAGCTACATAAATTCATCGATAATCTGAGGGCTTGTAGCTGTTGCTAAAAAATTCCTAAAAAGATGAGGCTCACGCCTACCACTCCCCAAAGTTTTCAAGGGCATTATATAAGGAAATATCTTCTTGCATGAGCGTGTGTAAAGTTGGTGTGTTAATATTTTTTTCGACAATAATCTAATTTAAACTGTCAATCGTAGATTGCCATTCATCAAGGTCAATAATATTCTTATAAAAAGCAAATATATTTATTAAGGTTTTGAAGATTATTCGAGACTAGTCTCTTGAAAGCCGCAATACCCTCACTTACCCTCCTCGCCCGTTCCCCTCTCACATAAGTTGTACAGAGATGGTCAAAGGTTAACAAACCGCGTCGGAGAGGCGCCAGTAACGTTCTAACGAGACCGCAATCGACGAGCAAGCGTCGTGCGTTATTTCTTTTCTTTTTTTCTGTTTTTTTTTTTTTTTTTTAATTCATCGAAATCATATAGTACGTGGTATTTATCGAACAAACATCACGTATGTGTAGTCACGTGTATATAGAACCTCGACAGTGCGCGTCAGTTCTCGGTCCAGACAGCGACATTCCATTGCTTAACTATCGCGCCGTATCGCACGATCGAGTATCATTGCACTCAGGGGTAAAGAACAGACATGTAAACACTTTTCATCCGTCGAAGCAATGATTTTTCACTACTTTAATTGACAGATAGGCTTGCTCTCTAGATTGAAAATTATTTATGAAATTGGCTTATAAGAACGATGGCTGCTATTGAAATATCAATTGAAATTCTCCTTTAAAGACAATATATTTTAATTAATATATATATACTTGTCTAAGATGAAAAAAATGGTTTCCTTGTCAAACTATATGTAAAAAAGGCAAAATTAATCAATTTACATAAAATTTTGCAATACGGTTGCTTCTTAGTATGTTGGAATGGACTTCGATTTCTAATAAAAATTTATAATAAATATAGTAGGTATTTCAATTTTCTTTAAATTAAGAAGTTTTAGCGCTAAGAGCGTTTTTGCAGCCAAATAAAGTCTTAGGACTGTACCAAAGTTTTTTTTTGTTATTCCGACCAGCTGAATAAAAATCAGTTTTACATTAAATAAGTGCTAATTTTTTTTCTTTTTTAAAATTGTTCAATTTTTCTTTTAGTACAACATAATTTTAAACTTTTCAGTCACATACAAGGTTCAATTGATAAAGCAAAAAATGGTATCAGCAGCATTCATATTTTCTTTTATCGAGCGCGAGTCGAAACTGTTGCAGTCATTGGCCCGTTGGTAAGGCAGTTCATTTGCCATACCGGATAACGTAAGCCGCGCGAGTGGATCACGACTCACGTCTACAGATGTCAATGAGTGCAAGCAAGTCCGTTTCTTATTTACAAATTTGTTCACTAACTAAAAAGAGCATATACCATTTATATATATGAATTTATTGTTACGAGTTGGTGTATTTCATTTGTTCAATCAATAATTACCTGCAATTAATAAATTTGTAAAAATTATTCAAATATCTTTCCTCATAATATATTTGTTCTCGATATGCAAATCCTACGATATCATATAATTATAATTAAGCTATCAATGAATGAAGAATAATAATTTATAAATAATATGATTTTAAAAATAGGTACAAATTTTGTTTCCTCTCATATTATTTAGTATAGTCACTTATTTTTAATTTTAAATAATATTATAGTTTAATACGCATGTATACACGACACGCAAAATTTTTACTCCGTAATATAATTATTATAACTACTATTTAGAAAATAAATCTAATTAATCAGACCTTTATTACATTGTATGCATGGTAAAGAATTTGGACCATTCCATTAGATCTTTTATCAGTCGAGTGTACATATATATTTAGCATTATATACTTCAATATAAAATACTACCATCCCTGGTAGAAAATAACCCAACTAAAATGGCTTAACTGCAACGGTTGGTCAAGTTTTTGGGCCAACGAATAACAA
>JAWWEQ010000001.1:15097208-15219134 GCA_035583055.1 Torymus tubicola
ATAAGCGGTATTTATTACCAACCATTGGTTAAACGGTTGGCCAAACCTTTGCGATTTGGCGAACGGATGGCAAACGGCTGGTGTTCATTTCTACCAGGGATTTGCTAGTATACATAATTAACCAAATTTTAATAAAATTTTACTAGACATATTTTAAAACTATATTAATATTGAATTATTTGGTAATCAAAGAATAATATAAGGTTCATAAAAAAGTGTTTATATTATTTAGAATAAATAATTAATTTTCGTACTTCGAGCATTGTGCTGACCTGACTAGTAAAGTCTATGTTAATGATATTGTATGTTATGTAGACGTATGTATACAAGTTCAGGTAAGTCACCTAGTTTATGCCCTCGTTGCGTAATATACTATTATCTTATATTTTTATATCTTTATCTTATCTTGTAATCCAAAAGTTATCCATAAATGTTAACTACATATTTAGTTAATATTGTCTTTAATTATCTTTAAAGATAACCGAGATTCGGCTTTTTAACAGTATTGACATCACTTAAAAATAATTTTTTAGGTATCTTTTATCTTCTATTTTTATCTTATCTTTCTTCTCTATTTTTTCATCTTTTTTTCTCATCTTTTTAACTTTTTTGGAAAATGTTCCTTTTATTTTTATCTTATTTTATTAACTAAAGGTTATCCATGAAGTATAAAATGAATTTTCACTATTTTAGAAGCGGGTGCAAAAAATTCGGAATGGGTTTAAAAAACTGGAGAACGGCCACTGATGGTTCCTTTTACTACCATCCAGTCTGAAAACAGTCACTGAAGAGACTTAAATAAAAAACCTTACTTTACATTTTATATATTATTTTTAAAATTCGGATAAGAATTTAATATCCGAAAAAAATGTTTGAATGAGATTTTATATTAAAGAAAAGAATCCAAGTGACACAAAAAGAATGTTTCAGTTCCGATATTACGGGATATAAAGAACTCCAGACATAATAATTTTGATCCTATATTAAAAACGATTCCAAAAATGGAATTTTGTGGACATGAGTATCAGCATTCGTATATGTTAAAGGCAATGCATATATGCTGCAGAGCATAGTACCAAGAGGTCATAGCAACTGATCCAGTAATCGTTCAAGGGTCCCGTTTGCCACCGCTACTCTGAGCACCATAGGAACTACCCGCACATTCAAAGACTGAGAGCTTATAAGGGCTTAAAATTATTCATAACAACGCTATTTCTATTGTTTTAAATAAATAGTAAAGTACAAATTCTTATTTATATTAATCTTTAAATCCATATATTAAAAAATATGATTTTTAATTATTTCATATTGTATTATGAAAAGAAGAAATAAATAAATATACCAAAAATTATACTCTCGTATATACCTAGATTACTTGGACTCGAAAGTGGAATGCTACAACTTCCTTATATCGTTGTTTGTGTTTGCAAGTATGAAAATAACTACAACTCGAAAAACTTGCATATAATGCCAAAAGACCTTTGAGCTTTTAATAGTTGTCACAAAAAATGATAAAACTATAACACTATAACATAAAATAAGTTATTTCGGCTCAATTTTCAAGATTTGTCACGTGTCATTGCTATAACTTCAATACAACTATAACAGACATGTATTATATAACAACTATAAGGCTGACAATATCACAAAAACAAAGTGGTCTATCGATTCCGGGTTTTGCATACATATTTATTGATATCTAGATAAGAACTACTTCAACTTTCAAGAAACTCGTTGTCAATTTAATTGACATCGGTTTGTACTAAGACGCTAAAAGAATATATAATAAATAGGGTAGCCCACAACAAAATAATTGATCTAGATTCTTTATAATAAGCTATATTATTGCGCTTCATATTATTTGTCATAGAATTTCTCAAATTTAGAAAAAAATCACTGCTATAAGCAACGATTGATTAATGAAGTAACACTAAAAATCTTTATCGTTAGCCACTCTTACGTATATATAGCTTCAGTTCTCTCAGGCTATGATCGAGAAAATGAAATTATCGCATTACTACGTAATAGAAAGCACATGCGCATCCTATAATCTATCTTTATGAAGCCTTACATATGAATCTACATACATACACGTTTACACACGCAGACACACACTTATTATATACTTACACCCTAGAAAGTTAGTATACATATTACCTTCCTTCCTAGGACAAATGGAGTCGGGATTGTGCGGAAAGAAGGCCAAGGCGTAGTAGGCCAACAGCAGCCCGTGCACCTCGTGGTAGGGATATTGATTTCGTAGTTATATACATGTACTCCTACGCCACCCCCGTGTACCCGGTCTGAAATTGCAGCGCAATCACGCAATTGGAACTCGGGGAGAGAGAAGGTACGACAGCAGCTGTCTAGAGCAATTACTCTTTTCAATTATCTAAATAAATGGACTGTTTTGATCGGTCCGCCAGGAGTTGAATCTAATTATGAAGTAATGGAAGAATAGGAGTTTGCTCTATTGACCTTCGAGGTTTATGCGTCGTTAGATGAGAAGGTGTTTACGGGAACGCTGTTACAATGATGGATCTAATCGAAAACTTTGTATTTATTTTTCTTTCAAAGTTTTCCATTACTACGCGAAATGAGCTCTTTTGTTTTTTCACTTTATTGAAATAAAATGCGCAGCAGGAAATTGGTCTATTTAGGTTATCGATTTTTCACTAAATTACAGAAAAATGAACGAGAATGCATATACTCTAGTTTCATTAGAACATGAAAATGAAAAGATAGTATTTAGTTATAAAGAAAAAATTAATAAACAAAAGTAAATTTTTATATAGAAGTTTCAAAATACATTTGGAAATAGATTATCTTTTTCGTAAATGCTAAAAACTTGAGAATAAATACTGAAAGTAATAAATATAATTTTTCATTTTAATATTATATCACAAAGTATCATCAGGCCTTATACAAAATCTCTTTAATAGTCTCTAATACAAAACAGTATAGTGAAGTTTATCACTGAACTCGTAGAACATACGTTATTCTTTATTAATTCATAATTTACTATCATAAAAAATGATCTACCTCGTAAGCTTATCCATATCATAATTGAGTTTCAACCACGTTAACCTTCAACTTCGTGTTTATATTCTAACTTCAAAGTAACAAACGGTCGATTGTGATAGAGAGACACATGGCTATCAGGAACTATTATGGTGATTCCAGCTAAACTTACAGCGCTCAAAAGTATTGATTCTTTCGATAGGGTAAATGATCTTGTTCCTGTTTCTCTTCTTTACATTGCAGAATTGGTATTTGAGGCAGGTTTGGATGACGGCTATATTTGGTATGAGCGTGCGATAGAAGTTTATGATAGAAACAACGTAGTTTTAGGATAGCCAATACTTGTGTATGCTCCAGAATTACCTTGATTCACTTTTGGAGCTATTTGAAATTATCTGTAACAACTTCGTAGCCCAGAAATGTGATCACTTGGAGAACGAAGTATCACTTACCTACGTTCAAGTAGTGTATTCCTCAAGAGGTTATTCATGTAGCGATGAAAGGTCTGTGTGATGACTCTTAAGCAAAGAGGAATGCTAATAAACCCGAAGAAATCAAATCCAGTTGTAATAACTTGTAATAGCTATCTTTGGAATAACCTTTGGTGCGAGTAAAAGACAATCTACATAAATCATCGTCATCGCATCAGCGATAATTGTAGCAATCACACTCTCAAGACTGTCAGATCATGTACGAGATGTCTGTCAGGATATCCAAATTGAGTATTTCTACTGCATGATATTTTTTTTTTCATTTATTATTTTAAGTCGCATCCTCCAGAAGGTATTAGCGACTTTACATAAATTATAGTTTTTTTTACATCTACTGGTAATTCGTACAATATTTACAACAATTATAGTCATATTATATGAGGTGTCTGAGATCTATATCATCAATAAATTTTACTACATTCTTACACTTGTTAGTAACATTTAGTAGTTAACGCCATGTGAAATACCGACACATTTCTAGAATGTCTATATCTTTTATGAATTCTAACAAAATCACTCAGAAAAATGTTTGACTATAGTATTTACATAGACGAAGCGCCTGACGTTTTTGTTTTTTCAAAAAAATACTTGAAAATTTTTTAATTAAATGCAAACTGCAATGTCGATAAGTAGGAATCTGTATTTGTGCTATTTTGTGTTGTTTTAAAACGAAAATATCTCGTGAAAATGCTAATAAAATCAGTAAAAAAAATTTCTGAGCTCAGAATTAACATATGCGAAGCGCCTGACGTTTTTGTTTTTCTAACTAAATGTTTCAATGTTGATTTATATAATAATGAAAGTCAGCTGATTTTAGGTATCACATGCCCTTAAGATAAGTCGGATCCTAGCTTATGGAGTCTTCTAGTTTTATCATAAAAGGGGAACTCTATTAATTTATGTTTGATCAATAGTTTTGAATTGCAATGTTCACAATTTTTTGGTTTTTCTTTTTTTAGAAGGCGTTGATGTGTAATTTTTGTATGCGCGATACGAAGTCTCGTTATGAGTACTTGATTCTTTCATAGCAGACTTGATGTTGAGTTTGTGTCAGTTACTTTCTGCTTAATTTTCTTTAATGAATATTTGTTATTGTCGTCGGTCCATAGTGCATTCCACTGATTTTGAATTTTTCTATTTATTTCTTTGTTTATATCTTTTATTTTAAGGTATGGTGGTATATCGGAATATTGCAGATCTTTGGCGTGTATGGTTAGTTGATGTAGGTGTTCATAATTTCTAGCAAGATGATACGTGAATTTATTGAAACAAATGTAATGCTGATGTAGAACAAAACTAAAGTTGTAAGCCATAGAATGTTGAATATTTGCCCATAACTGCAGCATTCGTATTGCCGTCAACAGGGGTTGGGTTTTTGTTCTGGAGTTCTTCGTTCAAAATGTGTATAACCAAATGTTATTTATTATATTAAAAAAGGTGTCTGTTTAGTTACAAAAAATGAGTAGACTTTCAGCGCAAACAATCGAAGCATTAAGTAGCAAAACAACTGAGCATCCTCTTATTTTCTCCGATATTCGATCAGAATAGTTGCAAAAACGCGGTCATTCATCCAGTCCACTTCCTAAACCCACCAATTATTTTGTTCAATGCCCCCGATACCACTACAGTATTATTATATTTCCTGCTTCTTTAGTGTGCCCTCGAAAAGTTAATCCCGAGTATTAAACCAAAAAAAGTTAGATCCTTTTACAAAACCTTAAGCTACTCAAAATACAATTTTTTGTTCGATCTATCTTGAGTGGCGTATACTGAAAACCCCCAAGAAAAATTACGGCCATGAAATGGAAACTGAATTGGGAAGGGAAAAAGAATAATCTCTTTCATCGACCTGTACTGTACCACCATTTTCTCTCTCTTTCTCTCTCTCTCTCACGTGGAGAATGAGCAATGCCAACTGGCGACTGTGCATGTAGCCTTAGGGTTTGCACTATTAGAGCGTGCAGGTACTCTAACGCGTTAGGCCATGGGGACATCATAAAGGCCTTATGCCAAATGAAAACACAAAGCATCCACTTCACTCCTCTAGAAGCAGTGAGGAGCAGCTGTCTAGCTGCTCTTCTCACCAACGGGAACCTTTATAACGATTACCGCGAAATTTAAACGAGGTTTACCAAAAATGTAATGAAACAAATAGATTAATCATTATATGGTCACTTTTGAGTATCTTTATGCGTATGTGTATCGGCCGCGACTGTGCAAAGAGCCATACAGCGCACGCTGTTATAGAGCGAGCAGGTATATACCCTGCGCGTTGAAGCCATGAGACCATCACATGATGAACTCAAACGACCCAAAACTTTTGAATGCCTTTACGCGTGTATGCAAGGGTGTGTGAATGCTCGTGACTTATTCGTTGAATGAAGTTCAGCACCATGCAGTAAACAAAGCACTGTCGCCGAGTTTGTTGATAGAAGGACTTATAATTGGTTCTCTACTTCCATTAAAACAACAAGACTTGCTTTCAATTCAAACAGAAGTTTACTTTTCACTTTACTAATCAATAATTTAAGTTTTACTAACAATAGCTTCAGTAATTACTTGCTGATATCAGCTTTTAAAAGACAATTAAAGAAAACAAACTTTTGAAGGCATTAAGCTACTCACTGAACAAGTGACGACCAGTTGAAATTGGGGAGACATGTCCTCAGACTGTCAAAGCGCAGGACCAGTACAGCGGACACTCACTGGTACATCGGGCTAGTATAAGTCCCAGATAGGCAAGCGAGGCAATCCCACTTTTGAAGGCATGCTTTTGAAGGATCTACCTGTCCCCGGATTGGGGAATGGTCTTGACGTGGCAGTGGTTTGCTGGTGTTGATGGATGGCATAGTTATCAGGATTCCCGTCGGGATAAGGCAAGACCAAACCTCTTTATGATGGAGAAGGACCTAAAATGCGCAACAACACTGTATACTAAAAAAAACAATTTTTTGCTTTGACGTTATTGATTATCAAGTATCTCTCATATCCTCGGAATAACTCTAGGTACGAATTTCTAGTCCATATCTTCTTCTTTCATATAAAAAAAATGTAAAGAAAAATAAAATTTAATAAAATAAAGTTCAAATTCCGTTACAGAACAAAATAAAACTAGCAAACTTTCAAAAAGATTGATTCTTTCGTCAAAGCTTTAAAATATTGTCGAAAGCAAAAAAAAATTTGTTTGATTTCTTCCCGAGATAAGTCTTATACACACGTTACACTAATGTCTTATCAACGTTTTTAAATATTTTTTAGCTCAAAAATTTTATTTTATCGTTTCAAAATTCCGTAACAATATCAAAATTTAAGTATTGAAAGTTTTTACCGTTGTAAAGCTTTATGTTTGAGACAGCAAGTTTCAATGTAAAAAGAGCATTCTGATTTATAAAATCTTATATAAAGTGTTAAATAATTTTAATAGCTTAAAATACTTTATTCTTTATTAGTTAAGCGTCTTTGCCATTTATATCACAGTTTTATGTATGCAAAGTTTATACGTATATAATGGGACATACTTTTTTTAGCTAGATACTAAACTAAACATTACAACGAGATATTTCGAGACTTACACTTTTAATTAATATCATACCAACATGAATTTCATAGGTGTATTTGAAAAATCTACACGTTCTTTAAATACAAGTAGGCTCTTTTCACAATGAAAGAAACGTTCTATATTTATTTACCTATTCAAACTTTGGTCTTGGTTTTTATTTGTTTATAAATAATGAAATTTTGAAATTCATCTTATAAGTACACCGACTAGTTTTACGTATAAAGGCAAGTTACTTAAATATTGCAGCTGCACGCCTGCATTCCTAGACACATTAGGAATGCGCGGCGATGAGCGGTTACGGTAAAATCCAGGTGGTGCATCGCACGGTAAATTGCGTATGTACTGAGCAAGCTTATTTTTAAGTCGGTAAAAGATCTGTTCTATGCGAGCACAGATCCACTCGGACGAATTTCCATTGAGGCTGTCGCGCAAGCAACTCGCCAAATCTATCTCGACGCATTGTGTAGATCTTGTTTCATTGTTACAAAATATGCCACATGACAGTGCGTAGGTCAGTGACTATGTGATGATTATCACGCACCGAGATGCATTATATTACCTTAGGTATCCCAGATAAGATGTATTATATGACTGAAAACTAGACCGTAAGAGCGAATTTCAAATAGTAAGATGAAATATTTTATTCAAATACAAGCGCAATAGTGTATCTTCTTATAATTTTCAGGTGGTAAGAGTTAAGTTTAATTTTTTTATATAAAAAAATCAATTTTGTTTATATAATTAGATCAATGAAAAACACAAAATCATGTAATATAAGAGGTTTAGTTGAGTTAGAATATACTTATTTTCGCCACTTACATACCATACGCAGATAAATTTTCATCAGTCACTTTTCTAAAATCTTACTGTATATTATTTAAAGCTTACGCATAAAAGATTTAGTATTAAAAACCATTACTCTCTATAGCATGGTTATTATAATACTTACTTTAGAATAAAAAATTGTTCTTACATAAGTAAGAATTTCAAAAACTAAGCTTACTATTAATATCTTTTATGAATATTTAAAAAGACAGAGAGAAAGAAAGGTAGGAGAGAGAAAAAAGATGTAAAGCTTGCTTTTATTGTCAGGAAGCATAATTTACATCACACTGATCATTCGCATGGCGCCGCATGTCACAAGGCCAATGCCGCGCTCATACTGCGTACACAAAGACTGCAAAATTACATAGGCGTGCGGCGCCGGAGCCTCGCGTTGCGGAAAATTGTTAATCTCGAGTCAAGCATAGTGGTTCAGGGTACATGATAAGAATAGCGCAAAGCGATAGAAATCAACGCTTTTCCAACATTCTATATTATAATTACAAAGATTAGAAGATCTTGTATCAAAATCAAAACTAATAAAATCTATTTATAAACATCGAAATATTTATGATTTTATACATTTGCATTGTAACTAATGCCTCTACATTGATATTCATATTACTTTACCACTTTAACTGTTATCATATACATACTTATTTTCACTAACTATGTAGTCTAGAACAAAGGAGATGCGGTAGACATAGTCTTGGTCTTGAATAATCTTGAGATTATTGGGCTTATCTTGATCTTGTATAAGTCTTGAGGTTGTATGTTTTGTCTTGGTTTTCGTATTGTCGTGGTCTCTACAAAAAAGTATTGGTTTTAATTTTGAGAAGTGAGGTGTAATCAATTCAACTTTTCCAAAAACATATCAAAACAATTTGACAAAACAAATGAATTTGAGAGCAAATTATAAAAAATGATCAAAAAGTAAATAAAAAATAAGATATATAAGTAATTTTATTATATAACATTTGTTCATATATTACTTTTTAAATGAATCTTCATATATTGATTAATATATAATAAAGCTCTTATTGATTCATCTTTTAATGAACATCTACAATTCCAGATTATAAGGCTTGCGTTTGAAAAGACTCGTCAGAGGGGACCGACGTAGCCATCCTCGCAAAAATATCTCTTGTTATTTTAGTTAATTTAACGTAAACTTGACTGTGATCCTTCCACCAGGCTAAAACGTTTGTGTCAGCAAAAGCTCTCGATGAATTTAAATAATCTATAATTTCTTGGTTCCATTTGATTAGTCGGTTACTCTGCATGCACAATGATTTGACCTACGGTCATCACTATTATTTCTATTTTCTTCATCAAAACATTGATTGCAATATTTTTCTTTAAAAATATTCTTAAATTTTTTCAATATTTCATTTTTTAAGTCTCGACCCCAATGAGTTAGATCAAATCACTCTAATTTATGAAGCGAATCTAATACTATGGAAACGCAATAAACGCAATTACATTTTAAATAGTGCTTCAACAATTTGTCTCGACCGCCTTGAAATACCAGCAATAGTTTTTCGTCATTTCTTTTTTTGTTTGTTTTTTTGTAGTATCATTTATTAACGCTCCAGGAAATATCTCCTTAGGCGCGGACTTAACAAGAAATACATAATATTTAACAATTTGATAGTGTAGTTGTATGTGCAGATTACAAATATTTTAAAAAAGAAAAAAAAACAAATAAAAAACAAATAATAAAAAAAAGAGAAAAAAAATATTTTCATTTAAATTAAAAATACCACAAATAATATGAGAAATGATCTTCTTATTATCTTTAAGACAAGCGTTGTACGACCATGGTAGCTTGTCTTTAGAAATCTTGACATTCGCCCTTTTGCGGTCTAAGGAAAAACCATGGGAAATACCTTAGACAAGATTTAATGTTCTTCCGTATATCCATGTCTCATCAATAGTCCTCAGAGAGAAGTAGATGTTGGTAAACCATTCTCTTAAATGACCGAAGGTTAGGTGCCATTCTAATTGCCAGAGGCAGCTCATTCCAAATTCTGGGGCCTTCCGCGGCAAAGGTATTTTTCCTGAAATCCAGCTTACAGAAGGGTACATCAATGATTAGGGGATCCATTCTGAGGGTTCTTGTTGCCGTGTTAGACCGAAGAGTGAGTTGCTCCGCTAAGTATTCTGGACAATTAGTATGTAGGATCTTGTAAATGAGCATTGACATGAAGTATTTTCATCTTGAATTGATTTTTATCCATTCCAGAGTAGCAAGATAAGGTGTGATATGATCCCTTAACTTTAAATCACAGGCAAATCTTATACATGATTTGAGTCTTCTAAAGTACTCTTTCTTCGTCGCTAGTTAGATTATGAATTGTAGCACCGCAGTAGTCTATAATCGGTTAGATTAACGTTGATATTAAAGTTGTTCGGATGCCCTTGGGAAGAATGTGTCTTGTGGCTTTTAGCTGATGCAAAGTCCCGTAGATTTTTCTAGACCTTTGTCTGACTTCCAAATCCCAGAATAAATTGGGTGTTAGGTTAATCCCCATATATTTGACTGATTCAGAAAAAGGCACCTCAACTCTTTCGACTTTGATCCTGGATGTCGCTGATTTCTACTTCTATCAACTTTTGAATCTAAAGCGAAAATTGCATTTTCAACTATATCCAATAGCATATTGAAAGCTACAACAGCTATCGTTAGAACAATATATTTTTCAACTGAAATTATTGCAGACACTTGTTTGAAATATTTCCAAAAACTTAATAGACTTTCAAGTATATCCCACTCACTGCTACTCGAATTAAATTTTATTAATTGGGCATTATTGAAAATAACCATTTGTAATGCTGGTTTAATTTAACAATAACTTCTAGCATATTACAGGTGCTATTCCAGCGCGTTTTCACATCAAGATTGGATTTTATTAAAGGAATGTCAATAGCATCGCAAGAACTTCTCAACTTATTAATTAATATTTCGAAAAATCTGAAGTTTTTAACAATGTTTAGAAATGATTTTCACAAAAAATTGATCTTCGTTTATTTCGCTATCGCTAGACTCGTAAGATTCATTCGCATCTTCTGCTACAGAAAAATCTATGCTGTCATTTACTTCTGCGTTTATTCATTTTAATATGTCTTGAACACTCAAATTTAATATGTAGACAAAAACTCTGAAACGTTGGTCATCAATATTAAATTCAATATTTTCTTTTAGCATAATGTTCTCCAATTCCTTTATAAATGTCAAATTCGCTGCAATGTTGTCCATTGTAATACCTTGTACTTAATTTACCATATTGAAATCTTTCAAAGTTTGAAAAAATATTTCAGCGATATCTTTGCCGGTATGTTTTCCTTTTGATGCAACTAAATTCAGAATTGTTGACACGAGATTTCAATCGTCATTGATAAATTGAATGGTAATTGCATAATATGAACAACTACGTTTAGCGGTCCAGGCATTCGCTGTATAAGAAAATTTTGATTCGTTCTTTTTGATCTTTCAAGTTTTGCCTTATTTTAAAAAATTGGCTCATCACTTGATCCCGCATGGTATTTTTTAGGCAATTTTTTTGAGCCAATCAAGCGAAAAAATTTGTGTACCTCGTCATCATCGAAAAAGTTGAAAAGCAAATTTTTATAGGCCCACCAGTATACTATTGCTCTATTAAAATCATCTTCTGAAAGTGACAACTGAAAATCGAAAGAAAAATGCTTGATTTTAATCATTTTAAGACGCTTCGATCAAATTTAATAATACGATAAAGGTATTGTAGTACTTACGAAATTCAACCTTGAAGTAAATCAAGAAAAATTTTGATATTAACACACTTCAGAAGTTGTTCATGCACAAATATCCCTAATAAAACCTTACAGAGATGGTGCTCAATTTTTGTTTCAGAATCTTCTTCCAGGCCTTAGGACTAAATAACGAACGATTAAATATTTTGACAAATGTCACTGAGGTGAAAACCATAGCTACAATATATTACAAGATACCATTTCCATGCAAGCCCAAGAAGAAAAATAAGACACCGCTAATACAATATGATAAAGAGAAAAAAAATTAAGGAAAACTTACTGACCGGCCTAATTTGTAACCCATTTAGAGTAACGCGCGGAGTTTCATAGGAGGAGCATAATTCCTGCAAACATTGTTGAACTCATATAAGGAGAAGCCACGGACATCATCAGCAACTTTCCAGAGAAGTTCTGGAAATTCATCTTACGACCCTATGTTTCAGCTATCTTATTGCTAATTATCCTGGATCATTTACGCACTGTACGCACCGAGACTTCCTTAATCAGTTCAAGGGGCTCACCCAGAAAAGTAGAATCTGGTGTCCACTTAAAGCGTATTAAAGCAGAATCACGTTAGTTTTTGTGAAAGTTGATAATAATTCAGTAATTATTCAAGGAGTGCTGAACTTTGCTTTGCTGAACACTGTTGAAAATCTGGGATTCAGAAACTATTACTCCCTCCTAGAGGAAGCTTTGTGATAGTAAAAAAAAAAATTTTTTAGATAATGTGTTAGAAATCTTATTTATAAAATTTGTAATCGAAATGCACTATTTTTAGAATGTCCGGATAAATATGTGTATGTATGTCCAACGCTGATATCTCATGATCTACTCGACCGATTTAACTCTTCGGGTCAATATTCTATTTTTGTAAAATTAATTTTTTTTATAACCATTTTCAACATTCAAAATTTTTATTTTCAATTTTTTTTAATAGATAGATCAAATACTATTTATATAATATGAATATTAAAATAAAATTTTCTACAATTTAAAAAAAAAAAGAAGTCAATAGCTTTATTTCGTCACAATCGTCGTTATTGATAAAAACGTAATATTTTGTAAATAGGTTATATTCCGGATTTAAAAAAAATATTAACATGAATATTTTTTTGTTTATAAAGGACATTGAGTACTATAACTTAATAAATTTTTAGCTTTTTTATTAATTATTTTTGAAGAAAAAAAATAATTTACAAAAAAAAAGTGATTCTTTTGTCGTTGCATAACTAGACTACAATTTACTTAAGCACTTTGAAATTTTTTACAGGGGTAGATTTTGTATACGAATCGAGACAGTTCTTTGGACAAAACGATTGATCCATAAATTTTGAGATATTTGAGGTTAAAATTTTTTTTACTTTTTTTTTTAAATTGTAATTTCTCAAGAACGGCTCTATGTATTTGAATGGAATATATAGCATTCGAAAGAGAATTAAATTACTTATATTTTCTAAAAAAATGTCTTATTTGCTTCGAAATTCATTGTAAAGGTAGATTATTGATAGTTCTCTGCACCGACTTCTTTTGGAAAAATGAATGGTTCATAAATTTCAGAGATATTTGAGGTTAAAATTTTTCTAGACCTGTTTATCTCGTAATATTTTGTAAATAGGTTATATTTCGAAATACTCCATCAATTAAAAAAATTAAAAAACATTAAATTAAATAAAAAATGATAGTTATCTTTGTATATGAATTTTGCTTGAAAATAAAAAAATTTGTATCTATAACTTGTATAATTTCTTAAAAATATAGATTTAAATAATTACATTTTTTTAATTTCCGTTTAAAAAAAGGAATCGATATAATAGTTTGCAGAAGTTAAGTACCAATGAATTTTAATTGTAAAATTATTTTTATTCTTTGATATTATTCTAAACTTATATTACCGAATCAATTGTCATTGAGTTGATTCCTTCAATGACCTTTTAAATATGACCTGCACTATTCTTTTAAGAATGTTTGAAAAATTGATATTTATCTTTATTTTTTAGTCAAGGTTTAGTCAAGTATAATTAACTCTTCAAATGAATACCATAAACTACAATATTTTTATGTATTACACGGTCTCTTGCATACAATTTTATAAATATTTTGGAATAAAAATTAATAGTTCTTATCAATAATATTTTGTTAGATACATTGACAAAAACTTTGTTAAATTTTATTCTATAAGATATATTCCAATAATCTTTTGCATTAAATATTAGTGCCCCAAGAACCTATAATACATAGAAATATGATAGCTTCATACTTACACTTTAATGAACTTTAATTTATGTCTGACTAGTTTAAAATGAAATTCTACATGCTTCTTAAGATGCTCTAAGATGTTTCTTTAATACTACTCTAAACTTATATTATAGAATCAATGGCCATTGATTTCATCGCTTAAGAATAAATTCTACAAGACATCTGTTAACTGCAGTTAATTTCGTCGAACCTTAAAAACCAATAGTTATACAATAACTTACCCATAACTACTTACAATCTAAGATTTGTTTTTCTCTGGCGAGAAGTGCCAGGTTTTGTGGATTTTGTCTGAGAGCGAGATTTGGGATTAATCATTTTGGTATTGTTAAGTATTTTTGGTTGGGATATAGAGATTAAAGGTGGACGGTAAGTGTTTATGTCTGGGAGAGTAAAGGTCGTAGGAAGGATTGCTCGTGAAATCTGGCGATTGCGTCGTCGAATGAAGCGACGAATGCGTTGTCGGAATGTGGAAGTGGATTTGCAGACTGACAGCCAACTGCGGGAAACTTGAGAAGCATTGGACAGAGATTGGGTGTCTAATTTGGATAAGATTATCTGGGAAATTTCTGTTGGTAATTGTTTTATAAAGTCAATTCCGGGTTGTTGATAAACGCCGAGGTAGCTCATAAAATTCTTGAAGGAGTCCATTGTGATGTTTTTTATTGTAACTCTTTACTTGTCAAGAACAGTAGAGCAAGTGACGGCGGGAGGTCCAGCGGTGCCTTATATACCCACCGCTGACGCACCTGATTGGTCGACGGTCATCAACGAACCAGGATGCAGCTTGGGCATCCGATACCCATCGTCCAATCAGAATATAGCTTATACCTGATTGGTGGAAACTAGCCAATTGCTTACAACTCAAAATTTCGTGGAAAACTATGCAACATTTTTCTATAACTTTAAACAGAACTAAAAACCATCAGTTAATATTTTCCATAAAATATTTTCAATAGTTTTCGTGAAAAATTTATTTTTTGAATTTTAATTCAATAAAGGAATCGATAAATTAATTTGAGGAAGCTAAGTGCCATTGAATTGGCAGCGGTTTTTCGATATGATACCATAAATTTCCATTATATATAATAATATTTATTCTTTATTTATTTCCTCTTAAATTGATGTTATTAAGGGAAATCAATCAATTTTTCTAGTTCCCAATGACTAGTTTCAAGACCGTGTTAAATCACTTTTTGTGATTATTCTCTTTTATGGTTTTGTGTAATGAAATCGCCATAACCTCAAAACTTTTTTACAACAAACAACATTGTTTCGATTTCCTGCTATTTTTGACGCCAATAAATGTTTGAGAATGTTTAAAAAACCGTTTTATCGATGAAAAAAATTGTACTCATTTCTTCTCCATTAAAATGTTATCAATTATCACCAGCGTAGTTTTAAACAAATTTGAAATGAAAAATTTAAGTATTCTTTAATTTCATTTTTACCCTATAGGGTAGATGTCCGTACCAGTGTGGCTCTAAGCGGACAACCTATCCACATTAATAACATTAAGCTAAATTAAAACAACTATCTTTTTAATAGTAAAATTTGGTATTCTGGCCAATCTAGAAAAAGCGGACTGTCAATGCTAAAATTTCATACAAAATTCAGTAATAAAAAGTTTAAAACAGACATTTCAAATATTTGGCTTTTCATCCACGAGTAACTTTATGTATAGATGCTTAAGTATATACAAATTCTTTTCTTTTTATCATTTTTGTATGTTGCCCATTGGTATTTATCTAGAGGACTCGAAGACATTCTTTTTTTCAAACTAAAAGTTTCGCAAAGTTAGACCAGATAACTGGGTTTCACAAAATTACATTTATGTTTATGCACAATATCGTCTGTTTACACGACCTCTACCTCTATATATAGTCATCATTTTTCAGTGCGCAGCAGAATGAATCTCCAATTTCCAGAAAAACAACTGATACCATTTCTACAATTAGCTATATCCATTTATTCGCGCACATGCGCCCATCGCCTATATGCGGCCATGCCAGCAAATCCTCGTGTATCCGTATACACTTGGGAAGCCCATAAACTGCCGTCGCGGTCGACTCACGTGCTATGACTTAGCGAGAGCTTTATATATGTCCACCCACCTAACCCGCAAGCCGATGACGCGGCTTCGTTGTCGTCAACACTTTTTCCTTATTTACATCTCGTGCTCTTGGATGTCTGCCTGATTGGCTAATTCATTTCCTCGGGGTATAGCTGCGAGCGCGCGGGTTAACGGTTATTCTTTGTCGCGCCACGCGCACCTATTTCTGACATGGCACGGCGACATGATTGCAATGAAAATGGCGCCTACCGGCTCTTGACGCCTCGGCCGGACCCCTGTGTATTATATGTGTGTACACGCGCGCAACACCCACACACATCGAAAAATCCTGCTGGTCGTGCCAAAGTCTACTTTAGCCGGTGGCTGTCACGAGGGAATAAATAAACTTTTCAGTGGACACTAACGCGTGCTTTTTTTTTAACTTTCTCGTCCGGCTGGATTTACTTTTAGCGAAACAGCTACTGAATTGCAGCGTAGTAAATATTTGGGAATTCCGGACTGAATTAGAAAATGTTATTAGTAGAATGTGAAAATTGACAAGTTTCTCTAAGACTGGCCATGCAAAAATTTACCTTTGCCATTGACATTTTTCCAAGTTTCATATTGATTAAAATTTATGTAAATAGTTATGCACTTTGCCAACCACTTTATTACTGATGAATTAATATAATCAAAATTAATTCAAATTTCAATTTGGAAACAGCTACAGTATATTGATTATCTTTGAAAAAATTATTACTTCTAATTTTTTAAAGTTGATAATTAACTAAAATTAAAAATTTTTAACGTAGACTGGTGTTAAATTAAATTTAATTGATATCAACGTTTAAACAAACTCCCTGCACAGTATATAAAGTATTAACAATATAAACCACTGTTAAATTACAGAGAAAATACCTTGCTTCCATCCAGAAAGAAGATTAACATGAATAATAAATGCAACTACATATATATCTGCTATACAGGCAATAACATTAATTTACAAGTCATATCTTTACAATAACTCCAGCAATTTCCTTGCGATATTGCGATTCTCCATTTATGGGCGTAAATCTCGTAACTCCTGCGTGTTATACAATAGTTTTTAAAAGGCAAGATATACGATTACGACGTAAATAACTCAAAAGTTTTATGTCCCTTTAAACCAATGGCACAAAGGTCTCTATAGCCTTGCATTAGTGTCATAAATTAAAATCGTCATAAAAAGCTATTACCACTCATACACGCCTGTGCGCACACACACACGCATTTTCTTTGCGAATCACTTGCACGTATTTTTTAATCTACAATTCCCTATACGTATATATATACACCATCTCCAGCTTGTCATTTCTCCCCTGGCAATAGCCAACTTTAACGGTCATCTCTCGGGCGCGAGTCTCATGCGCCTACACGCGACTTCACCTCGAGACAATGCAGGTCGCGAGTCATCCCCGCAAGCTCGTATACTGCGTTACCGAGAAGCGACATTAACATAGCTCCTCTTGTATATATACGCTCTAGAATTAACGGGCGAGAGCGCGACTTGTTCCCTCGGCTCGAAATAGCCAGCGCGCGTTCTAAACTGAGATTGTGCACGCGGCAGAGCTACTCGCTTGTCGGCGCCCTTATTCCGGGGCGCCTAGTGCATCGGCCTCGATATATACCCCCCTTGCGACATATAATGTGACCGTCCTGCGCCGTTGATGCCTTTGCGCAATGTGTTTTGAAAACATACCGCAGGGGAGGGATATCGAGGGAGGGAGAGAGAGAAGTCAAAGAAAGCGGTGTTGCGATCAATCGAATACAGTGTTGCACGCATTAGCTTTTTTATTGTGAGGTGTAATTTTGCAAATATGGGTAAAGTGTTGGCGAATCGTAGATCGATGTGAAAAAAAACGTAAGAAAAGCAAATTTTTATTTTTATATTGAATAAGTATTTTTTTTTAAACATGTATTTGTTATTTTGTATTTTTATTAGAGATACAATACAACCATAAGTAATTAACGAAGTTAAAAATCTAGTGTTGTCTCGTTGTATTATAAAGTGTTTTATACAAAGAGTTATATACAAAGGGTAGTCTTAGATTTATAGTACAGAAATACAGTTAAATTCAATAAGAATTACTAACTTGCATTTCATTGCTATATCAATATTGACTAATCTAATGTAATAAATCTGGGATGATTACTGTTACATCTTCACTCTAAAATAGATCTAACGATATAAGATATTATTTCAGGACTATTTGGAAATGAATCAAGAATTTACTATGATATTAAGCCAAAATTTATAATATTTTTTATCAATATTTACCACAGGCTACAGTATTATCACAAACCACCCTCTTATCGGTTTTCCATAAGAGATATGCCCTCATTCTCAATAGCCCTTCAATTATATAGCATTGTAAGTAGTGGCAATACCTGAAACTTTATTATCATTTTTTTATTCGCTTTTATACCACTGTATTTGCGTATTTTTTAGTTTTCTGTAAATACTTATTTTCAAAATAAGTCCGTACAATTTATACTGATTTTTCCGATTTAAAATTTTCTTTGGTTCTGCAGTCTAAGTTAAAATTATAATTTTTTTCCTCTTAAAAAAATAAATATAAGTGAACAAGCCTTAGTGAGTGATGTGCAACAGCAAATTACTTAATTAATATGGTATCGGAAAATATTCTATCGTATATCAATACTCAAAATAACATTTGCGTATTGTAATTATTATTTATTATTACTATTATGACAATTACTATCATTCCGATGAATAATTAAAACACATTACTGGAGATGGTAAATAGATTGTTGTACACATGTTATATTGTTAATTGTTGAAAACAACTTATTTTTATACTTAAAGTGAATAAGTGATTGTTTACAATTTAGTCATCTAAATTTAGAGAATTATTCATGGCTTACGTTTACTTAGCAATGATGCAACAGAAAAAAAAGAATTGACTAATCAATAGTTGCGAAAAATGTTGTTATACTCATGATTGTTTTACGTTCATTATTAAACTGATGACAACGTTACTATTTTATCTTATATAAGATAGATTTATGTGAGTTATCTATACTTATTTAATTTTTAATCTTTAACTGTTAAAGATTCAAATTTACAGTCATTAATAGTTAACCGGCAATTTTGCAACAGATGATATTTTCGTGGAGTCATACCTGATTTTTACTTACAGATATCAACACATAGATTTCGAAAAACCAATTGTAAAAGTAGAATGCTTAAATAATATCAGAACATTTGGAAAAGAATGCAAAAGATAAGAACTGTTTCTTATTAAGTACGCTATATAAATTAAAAATTGGATTTTCAATGAATTTAATACTTTACAAAAATTATAATCCTTATTATTTCAATATTTTTATACAAAAGTAAAATTAAATTGCTGTTACGGTGAAAAAATAGCTCATAGGAATAAAGTCTTAGAATTTTGGTACAAAATTGATAATGTGTAATTTCAAAGATTTATATTTTTAAAATGTGTACAAACAGATTGGCAATCTCAACATGAATGGCAATAAATTATAGATATGTATTGTTCATATCTTTTGTTAAGAAGAAAAAAAACTCTCTAAACATACTGTTTCGATGAGGTCTTTGTTCAGAGAATATCGAAAACCAGTTCCGTTTTAATTACCAGTGCCGTTTTTTTAAATCGTTTTTCGTGTGCTGGCATCCTACTGTACCATTCACTACAATTAGTATTCGCAATTTAATTTGCTGGAAGACTCAAATTTCTATCGAGTTTTGAAATTCTACTTCCTTAAAGTAGAAACTTTGTATTTTTTTTATAGCAGAAACCTGTTATAAATCGTTTTGTCTAGTATATTTATTAACTATTATTGGTTTTTACAAATCACATATTTTTAAAGCTAAATGTTTTATCACTATCATATAAAAGTAACCAATTTTAATAATATTTTTTATAAAAATAATTAAGCTACCTACATTGAGAAACATTTAAGAAATTTTTTCAAAGTCATAGAGTCGTAGGATGTTATTATTCGGTTATTACATCTATTTATTTTTTCAAAACTACTTTAACTAAGAATCAAATAATCAGAATTCATCGGTAACTTACTGTGGCCGATAAAAAAAGTTAAAGCCCTATTTTCTATTAATATTTAATGCTCATTCGTTGACTTGAGCATACAAGCCAAAGTACAAGAAAGCAGATCCTGTGGGCGGCTTATGATAACAATAAAAGGCCAGAGGAAGTGCAATGAAACTGACTCACGTACAAGAAAGAAAGGCGAATGAACGCTTAGGTTGATCGTATATCCTTCGCAGTGATCGGTTTTCTTCCGCGTGATACTAGCAGTAGAGGATAGAAAAAAGAATTCGTAGAATGAGAACTGAAAAGAGCTGTCGAATCTTCTCCTTTATTTCGTATCTCCATGTACGTATAAGAGGCTTGCTTTATACAGAGCCACCTTAAAACCTCAATGAAAAAAATTCGCAATGTGTAGATCAGCACGTGACTGTATAGTAAAAGGCAAAAAGCGATATGAATTTGTGTTGTCGGATGATTGAACTGAAGGGGCTCTGTTTACTAATACCGGCATGACGAGAATAACCACGCATCGCACACGGAAGAAGCTGATGAAGTTGTGAATCAGCAATATTAAATCGTTTAATAGACAATATTTTTTCAATCAGTTTACAACTTGCTCAATGTTCACATAAGTAGCGAAATCTCAAGTTATTTTCAAATCTTTTGAATAAAAAAAGCTGCTGCTAATAAATTGTCTTTTAAATTTAATTTGCGAATTCGGTAGTTTCAATAAAAAAGTTATGTACGAATGTAGATAAAAATATTTTTATGTAAAAAATATTGAAATACTTCAAAATAATCAGATGTTTATTTTGCGAATAAACTCTCGAGTCATTAGTTCCATCCTTCTAATCGGCAAACTAATCTCTTAATATAGATAATATCACCCAAAGTAAATTCAATTTTCAATAGACAAGAAGAAATAAAGTTTAACAAAGATTTTTTTTCGAAAAAAATCTCGTAATTGGACAAAATTGAGCTATAAAGAATTGAAAATTTTATCAAACCTACAAATCTAAAATTCTTCAATTAGCACCAAGTCATACATTCTAAAATTATCGTAAAATATCGTGCAAAGTAGCAGGATTAAATTGTGTTAATTTTTATAAAGTTTTGCCTGATGATCTAAAGATTTGCAGACATGACTATCTGTTCATTTTGAAGTTTTGCAACATTAATAAACAAAGGTGTAGATTTCAAAAGCAAGAATGACGCAGAAGGTATGGGTCATTTGATATGCCTAATAAACTACGTATGGATCAATTCCGATCTTTAGATGCGATCATTTTTATAAAACCAATACTCAGAATTTTTTATGAAATTAACACTCAGAATTTTTTATAAAAATTTTTTTAATAAATGATAAATGTAAAACTTCACGCTCCTCTAAAAAAGTCTTATTAAAGGAAAATACAATCTTGTTGATGGAAATAGCCGATGATTTTGAAGAAAATCATGGTGAGTATATTATTAATTGTGCCTTACCCTAAGGCTTTTGAAATATATTATTCTAATGACTTCCAGAATAAATTACCTGGTAATTAGTTAAAATACGTATGTAAAGAAATTTATGTATCATAATGTACAAAAATATTTAATAACTGCAATTCTGGGACTATCCTTTAAAATGTATGTGTCCATTCTTCTCTCTAACAATTTCTAAAGAAAGGGTTAATTCCTTTCGATTTTTTAGCTTCTGAACGACGTTAAATAAATTGCGGGGTAATCAATCGTATATATTACAAAAATTACCATTAAAAGGCGGGGCAGAAATTTGTTTGGTGAGTATAAGATACAAAGAGATGGTCGCGTGAAAGATGCAACGACAAATAATTTATTCATTGATTTGAGTTTCTAAAATAATACCGAAAATCATGGTGATACGGTACATGGAGAGAAAAGTTTATTAAAAATTAGAAGACTAAGTAGTAAAGCCCTCACAAACTGGGTAAACCCAAAAAATTACAATATTTTCTAGTAAATTTTACAAGACAGTAAATTAATTTTTCCGATAATTATCTAGTAAATTTTACTATAGAAAGTATTGTAATTTTTTGGGTTTGTACAGTTTGTAACGGCTTTACTATAGTCAGTGTTGTAATTTGTACTAATCTTCTTTTTTTCTCCGTGTATTTATATTTCAAAACAATACCTCCACGACATCGCCCATTTTTGTGCTATAGAGTCACTTTTCCAATAATTTATAATTAATTTTAGTAAACTAGGTAAATGTGAGCTTACTTTTATCCACATTTGATTTATGAAGTGGGCTGGCGTAGCATAGCGAAACACAACTTTATAGCAATTAAACTCAAGAGTTGCTACTTCATTTGGCTATAGGTATACTAAAAACTTTAGTAGCCACTGGATGATATAAGCAACGTAACTAACAATAAGAATATATGGATTATTATCCGCATGAGCACATTAGATACTCTACTGTAACAACTTTTGTTAGACCTTCGGTTTTCGATAACATGAAACTGAATAATTCTATATGACCGATTCTATTTCAAATGAAAAAACCCGATTAGGACCATGTAGCTGATCACTTCAGGACTAAAGTGAGTTTTTCTTCTATTGAAATGATTGAGCATGTTTTTTACTTCTTCCCCAAAAAGCTTTATGATAATAGATTTCAGAAAATGATTAAATGGATGAGTTTGGTGGGCTACAGGATTAGTTCATCAAGTCTTGAGATATTTGAGATTAAATTTTTTCCATGGTTATTTCTCGAGTACGACTTAAAGCATTCATTTGAACTGTATACAGAATATCGTATACAATATACGAAATACATATATAAAATTTCATTATAATTCGATAATAAATTTTTAAGACGTTTAAAGTAGAATTTAGCCTCTGTTGCATCATTGGCATACACCCAGTTGGTCTCAGGATCTATTGAATTAATGTTAATTTTTTCAGTACTATTTTTTCATGGTCAGCTAATATTTAAAATGCGATAACTTGGCTTCAAATATTCATAATATTAAAAAAATTTTAACTTGATTTCAAAGAACGCATTTCCTTTCATTTACTTCACAATGCCGGGTTGGAAACTTTTAAATTTAAAAAAATTAGTTTATAACTTAGAAAGATGCTGCAGCATAAAACGAATATGCTTTATTATTTCCATCTTCTAATTTATCATCAAAGCCAAATCTAAATGCTATAATTTTCCGTTTTGGCATTCCTATAACGTGATGGATTTAAAAGTTACGAAAATCTAGAGGTGATAATGCGATTCGTCTCTAAGTTTTAATTATTCAATGAAAAAAATCACAGATACCTTTCTCCACATCATTAGTCAAATTTAAAAAAAAATTGCCGTTTTGCCGCTTAAAAAATTAAGGATTTGAGCTTTAATTTGCTAATGAGCTTACCTCTTGACGATCATTTATCTATAAATTAGATCATTTTGAATTTTATTCTTTATTTTTTTTTTAAATTTGGTATCCCTTAAAATGTTTAGGTCTAGTATAGTTTCAAACGTCAATATAAACCATTACTATTTTTATCTCTATAACAATATTTTTTTAAAAAGAATTTTCTAAATATTTTATACTTTAACAAAACATATGTAGATTTTTACTTTTGTAAACTCCATTGAAAAACAAGTTTTTTTTTGCAAGTTTTGATGCAACAGTCCCATGAAACATAAGAGTGACTTTCAAAAAATATATCTATTGAATAATTTTATGTAATAAAGTAAATAATTGCAACCAATAGTTTTTAAACGTAATTACTACTCAATAGCATTAGATAATTAACTAACTTTTAAACTTATTTAAAAAAAAAAACAATATTTTTTGTACCTGTATTCATTTTAAAGTGCATGAAAAAAATGCATGGTATATTTAAATAATTGAAAATAAAACAAAAGGATAAAGAAATTTAAGCTACTGTAGTTTCTACCCACGCCAATGTCATACTCTCGCAAGGAATCGATACCTTACTGGCGTACTCGACTATAGGCACTGTTGTATATATGTGTGAGTGTTTTCTTATCAGTAAGCCAACTTTATTTATAAGTAATCATTTTCTTCGGGACTAGAGCGTTTCTTCGATATACCTTTCTCGAATGTTCAAATAAAATGTTGGCCCATCGAATTATTTCACTTGTTCTTCGACGAGAATTTTATATAATATATTGAAATCTCTTAAGCCGCTATTATAAACTATAACAACTGAAAAATATCAAAACATAAAAATTTTATTTCGATATGCACTTCCTTAAGTAAGTGTAAGTATACTGATATCAATCGATTTACTGATGTAAGTTGAAACATTGTATCGGCTAAAATAATTCGTAGCCTTCCAAGTGGGCTCCGAAAATTCTGCGCAGTACATAAAATATCCAAAGGATATCGCATCGTGCATTGCGCGTGCAATCAGCAGTATCAACGTATAATATACGACAGCCCTTATCACACATACTGCGCTCGCTCCTCGCGCCTTCACGTGCACGTGGCTATACATACGGATAATTCTTTCAGCAGCTTCGCCTTACGCACCCAGCCGCGTATACATACATACATATACTTACCCGTACGCGCGACAACGCATCGCTTACGCGCGTGCGACGTTCTATTTTTACACTCGCACGGCGCTGCATTTTCGCGCTAATAAGTCAGAGACTCGCTTGCTCGTTCGCAGCTCGCTCGCTCCTTCGGCCGCTGCCGCGGCCACCGTCGGAAATTTCCATTCGCGAAAACCATTGGCGTAACTATCGGCGATTCCGCGAGCGGTTAGCAGTCGCAGGAGCGCGATAATTCCACGATGGCTGTGTATGCACGCACCTATGATTGCAGTCGATGCTCTCTTCAGTGCATTGTATAGGATTTCACGTGATACAGGCGAGCTATTAAAACAGTAATTGTTTATCAATTATTGTTATATTTATAAGTCACTTGAATATTATTTATAACTCTGGATGTGGGGATAATTCATTACTAAACGAGAGCGTATAAAATTAATATATTAAATTCAATTAGCCTGAATATGAAATTTATGATTACCTATACTTTTACTCTAATTTTATATGCCTTCTACGAAAATTTGATAAAATATATTTCATACTATATATATTGCAAGATATGATGAAATATAACTTATTCTTTTGCTAGGACAACTTTAGGAACTTTAAGAAAGTTAAAAAAAAGGAAAAGACGCTGATCTTTACCAATATACAAAAAAGATCCTATAGGAAAATTTTAGGAATGTCCATAGAAATATCTGCAAAAATTTCTTGCAGACTTTTTCCTATGGACAATAATTTAAAATAGTAATAAGATTAGATGTAGTTCTAAAAATACAAACAAAAAATGAAAAACAATGAAAAAGTTATTTTTAAGATTGTGTATAACAAATAATGTATAAAGAATAGCAATATTTATCAAACACGTAGAGGTGAAGATCTATATTTAACTCATACTATTTCCGACGTTGCAGGCATTTAAAATACCAAACAATTTAAGGAATGGATGTATGCGTAGGTATGCGAACTACCTCGGATGCGTCATAAAATTTAAGAATTTCAAATTTAACTTTGGTCTTAAAATCTTAACTGTTGTCACGCTGAGTTACATGCATAATCTATACGAGCAATTCTATAGAAAATGTGAAGAAACTGGTTAGAAGAATAATTTTTTAAAGGGCACACCTACCTGAAGAGGTTTTTCGGAATTTGTGAATCAACCTGGATATAAAAAAAAACAACATAATTTATCGGGTGACGAACTTTTGCATCGATAATAACATGATTTCTCAAAAGTGGTTGATCTTATACTCAATTGTTTGATCTTTCTCGTAGAACTTTTAGTGAAAGCTATTAGAGTAAGTAGCCAACCTAACCAATGCCCAAGTTATCATCCAACAAATTTTGCACTATACTATATGCCTCGCGTATACTTCATTCGACCTATCAATCGTCAATTCGAACGAAAACCTATAGACGCTTTATGTAAAACAATAATCAGCAATCTCTAACGCGACAACTATTGTATAACGCTTATGTAAAAATTCACGTGCGGTAAAGAATCGGTGGAAAAACGAGACTGCCTCTTGGAGACACATAATACACGTACGAATAAACGTCGATAGTTGCGTAATCGGAAAATCTATTTTACTGCTGGTTATGCTAAAAACCTCGCAGTTGCTGGAAATCTGCAAAAATAAACGATCGAGATTGAGAATGTGAATAATTGAATGTGGAAATACCGCGCGACACAGAAGTTAACGAGGAAATTCTCGCGGGGGAAACAGGTTACATGTATAGGTACGCGAGCGAGCCGCTCCTCGCGGTTAGTGCACTTGCCATTAAACGTGCCCGTATACACAGACGTGTCTATACACATATATAGCCGAACAAGAAACACACCTCAAGAGTGCAATCCGACAAGCCGGCCAATCGATGCGCGACGCGTATTATACGTGCGTCTCCTATACGTATTGGCCGATTAGCTGAGAGTAGAATACCTAGAAGGTAAAAGAATCTCCTTGAGAAGGTAAAAGGTTTTCTATATATGTGTATACAAATTCGAAAATAGTACATATATATTTTATTTTTATTTAACTTCCCTGGAATATTTGTGAATATTTGATACTCTTTCGAATACAGTAATATATTCAAAAAGAAAGAACTAGAAACAGATTAAAGGTTATAATAAGTAATAAATATATTAAGGCCATTGTAATTTTCATTAATCGTATGAACAATAAGATAAATACATGTTTATATACTACTATATGCAATGCTTTTTTATAAATATAGATAATAAAGATATAAAAACGGTGACAATTTTCTTTCAAGTTTATTAACTCTAATAAAAATTAATCCATTAAAATAGATAGGCAAATAGAAACTGACCATTAGAAATGCGGCTAGTTATTGGACACAAGTGTAATATACTTTTTTCAATCAACTTCTTCCATTTTATGAAATGACTATAACCTCAAAATTTTTACATTAAAATTTTATAGTGGTTTAATTCTATATTAATTTATTTATTTAATAGTTTAGATGGGTTTAAGCTATTAGTACAAAAAATTGTAATAAAATTAGTCGCTATAGAGGTAGCATCGTACGCAGACACTACTAAAAAGTAAAACATCCTAATAGGCGATTTCTGATACTAAAAAATCTGATTTTCTATTTATGTAAGTTTTCTGCGGTATCTGGAGTAGACTCTCAGACAAGAAATAATACGAGATGTCACCTGAAATTTTTCAGTAGAGTTGTGGAATCGAATCGGCCCGATAATCGGAGATTTTTTCTGAATTTTTCTCGATTAGAAAGGCAAGAAATAAGAGAAAGGATCTTCCTCCTCTTGAGCTGCTTGCTAAGTACCTTAAATATTAATCGAGTGAAGGTGAAACTGCCTTAGAGGTTGTCAATCCCTTCAACTATCTTTATCTGACTCGGACACTTTTACGTAAGCTCCGGACAAGGTCAACAGACGATCCACTAACACGACCACCCAAGTGACCAACGATGGCAACGTCACCGAATTTCACTTCTAGTTCTGAATACAAAATAATGTTCATCACAGCTCTAGTATCACGATATAAGACTCAAGATATGCCCAACAGGTACAGCAGGCCAAGAATATCCATCAGGCTGAACTCAAGAGGAAGTTGGACTTCTTGCTCATTAAAAAATTGAGTTAACTATCCAGGCGGTATACTCCATTGTCCAGACCTTCATCGAATCATCAGCGTAATAAAGCGCGACTGTCAACCCCAAGACCATTGTCGAAAACATTTGATGATAAATCATCTCCGAGAGCATCAGTAAGACCAATCATACTTGACCGTATCCATTAAGCAGAACAGCATACCGGTCCATGAACTCAGAATCGTCTCTATTATTTTTCGTATCAGCAACCTTATACTGTAGTGTGAGAGACTGCTGAAACATCCTTTATTATCTAAAACTATCTTTACCTAACGAAATAATTATTTCGATCTGAAACTATAAGTGGAAGAGCTGTACGATACAGTCGGGCTTCTGATGAAATTTTGTGAAACTAAGAGTTATGAGAAGAATGAATCCGTTCTCACAAGTCATCTTCAATATCATCATAAACCATCTCCTTGGTTTCTTAAAAAATGTGGTGCCTTGTATAACAATAGCAGACTTGCTCACTTATCAATTGGTCAGCAAAACCTCAGCTACTATACAAAGATCTTCCTTAGCAACTGTTAGTTGACATTGAATAAAGCTAAACCCACGCAATCCAACTATTTAAAAGCAGAGGAAAACCGATCGTCAATACTAGAGCCACCAAAGTTAATTTGGAGAAAGGAAAATGACTGGTCTTATATTTAGGAATTGAGTTCTCGCCCGAAGGAGATGTACACTTCCCTAGCAATTAGCTGAACCTTTTTTTCCAATGTCTCAACAAACCTCCAGCTCCAAATCTACAGCTCGAAGATTACACCCTCTTTTAAAACCTTTTATCAGTGACTTTGGAAAGTCGTCAAAATGTTAAGAGCCTATATAAGTGGTCAAAATGATAGGATACTTCCATACTTCTATTGGCGAAGATCTCAGCATGCCATTAATACCATAGATGACATTACTCTATCCACGGATCGCTTTTGGAAACACTCATGCCGGCGTAAGCCGAACAAAATATATAACGAATCTGTATTTGGCTATGAACAGTTCCTAATAGACTAGGAGCTCGTGACAGAAAAAATGGAAAAATTTTTTACAGGCTGACATTGATAGGGGACATACTTACAGTCGTAAAGAATAGATAAATTGTCTTAAAAATCTTGGCCACTTGTTAATGCATATTGAAACATGAATTTCAATTGGCAAAAAAAGTAGCTTCTTGGAACAACTTTTTACGGTCTTCCATTGAACTGAACATAAGGCTGTAATGTTACGAACGATTCAGAGAATTTGGAATCTACGATCAGCCGACGACAACCTTCAAACAGGAATTATGAATCGCTGAGATTTCATTGTCATTGCGATAGAGTACCGCACTTCAATACAGATTCCAACTGTATACCTTCCTTATTCCGGCTTACTTTCAGACGTAACATCTTCAATACTTTCCAAATACATAAAACTTGTAAATGAGTGCAATAATAAGATATTTATATAATGTATATTTTTTAGGAAACTGAAGCTCATTTTTTGAATATTTTGGTTTGAATTATCTTTGCTACTTGAAAAATGATTTTATTCTACTAAGACAGTAAACTTTAAATTGCAAAGTATATTTAGTAAAATATGTACATGTAAACCATATAAAAGGTGAATTTATCGGTCTTACCAAGGCAGGTTAGTTATTTTATAATTTTATCGGAAAATCATAAAACATTAAATTTTAAATATAAATGAAATATTATCATAAAAATAAAAAAAATTATCCTTTGTTCAAGAAATCTACATCAAGCGTTAATAACTTAATTTTTTGATAAAGAATATTTTTTATACATAATAATATAGTCGAAGAAATTAATCATTTTATCTTCCATTATTAATTTATTGCTGAGGGGTGATATTAATAATAATGCTTTAGAGTGTTATTTTTATTATTAAACGCTTTAATTAAAGACGTTAAAAATAATTTATAACTAGAATACATCAGAAAATGATTATATCGTTAATAGCATAAAAATATTGCTAATACAGAATAGTTTTAAATGATATTTTGCAGATATTAAAAGAAAATGTGATGTTTCTAATTATGATTACCAAACTTTAACATCTACTTCTGTGATTTCTCCGAATAACCATATAAGAGAAAAATTTTTGAAAATCGATTTTATATGACTTTCTGCACTTTTGAATAGTCTGCTATAATGTAGTCAGAACCAAAACTGATACGGTGCAGTCGTTTTCTCGAACAAGCACAAAGAAAAAAAATATAACTGCATTTTCTCAAAATAACCATTTGTCTGCACTGTTTTCATTCAATATTTCGGAAGAACAACACAATTCAAGACTCGGAAAGGAATTACATTGGTACCTTGCAAATCTTGCGAACATTTGTGATGAATTTAGATTATTACCCTTCTGACAGCCGGCATGACGCCATATGGCGTCATTCCATGATCGGCCCACATATACTATTACTTAAGAAACATTTATATGGAAAATTTCGAAAAAGTTACACTTTTTCAGTAGGAAAATGACGGCTGTCAGAAGGTTAACAATGAAAAAAAATGTGAATAAAAAGTTACTGAAAAAACAATACAAGTGTAGAGAGAGAGTAATTCATTGAGACTGGAATAACCATATATAACTACACTCAATTTTTTCCTTATAAACGGAATAACCATATAAGTAACAGTCAATTTTTGAGAAACGATCACAAATTGGTTCAGTAACTATGATAAAAAATATAACACGTAGATATGAAATCATCTTTGCAGTGCTGCATCTATTCTCATTTGTCTTGATTGTAAACACCGATGCGAAACTAAAAACTTGATTTTCTCGAAATCATGAAAAGTGCAGATATATGGTTATTCCGGGAAACCACAGAATTATGAAAAGACTGTTCACTGCTAAAAGCTTATGAGCAGGACAGACGTACTTTCGAAGTTAGTAATCTCGACAACCAAATTCATACAGATAGGTATAAAGAACTTGATGAGATAAGCGATTTATGTGACGTACACCCAGTGTTTCGAATATTAGTAAATGTAAGTTTATTAAAAATTTAAATCAGCTTTATTTGACAATTACTATTATGTTTGATATTTTATTTTTAAGCTGTTCTTGGACATTTCGAAGGTACTAAATTTGACCACTTTTAATAAAAAATGACTATATGTAAAAAATTTCTTTTATAATAAATAGTGAAAAAGATATTGTTTAATGATAATAAAAACATTCTACGTAATATTGACGGAAGAACGCCTGTCAATACATTTTCTATCTGCATTTATTTAATAAGGTATCCGTTATAATTGAATGAAAATTTTGATTTCTATTCTTAATTAAATGTACGTGTATTAGAGAAAAAACCTTTTCATTGATACATATACCAATAGTCATTTTCCCTATCTCTTCTATTATCGCTGATTGACAAATTTCCATCAGGGTATTCGCAGTAATAATACTACAAAATTGTTTAAAAATTGTTCTTTTACGAAAAACTAAATAAGTCTTGAAAAGAATGTTCATATCGAGATAGATCATGTTTAATAACATAAAAAATTCAATTTCATTCAATAAGTTTAATTCCCGTGACATTATTGATTTGACGTCAATACATACAAATTTCTAATTTAAATAATATAAAGTGATACAATGAACTTGACATATATCAACTAATTCAAGATTCTAATACCGAGTCAAAAAAAGTCAACAAAAAGTGGTAGTATCTAGACATTGAGCGTCTGCAAAATAATTTTAAATACACCACTGTTAGTCTAGTGCTTCATGACGTATTAGTGCAATGCCTGTACCTATATACGAAGCTGATTTCCAAGCAAGTGACAACTTGCTACGCAAACAATGACCCAGTATGTCGGCTCGTCAATGGGAATAGTGAGCATATAAGGTACTTGCTCGTCATCAGTGTAACTTGTCGAAACTGGATTCATTACTCTTGTGATTATTCGACTAGTCGTAGAAAGCCTTATGATGCGTCAGAAAAACTCTGTCGATGTTGAAGCGTCGTTACACTTGCTCGGTGAAAGTTTCGATTTGTAGAAGGTTCACTAGCGATGTATGACGCACTTAGAGGTTGACTATACTCTAAGCTAAAATAAAATGCATCGATCCGAGATAATTGCAAGCACACTGCTATTGATTTACTTGACTGCATTTAATTTACTACAATAAATTTCCAAATTTTTTATTTTAAATTATAAACTTAAAAGGACGGTAAAATTGGTTAAATCTTTATAAATTGCAAAAAATATAAAAAGAGTAATTGTAAAAAAAAACTTCGTTTTTATCTCAATAATAAGGCAGATCTAGATTTTTAATGATATCTATGTTATTTTAAAAGTCAAAAAAATAAACCATCAGATAAATTTTCTTTTTTATTTAAATTTGATAAATAATAAATTTCTTTACTTATACAACTTGATAGAACTTTGACATTGGTGTGAATCAGTTGTATAAATCTCTATGGCCAGTATCATTATTTAATTTTTTATTGTATTACTTCATAGAAACCTTTTTAAAAAATGCGCAAAATATCGATCCCCATACCAAATTTCTATTGCTATATAATAAGCAGAATAATATTAAAATTTAAGCCGGTAAGGTATAGAGATCTACACGACTCTTTCACACGATGTCGTCAAGGAATATGATTGAAAAAAATAATGAGGAAATAGGAAAGTAAGGAACGGATAAAGAGAAGTGTAGGTGGTGCAATTGAAAAGAGTATTACATAAAGATTGAAACTCGTTTATTGAACATGACATAAAATCACGATACATTCGCAATTACACGAACCATGTTGGATATCGCTGGTTCTCCGTCGTTTTTTCTCTTCTTCTCCTTCGCTTTATTATGCGAATCTGCAACTGCATCGTCAATTTCGTTATTTTCTCATCGGGTCTCGTGCTCATGCCATATATATATATCAAACTCTAACAAGTTACTCAATACGTTGTTTATGCTTAATACGCATGGAATGTGCTCTTATCGCATCGCTCGTTCGCTCCCTTTGCTCTACTGCTCGCGCGCGAAAATGCTGCACCGCGTATACATATCGATAATATGCACGCGCGATGTTTATGTTATCGTTGCCGGGAGATCTTGGAAAACCAAATGATAATAGCGTGATTTCGACAATACTGTTTACTTCCACAAAGTTTCGCCAACTTTTGGAAAGAGTTTGTTTTACTGGCTTTCCTTAATTCCCGCTCAACAAGTGAAAAATCATTACAAATCATACCGAAAGCTTTGTTTCAATAAATAATGTATAAAATATCTTCATTACTTCCTCACAGAAGAAGTTTTTTTTTTTAAGTTGGTAGTTTCAATTTGAAAATCTACGAGTCTGTTCAACAAAAGTGAACTAGGATCTCGCTGAGCTTTAAAAGTGAAAAACGGAAGAATAAGAGTAAGCAAACTGAGCGATGCGATGTACATTACAATGTATCTACTGGCTAATTGTCTTAAAAAAAAAGAAAAAATAAATAGCTATAATACAAAACTGTCGCCTCTGCAATGAGATACCGGGGATAAGCATCGCGAGCCAATCCGGCATCTCAAATGGCTAGCCTACAAGATCCTCCATGGGCTTTTGGCAGTGAAATTCAAACACCACGAATGAAGAGAAATGGCGCTTTAAATTTCTCAACTGAAATACCACATTGCTTTTTTATTGCTTGATTGACATTCTGTTAATCGGTGATTTAAATTTATTACCATAAATGTTTGATATTAGGCTTGAAGTGATGCGCGAAATGAGTATAGAAAGAAGAAAAACTTTATTCCGTCCAATGTGTACAGTCGCTTAAATTCGAGTTGGCAGTTTACCATCGTATAGGCGCAAAAATTGTTCGATGTCAGACGATTAAGCGACACAATTGTTATGAATTTTCATTGATTTATTTCTGTCTACAGTTTATCGCACACTTCTCTTCATCCATGCTCTATAAAAATCAGCTCAAAATGTCCCGAGAAAATATTCTTCGCGTGTAACGATACTTAATGATAATAAGAATATTATACGATAGGATCACTAATAATTGTAGTAGTTATTGATGACGATATAAAATATATAGTTAATTCATTCCGAATAAATTAAAAACTTGCGATCGAACAATCGCAGATTGCGAAATGAAAGAGAGAACAGTAATGTGATTCATTCAGGATAAAGTTGTGTTGCCGTCCATGTATATTGATATTCAGCAGAGGTAAATCTATTTTAGCATCGAATTTATTAGTAACGTAGTACATTGTTTAAGAACTCTCGACAAAAGTTTAGATTCTGCTATGGCTAAGCACACTTACAAATGGTGTTAGATTCGTGTGATTGTCAAACGGAAAATCGCATATCGATCTTGAATATTTTCAACGCTTTTTTTGACGAGTAGCCTAACAAAGAGAAAGCCGTAAAATTTCCAACAAAACCGTAACCTTTTGCCGAAGAGTTGCGTTCGTAAAGCGCGTAACAGTTTTTTTTTGCAGTTCGACAATGAAACTGGCGACAAGTTGCTGTTACATCTCATCTCATTGCGCAATCTACCAGTGTCCTTACTTTTGTAATAAATAGATCGTTTTATCTGTTTCTCTCTCTTTTTTTCACACGCACACACATATACACATGCACGCGCTTACGCTCAACCGATTCCGCCTTAATCGCTAATAACACTGCCTAATCAGTACGAATTATTCGACGAGAGAATTCGGAGTTGCCGTGATTTCCCACAGGAGAAAAGCTGAGCAAAATTCGCAAAATTTTATCGAAAAAATGTTTGAACACATTGTCGTCAGTTAAGTTATACGTACGTATGTATATATTTATATATATATTCTCTATTATGTAAATCGTTAACTTTCTCAAACGAATCGTTATATGACACTGGTGTTGAATTTATTATCATAGTTGTCAACATGAAATTTTGAGCTCTAGAAAAAGCACGTGTTTTTTGAAATATTGAACACAGTGTTTCTAAGTATGTATATAGTCGTATTTAAGAAAAACAAAACTGTAATTAGCACGAAGAATATTGCCGGTCGACAGACAGGTGTTTAACTTGAAATGATAAAATTGAACAAGTATCCAGAGCTGTTACCCGGTATCGCAACACTAATCTTTCTCTTTCTCTCTCTCCTTTCTCCGGCGCTGAAATCTCCAACCCCTTTGTTGAACCCGCAATGTCTCGTCCGAGCACCAGTCGCGTTAAATTTTCTCTCCCAACATCCTCACTCTAGTTAACTCCGATAAGCAATATTTCGCTATTCAATCTTTTCGTTTTAAAGCAGTCTTATTACGTAATAAAGCCAGCAGCGCTCCGCCCGCAGCCGAACGGTTACTCCGACGTAGCCGTCGATGCAAGGGAGCGCTTATATTCTATAATATACACTTCTTTATTATTATTCTTTTTCTCTTTGCTCCACTAGTCGTTCGATCAACTCGGATTTAATTGCCGGTAGCTTAAAATTTCTCTTTTATCTCTTTCTAATGTACAGGAAAATTTACATGTTACTCTGATCGCTTGTACAAGCTGAAAGACGCACGTCCAAAGGAATCTTTGTGACATATTTGTTTATTTTCCATCTGCTTTTGTTTGCTATAGTACGATTATATTTGAATTCGCCGAAATACCGAACGAGTCGTTGCTATATCACCATGTGTTGCTTTGCACCAAGAAAAAAATTTCAACGCGTCCAACGCCACTTGAAATTTCATTTCCAATAGCGATAATCTTTGAAAAATATAGAAAACGTCAACGTTTCTTTTTGATAAAATACTCGTCTAATTGATTTTCTTAAGTTAAATAATTTAATTTCAATTTAAATAATCCTTAGAAAGAGAATAATAGCGCAGAGATTCTTCTATTCAATTAAACCTTACTTATCACAATTCCAATATAAAAAAATATTCTTTTCTCAGTGCACACATACACACAAGCCTTTCACTTTTAACACTATTTTCGCATTTTCGTTTCCCTATTTATTCGATCATTGCAAAATAATTCTATCTTATCGCTTACGGTATCACAGAGTTATACACGCGGTATTTATATATATATGTATATCGTTACGTTGCTTTCAAGATTCGCAAGGATGTTATATTTTTTTTATGTATTTCTTTTGCGTTTTTCTCATTTTTTGGCATTTATATTATATGAATATTAACTGTTTTGTTTTTACCGAAAGGGTTAGCCAGCGGCAGGCGATGCATCAAAGCTTATATTTTCGCACGTCGATTTTCCTCTGGAAAAAAACAAAATAGATTTGACGTTCAAGGTCGCCGCGCAATTGTGCATTGCGTGAGCGAGCTGGAAATTTAAGAATTTAATTAAATATTTACATGTTAAATTCGGCGAACGTTCGAACCCGACGCTCAACGCCGACGTTGTTTCGGCCTTTTCCCAATATTGCCGCGTGCAACAACAATGCCCGAAAAAGACTTGCGAAATTAGCCAGAAACGTCGAGATCGAAAGGTTCGCCTTCAAAAATAGTAAAAAGACAAATTTTCGAAAATTAATTGAAAAATTTAACTATTTAAGGAGATGTTAAAGCTGATTGTTGCCGATTGATTGATAAGCACACAAAAACTCGTGTATCTCGCGAGGTTTACCATGCAAGTGCTAAATATTTAACCCTTTCGTTTGATTTGAAAAACTACAGGCAACTATTTGAACTTGCTCGTGCGACAGCGAGTTTGCATTGTTTGCGGCAAACAAGCAAGTCAAACTCTCTGCCCGCTGAAGCAAAAATAGTTGTCTTCTTTGCAAAACAATCAAATGACAAAAGTATTTCAAACTCCCACAACAAACACGCAAGAGTACGATTTTGCGGCATACTACTCAATAGGTAAAAACCTGACTTTCCCTTCTCCTTAATTATTTTCATCATAAACATCTTTGCAATAATTAATATTATAATAAGAAATTGACCTTGAATTTTGCCAAAGCGGAACGTCAAAGCGGAAATAATGCGAACAACTGAGCATTGAGGGCATTTCAGGGGGACGAGGGCTGGGCTGACGGTTTTATACGTTCGAGCGCATATATATATGTGAATAAAAACGGAAAACGGCCAGAGTGGACGAATTCGGAATAACAAAAAAAAGACAATTAAAAAGAAGTGACTATACGCTATCGAGCTGTTTGACGCGGCCACGCAAACCACGATGCACAAGCTGCCAGTCCTCACATCAAAGTCTCAGCCTCATATTCGTCGTCTATAACGTTGCACAAGACACGAGAGCTTTTCGCCAAATTATTTTAAATCTCCGTTACGTTCGACTTTGACGGCATTGGCATCTGGTGCATCGGAGTTTGCATCTCTCTCGTATACAAGCGAAATAATCGATTAAAATGATTCTATAGATCGTGCGATCGATTTGATCTATATGTGCGGGAGGAAAAATAGGGAAAATCGAGACGTGTCGTGCCATCCTTCCTTCCTCGCGGAGGAAGAAAAAAGAGCGCCGGCGAAGAGACTGCCGCTAGCGGTGTGAGGAAATCATCATCCGCGCGATTTTTCGCGACGCGCGCGCGGAGGGAAGCTGCACGTGCGTGCCAAAACGCTGCTGCTGTTGTTGTATACATAGCGTCGCAACGTCGGTTTACCGATCACGCGCGTCCCACGCGCGTCTCGCGTGAACGCGAAAACCGCAAATGTCGCTATTATATATATATACTCGCGATCTCTAACGAGACTGAATCGACAAATCGAGTAGCGCACGTTGCGCAACAAACAAATTGAATGTTAATACTTGTCGCGTAATGATTTTCCCGGTTTCTTTTTTCACCGTTGCTTTGTTTTTGTTTTCTGCGTGCGTTACCGTTGGAAATTTTGTCGAGCGCGGTGGCTAGAAATCGAGAGGCGAGGTTCCCTCCGCTAGCGCGAGCGAAAAATTGTGCAAGGTCGATATACATGTTTTATAAGTACGAGAAAGCTCGTAACGCTTTGGCGTTACCGAGATGCATTTTTTTAAGTAAGTCTCTATATTTTATACGTAAGTAGGCTTTCGTTGGATAAGATCGCGTCTTCGTTCGCTCACTCGACTTTGTCTGTCTGTTCGAGACACATCCTAAGCTAAGGTCTTTCATACTTTTTGCTTTCTCTTTCTGCGCGATCTTAAGAACTATGAGAAATCAAACAAAAAGGTAAAATAAAAACTGATTAAATAGGCAAGCAACATCCGTATTTAGATTTCGAGAAATCAAATCCGTTTAACTAGTGAATCGACTTTTTGCAACTGCTTCGAACGCTAGAAACGTCGCGTTGTTGGTGTGGTCTCGCTGTGGTCTTGTAATCATTCAAAAAGCATCTTTCATCTCACGTAGAAGTTTGTTTTCGAACGTACGACGTTGGTGGTGTTCGAAGCAATCCAGCACATCTTTTTTTTCGTTTTATCATTTTTTTCCTTTCTCCTACAAAAGTTGACTACTCGTGAACAGCAGTTCGCTCATCGATTGTTCCTAAGTCTTAATTTATCAGCTTAATTCACAAATGAGTAATGCTTTAACATCTGAAGTACTAGTTAATAAACTGTTATTGAATCGCATAGTAACGCTCGTGCCTACAGTGAGCTCCTTTAAGTGAATAAGGATATATATGCAGCTCTGTTAAAGGTCTTATCTAGCACAAATATATAGATATCGATAAACGCTCTAATGTTGTGTGTACGGGTGTGGGTATGTCGTCGAGTCAGTCAACTATCGTCAACTGGCAAAGTCCAAGCGAACAGCTGCGCACGAGTAGCCAGTGGCTCGTTATTAATATATAGATATATTCTCTCCTCGTCTTGGCCGTGGTGTCTGTGTGTTCATGCGTATGTGTGGCGAGAGGATCGCATCCGATGATGAGATTCGAGAAGTGTAACTCTAAGGCTATATCGACAAAAGTAGACGTGTAGAAGAAGAAGATCGAGATGACGGACGATCCGGCTTCTGCGTGCCCTGATTCTCTCTTTCTTTCTCTCTTTCTCTCTCTCTGAGTGTTGAGTTTTGGTGGAGAAGAAGAAGAGCTGTGTGTGTATGTTGTGTGTGTATGGGTGTGTGTGTGTTCGAAAGGTCGCGAGAGGAAGTTTATAGTGGCGGGCCGATCGAGGGTGGATGTGAGAGCTTTCTTCAGTGCAGTAGAGGCTGGGGGGCCAGAAGCTAGGAACGACGAGATGAATGGGAGCCGAACCCGTTCTCGACCGACCGACTTGGCTATAGAAAGTCCCGCTCGCGAATGAAATTGGGCCTGACTGGTTCCGTCTCCAGGGGGGTCACCCTCTTTTCTCTCTCCCTCTTTCATGGGCATCTTCTTTGCAGGTAGAATCCAGAGAATGTTTGAAGGAAGCATCATTTACCTTTGTCCGGAGTCCTCTCGCTCCCACGAGCCCCACGGGACTACACACTCGGCGAACTAGACTCGGCGAACTACAGACTCCCGGCGACTCTGCCCGCGAGTGCTTAGCTGAGCGAGCGCGCGCGTCGCCCCCGAGAGAAGAGAGCGCGTCTACCAGCTAGACTCATCGTCCTCCTCCTCCTCCCGGTCCTCGTCCTCCTCCTCCTCCTCCTCGTCCCCCTCGTCCTCCAGCCGCTGCCGGCGCTGCGGGCCAGCCAGGCCCGGCGCGTTGTCGTCGCAGCCGGCCAGGGCGGTGTTGTTGTTACCGGAGGACGAGGCGCTGAGCGAGCTCGGCTGGGGTGCCGAGGTGCGGCGTATGTCGATCGGTTTCGAGCCGAACGGCGGCGGACGGCCCAAAACCCCTTGATTGTTTCACGACAGGTTGCGCTGGTCGTCGCCGCTGTCCTCGGCCCGCCTCAGCGAGCGCTTGAGCTTGTCCACGAGCCGGTTGTGGAACTTGTTGAGGGAGCTCGAGCTGCCGGTCTTTGGGGGCGAAGAGCCGGTACTTTTGCTGGGGGACTGGAGGGAGCTCTGGGAGGCGCGGGAGGAAGTCCGCGAGAAGTGACGGCTGCTCAGGGGCACGGAGCGGTGCGCGGGAGAGGTGAGAAAGTCCGACCCCGGGGACGTCGACAATGAGGGGCCCTCGGATTTGGAGCATTCCGAGACCTGCAAGCAGAAATAGATTATTCATTAGTGACACATTCTTTTTAATCTCTACGTCGTTTTTTATAGCTATGGGTGCATCAAATTTTTCAGTCGAGTCTAATGGACAATGAGTAAAATTTTTATTTCAATCAAAAAGCACCTTACGCAAAAGGACGTTTTTTAATTATTTAAATTTTCATTGATAATACGCCAATAAAGCTTGCATAAATTTAAATTAATCGTTAACAAAAATCAATTTTGGAATAAAAACTGATTACACCTTGAAAAAAAAATGGTTAGTCAAATAAAATTATTTTGCTTCAATATTTATTCAAAATTAGCTTAACAGCAAGTGCTCAATACCTTCAGCCTAGCAGAGATCATTTTCAATCAAAAGAAGAAAATATTATTTAAATTTGAAAAAAATTCTCTCGAATTGAAAACTCTTAAACACTAAATTTTTCTTAGTGCAGTGTGATAAAGTATCCAAAAGTGTTACCAAACTTGATTAAAATTTCAAATAACTTTATCTGTATATACGTATAGCTGCGGTTCGGAAATACGAATCAAAAGGAAACAGCTATAGAATGTAAAAAAAAAGGCCAATGATTAATCGCCGGTGATTTCTTCCGCAGTCTCTCGAGTCCTTCGCATCAGGATACGCGTATATATGTTTATACACAACGGGACTGGCCGCGGGTGGCCTTCGTCCGGCCTGCCAACTTCCCGGTGTCGAATTCCCTTCCTGCGCAGCATCGTATGCCGAAAGCAAGGTAATGATCCCAGCGCCGGCAATCAGGGAGATCACGAGATCAACGGGGGAGTCGCGTAATTGTCGCGTGGCGACCGCTGCATCACGACAAGGTCACTGTCTTGTTTCTCTATACACGTAGCGATAGCGTGTTGTGGCTTTTTTCCGGAAATCCGTCTTATGTCACGTATGCGTATATATACGTGTTACGTTCATCGCGCGATTTTGATTAGATGATTGAATCAGCCTTTTTTCGCGTGATGGTTTCGGTCAAGTGATTTTGAGTATAAGCATACGACGCTCGTCAATTGGTACGAATAAAAAGAGCATCAGCAGCGTGACAGCCACTCAGCGTCACCGTTAGCTATAAGAGCTAATTGGAGACAGGAGGACCGGAAACTCTTGATTCGCCATGTCAAAATTCGCGCTGCTTTATTTCTTTTTTCCCTTCGCACATCTCACTGTCAGGTCCATTCGGAGTCATTGCCGAAAGTGACATCAGACTCACGACATTAAATCCTATACTCGTTTATTGTTGAACGAGCTCTCGACGGTATAATTGAATTGCGGAAATCGACCGAGAGCCGATGTGATTCTCACGTGATGGTATAATTGAAAAGGGACGTTAACTGGCCAAGATTGTTATGGAAAACGTTTGACGCACGTTCTTCTATAGATTGATTAAAACGAGTTTTCAATTATAAACCGTAACGAAGTCAAGTGCACGTTTTTTTTAACATAGGTAATAATAATATGGGTATATACGTTGATTGCTACTATTAAATCATTGAAAGTAGTTTTTACATTAGATTTCACTAATTTAAGTTTTGGATTGAGGCAACCCAATTCACTGCTCTATCGTGAAAGTGGTCATAAAAGGACTGCCATTAAAGACGAGCTGTAAATGAATAATAATAATAACAACAACAACGCTAATGCTCTTTCCTCGTATACGCAGTCATTAACATAAATTTCTATTTCCATACGCTCGCTGCAATGAATCGAAAGTTACACTCATGCTTTTATTTTTCTTCTAAAATCTCAACAATGCGCGTGTATATGTACGCAACAATAGAAATATATAGACAATCACTCGTCGCTCGATTCGTAAACGGAAACGACGCGCCACGTGCGTGGCCCGTTTTCGCACACAAAGCGCGTCGACACTCGGTCGGTCAGCCGCCTCGAACAGCGTTTTAATAAGTATATTCGCGCGCAGCGGCCATGCTCTCGATTTCGCGATAGTTTATAACGGAAATGTGCGAGCGTTGCGAAAAATAAGCACACATGTGCTCATGACTAACGTATAAACAACGCGCGCAGAGTCCGAGCACGTGCTTCTCCGCTCTTCGGCTCTGTGTATATGAGCAATGTCGTTGTCGCGTTCGCGCGCGAGGAGAAATATGCACACGAGGCACTTTCTTGCGGCGCCGTGCGTTAGAGAGAGAGAAAATGAGAGACGAGTGGTTTCCCCTTCTCTGACAAGGCCGTGTGTCTCTAGATGGAGTTATCGCAACTGTGAATTGCAAAAGTTTTAAATGTTTTGTCTCTTTTTTTTAAGGAGGGGATGTTGATGATTTCCTATATGTCGCGGATCTCAATGAGGCCTGTTTAATTTTTTCCTTCCCAAGAATTTCGCTAACGTCATCATTCTTCGCACGTGCTTAATGGCCCCGTTCATATATGGATGACATTACGTACAATTTCTATTTGTTGACGTTGGATAAATAAACGATGAAATCATCTGTACTTGGAGACGCAACGTTCCCTCGAATTATACATAACGAAGTGCCCTATTTTTACTAACAAACCCAATATACAGAGTAATAGGACGAGTTATGCAACTATGGCAATCAATCGAATCGCGTATAGTTAAAGTAGTTATATACATGCCTTATCGATTCTTTATATATTTCTCGAACGATCCATTTTACGTGACATTCTCCATGTTTTTTTTCTTTCTTTTTCACTGTAAACAGGCAGTGTGTACATCAAACAAAAACGATATAGCTTTTTAGCAAACATCTTAAAGATCCCAGGAATTCAGTTATACAATTATACGTTTCTAAACCAATACATATAGCCAGTAGTTTTTATGTGCAGAAAAAGCGGAAAACAAAGCCGTAAAAGAATGATTTGTTTGAAGAGAGTGCAAGGATTTTCCTCATAGGAAATAATTCTTAGCTGACTAAGATACACGTGGGATCGAGTGATACATGGACAGTACTATAAGGTAATGGACAAAGTAAAGTTAAATTGTTTAAAAGTAAAACAGGACAGTGTACGGGATTTTATTACACGGTATACTTTTGCATCGACGACCGGAAACGTTAATCAATTGTAAACGTATTATGAAACTAATACGTTGTGCCGGTACTCCGTAATCAGTAATACGGAACATGACAATTGAATTTACAAACTCGGGCAAAAATGTGAGGCAGCCGACAGACTTTAAAATATTGACTAAGAGCAAACTGAAAGTCGCATTATTTACCTTGACATGCGCAAAGTCAGAGTTATTGTTGTTATTGTTATCGTTAAAAAAAAAGAAAAAATTGACGAGCTTACACTAAAGAAAGAAGCACTCGAAAAAACTGAAAATCTGACGACTAGGCATCTTTCCATCGAGTGTTTTTAAATAATTAATTTTGCTATATACTCGCTCAAGGCGTATGTGCACTATTCCCCCGGGCAATTAACTCTGGCGTGGCGATAGTATATACAAAAACGGTAAAATATTCAGTAGAATAATAGAGAGCGCTTGTAGCTCTATTATCGCGGAGCGTTAATGGCAACCGCGGCCTCGCACTCCCACCCCGGACTCAAGTACAGATCGTAGATAACCAAACATTAACCCTGACATATCCACCCTCTCTCTCTCTCTCTCTCTCTCTCTCTCTCTCTTAGCCAGCACAACAGCTCGATAATTCACTATAGTCGCATATGTACCATATTTATACCACACACCCCCTTGCGTAACGTATATATAAATTTCCATGCGCACGACAATGCAACACCTTCGTCGGCAAATCCGTTCGCTACCGCGCAAAAAAGTCGTTCTGAATTTATCCATGTTGCACGCGATGCCTATGTGTGTGTATGTATAAACGGTATATACTGTGCTCTTATTTTGTGAATTATTTTAAACTGTGGGTGGCACCGCTTGTTGCACGCGGGTGACAAGGCTTTCTATTTATCTTTGCTTGGTGCACGCATACGCCTGCAGCAAAGGACGAGTTTCCTTCCGGCGACCTTGATAACGGGCTTTTAATAGTGTATACTCTATACACGCGCTTCGAATATAGATGCGACGAAGTTTTGACTATGCATGATTTTCTAGCATTATAAGTGCTTGTGCGGTTTATTTTTAAAGAAAGCCGAAGAACCGTTTGACTATATATAATATTACTTTGGAATATAATGGTAAATTGAGAAAGCACATATATATAACTACGATGTTTAGCACTACAAAACACTAATTATTCGCAATTATATAAAATGAAATAGGTGATATTTTGTAGTCGTACATACGTTTTAGTGCGTACTCGGTCGTCAAATACGCATTCTTCTGAAAGCAAATGTGAATAGAATTATTTTCCAGCGAACTGTTTTTCCCAAAATTAACGACGAGTAAACCAAAAAATAAATAAATAAATAAATAAATCCACTCAACGTATTTAGCTTTTCATATATAAGCATTTTCAACGTATTGTTATTCAAGTATATTCGCTTTTACTAATTTGTTGCTAGTGTTAATCATCCAAGCGAGAGCATGCAAAACAAAACTTTGCTAGCTCCAATGTGCAAAGTGATGAGCGAACGTCGCCAAACGAGTATGAACGCGCATCGAAAAAGATGAAAACTTCCGAGAGTCCTTCGTCGTCGCGACTTTCGTAACTAAATGCGCGGGCGTTGTTGTCACGCCAGAGAAGCAATAACTTTGACGCCGCCGGCCAGGCGGCGACTATAACATGAAAGTCGGTTCTGGCGTCCTTGCCAAAGCGAGAAACCGCGAGGGACTTTTTTTTGTAGCATAACCGAAGCAAGCCGGCTTTTCCTCTAACGCCCTCGTTATATTAACGCTTATTCCGGTTTAACGTTAAACCACGTTCCATCCGCGGTATTCCAGCTCGCGTACGCATGAAAGGAAAAAAATCTCTTTGTCATTTTGCCCGTTACGTATATAGTTATTGTTTCGAAGTGATCGACGAAGTTGCCAAGTGACAGAGCAACAACAAAAAAATGAAATTTTTTTGCCGCTAAGCAATTTTAGTTAAGTCGAGATGTTATATATTTCTGACCCGAGAAGTGGTAAAATGACTTTTATTGGTGAAAGAAAAAAAAGGAAACTGCGCATTTCTGGATGCTGTTTGCGTTGGAGGTTATTTTAAACAAAGCGAAATAATATAAGTTTCATTTATTTTCAAAACAGTTTCCCAACTGTTTCATATGACTTTTCTTACTAATAATAATTTATCGTTTCAATATAATAATGGTAGCCAAACATTACATTATATATTTATCAAATTTTTTCAACTCGAGAAAAAGTCAGATTACTAATCTTTCAAACTTTCGAAATTTCTACAAGGAAAATATATATATTATGTACAAGTTCTCTTCAATTTCAACATCTATTCGTCGAAATGTTATAGCTATTTAGAATTTCGAATAAGATTACAATTTCATTTATATTAATGAAAGTGTAATCAACTTCAAGACGTAATTTACATTGGAAAATTTTCGTCACTCGTTAATGGTTACACCGACAAATGAAGATATACGTCCGTGATTAAGAATGTCAAACAATGGACACATGGTGTACAGTTACATACTAAAATATTTGGCCAATTAGTACGATGCTTGAGCGAAATTCTCATCACAAAGGAGCGTCGACTCTGGACGCGCGTCATCGCGATTTCAACTCGAAAAAAATCCACACGTCTTGGATATATACACGATATGCGTCAACTCGGCAAAAGAAAACACTCGAGATTATACTCTTTACTGGCGGAATTTCCAAACCCTTCACGCGATTCTGACCCCAAAGTCGTTAATTCCAATACATCCAAGAACACGCATGACATTGCACAAACCACAGCACAATTTCATCAGAAAATCCAAAGCAGGTATTCACTAGCCACACGCGCGTGCCGTCAGAACCCATCGCAGGCTCGCGCGCGACTCTTGAGAAGTTGGCGCTCTATAACCGTAAAAAATTCGGCGCCGCGGTTGTGGCTATACGGCCACGTCAGGCATTATCATAGTCTGACATTGGCATTTGCGCTCGCACCGTTATCTTTTTCTCAACGCTCACGTGGTTACCAACCGCGACAGGTGGTTCCTATATACGCCTGTGTGTGTATACAAGCAAAGCGGAGGTGGGGATATGTATCCGTTCTCTAGAAAAATTACGCGCCAAACGTGATTCACGCGCAGCTATTTTCGGCCTTGTTTAATTAATTATACGCGCGGTCTGACTTATCGCGCTGGAATTAGTCGAGCACGCGCATGATTATCTTTTTCTCACTTTGCGTAAGCTTTTTTGTATTGCGCTCACGAGTAAACTGCTTCACGATCGTCGTGTGGCTTTTCAACGTTTATATTGCGGTATATAAATGATTTTGGAACGTTCCAAGAACTTTTCAATTTATTCTGCAATCGAAAGTTTATATATACTGGAATTCATCCTTCTCCGTTCGGTATCGGCTTACTTTTACAAAATTACAAACTCCTAATTTCGTATTCAGAAGCCGTTTCTATACCATAATTTCATCATTTTCTCTGCTATATATACTAGTTAAAGTGCAATGACGCGCGATACCGTGAATCATCATTTATTGAAATTACCGATCAATTATCAACGTTGAATGGGAAAACAAAATTCAATTATTATTCATCAAGTACGATATTGTAATAAACCGTCTCAATTATTAAAGTATCGACCGAGGGCAAATTCTTGGTAAAGTTAAAAATCATCTCGATCGCCTCTCACTCTCTTCCATCTTCCGCAGCCATACGGATTTCGAAGTTAAACCTGCCTTGCTATATAAGGTTCCGAAACGCAGCAGCAGCAGCCACTCTCAAGTTTCCTTTCAAAAGATCTCCCACACGTACACGCGTACACGCGTACTTTTAAAAGAAAGCAACTTCGCGAAGTCAATGGCACCTTTCGTCTCTGGATCATGCGTTTCACTTCTCGCTTACTATACTCGTATGTGCTTTCTACCCGATTCTCAGATGTGTAATATATATATATACACGCGTCGGCGAAGAGATCGTTATAAGTACACAACGAGAAGAGAGAGAGAAAGAGAGAGAGGCACGAGTTCGTCGAACGCGATGTATTATGAAATCGAGAGAGCGAGGTCGTCGTTATGGCACCTGCGACTCGCACGTGTGCTTGCGTCGCACGCGCACCACGCGGTTTGTCGAGGGATGCGAGAGTTATAAAAAAAAGTATGTATACATATATATATATACCTCTTTTTGCACGCAAGAACGAGCTCGGCTTTCTTTCCGAAAGTGGAATACGCGTGCGCGGCGCTGGGAAGTGGCAATTTTAGCTGCGTCACGATTTTAGATTTCGCTGTATACATATATATACACACACCCGAGTTCGAGTGTACTTGTGCGTATGTATATTTAACTTGAATATAACGAATGGTCGCTCAAATGAATTTGGAGAAGCAATTAGCAAAATCAATCCTTTACGAGTATAGGTGTTAAAACTGAAGAATATCATATCGCGTATTTTTATCTTTCTATTGTTGGCACGTTTTTTTTTTATTATTATAACATTTCCAGAAATGGGTAAAGATACCTGCGGACGCTTTGCTTCAAATTTGTTTTGTATTCTATTTTTAAATATCGTACACGTGAAAAAATTCAAAAGAAATTTTGACTTATTGCCAGATTTTGTATCATAAGGTCGATATTGTTCTTCGTATAAGCTATTTAAATTAAATGATAAAAATATCCACGATATAATTTACTACAATTTCCTGTAAAAAAAAACAAAGTATATCCGTCTTATGATCAAATCAACGCCAAATACAAAGTTTCCCCTTGGCGCCGCAGAGCCTACAAATTAATCCATTGCCTCTGGGCCAACCATCAATTACGCTCAACAGCATATATATATATATATATATATACACAGCCTAGCCATGCTCGTGCATACACGCAGACTAATAAAAAATTGACCTCTTTTCTCGTCGTATATAATTTTTCTACGCACTATTCTGTAAACTCCTATGCGCTTGTTTCAACCAGTTTGCTTCCAGCTTCCAGATTAACTTTATTTTCCCCCTCGAAAACTCAGAGTATAAGAAATTATCTAGCGCAGTTTATGTCGATTCCCGCGACGATGACGTATAGCACGCGCGCACACGCGATGCAATTGCCCTCTCTTATATACTCGGTGCGAAGCGGGTAAATAGCAGTTGTACGCGTCACGGGCCATGACCGAGGAGAAAAATATATACGCGCGACGTTGTCACGGGTTTCGCGTGTACATACGTGTATATAGAAGCGCGTGTCTCTTTTCGTTTGTATACGTCGTCAGCGATGTTTGATCACGTCGGGGTAGGGTTGTGTATATGAATTTTATTGAGGAAAACGCGTCACAGTTTGGCCATTCGGTGGGTTGAGATAATTAGACGATACTCCACGCAAATTGACGTTTCCACTCGATGTTAATTGTACGGACTAACTTTTGTTTCCTATATGTCATTCACTGTAATTCTCGCCCCAAGATTCTCACAAATTCCAACGTCACGCTGTAGTATTAAAGTGACGTTCGAGTAAACTATTCAGAATCTTCGAGATTTCAAGTCGTATTCCGATGATTTATCATAGTTATGTAATAACTAAATAACCATAATCATCAAGTATATGTAACAAACTAGTTTTAAAATAAAGTCATTTATGGCGCCGGGAATTAAAAGCTATACAAGTTCATAACTGTTTCGTTTTTTCCTTGGGTACAATTATTATCAATGTTTAAATATATTTATCTTGTAACAATTATTTCAGAATAGATAAACTTCAAAACAGCTATCATATCTAAAATGAAGGAAAAAAGACGACCGAACATAAAAAAAAAATTATTTGATAAATTTAAAACATTTTTCAGTATGCAATAAGTTGTATAATACGTTTTGTAATATTTGTTCAAAGAAGTATCTGCATGATTAAAGAGTTCATAATTTTGTCAAGTCAACGAAATAGTTAAATTTGAATTTTAATATTAATAGAATATAATGATTTACGAAAACAATAACACCATTACTTTAAGAGTTAATATATTTTGAGTACTAAAATGTTTACTTTATTGTAAGAGACGTAAATATTGCAAAAACTATTAATAACTGGCTCTCACCTATCATATATAAATGTACGTGAAATATTAATTTTTCTAAATATGGCAATCGTACGTTTTTAGCGGAAGTATTTTCGTTATATGAATCTTATGAATCTCTAAAAATATGATCGATTGGGCTAAATCTGTTACCGTTGCGGCGTCATTCGCGTTCCGGAGTAACAGAGATGAGGACCTCTCGAGAATCATCGATTTTTTTTCACTCTTGTAAAACAAGATGTAGGTGTATACCTCACTTCTCTTTACGTCACTAATTTCCACTTTCAGACTTACGGCTTACGGAACGATGCAATAAACAAACATTTGTTTACCATATGAATATTGACAAAGTTTACATATAAACAAAACCCGTAAATTTACAAAAATGAATTTTATCCTCCATCCTTAAAATAAATTCCGTAATAACATACTATTATGTGCACAAGTTGCTTTGTTCTTTGATAATAGAAATAATTCTAAATAAATATTGAAGCCAAAGAGCAAAATAATACCGAAATTTTGGTGCAACCTAGATACATAATGAATTCAAGGTTTTTGTCACCCTTTTTACACTTTAATTAATCATAACATATGAACATACATATAAATCAAAACATAAAACGTTAGTAAATAATTATTGTAAACAATAATTTTGTATTCATTTAAAATCTGTGTTCTATCATTTCGTCACATATATATAGTTTAAAATGAATAATTTATCAGTACGAGACTTTCAGTAGCTTGTTGATAAAATCATTGTACATTAAACTGACGCATCTCCGCACCATTGTTCAGTTAGTTTTTTGCGTGTAAACATGATGCGTTATTATATATGCTCCTAAACCTCGTTAAGTGCACAAAAAGTGACACAAGCCCGTAAGACCCGTGGACTGAATTTTCCCAATTCAACCTGTCAAATTTGACAGATCACAAGGTATACCAACAAAACCACAATATTAAAATTCAATCCACGTGTCCTACGCGACTGTCAACAACAACAACAACAACGAGCATGCGGCCAAAACTCTTATCACGGACACTTTTGCCACCCTGAAAGTACACATCCACGCCCTTATATCTCGCGCTTTCAGCATGGCACGCGCCCGGGCCGCATGAGCATTATTCCACGTATCCAAGTGGTATATATATAAATAAAAGTGTCTATAGACTCACCTTTCTACTGCGACAGGCCTGAGGATTGGAACACTCCGAGGAGCGCCTAGAGCGGTTCGTCTTGTAGATATCCCACTCGTTCTTCACCACTGGCATCATGAAAGCCATCGCGATGAATGTCCGTGATGTGGCTGGCGGTGTGAATTGAAGGCTGCAAATAAAGCTGCTCTGTCGCGCTACTGAGGTCGCCGTTCACGATCACGGTTACGTGCGTATTGCTACTGCTACACGTGTGGTCACCGGCTCGCGAATACTGATATCTCGAATTTTTTTCGGCCCAACACTGGCGCTGCTGCTGCTGCTGTTGCTGCTGCTACTGTTTGTTGCTCCGTTATAGTGATCCGTCGTCTTGCGACTGTCGTCGTCGGTGCGTTACTAGTAGCCGTGGCCGTCGTTGGTTGCTCTCGCGAGTTGACTGATGCCGCTCTCTCTCTCTCTGTCTTTCGCGCTCAAAGAAGAAGAAGCCCCTTCTCGGATTAACTTTTCTATTTATAAACCGCACCAGTAGCGGTCTATGTTTCTCTCTCTCTCTTTCTCTCTCGCTCGCTCGCTCGCTCGCTCACTGCGCGCTATGGTCGTGCAGTAATAGTCCACTGGAAAGAACGCATGTACACCGGTGTGTTTATATATTTATTTATATATACCCTTTGCGCGCGAGAACCCCTTTGACGCGGTAAATTCAAATCGGTCTGTTATTATATCTCTGTCCCTCCTTCTCTCTCTTTCTCTTTCTGATCGGTCGTGTATTCGTTGGGTAACAGTAGTGCGTGTCTGTATGTGAATCCGTTAGCACAAGGTTTCTCTCTTTCTCTTTTTCTCTGTTAGGTGTCCGAGCCGTGCGATCGCTCGATCGGAAATGGGCACGCCGCTGCGCGCCAGAGGTGGCCGCCGTGGCGGTGGCCGGTGGTGCCTCGCGAGGGTGGGGATGCAGCGAGAGAAATGGGAGGGCAGGGAGCCTCGGGATTGGCGGTTGACGAGGCGGGACGCCGACGTCACCGTGCGCCAGGAATACCATTGATTTTCCAATGTTGATACACGCGCGAGCGGGAGAGAGAGTGTCGGCATGACGTTGGAAAGCCGTATCGTGGTGTGCGTATGTGTATGCAGTAGTAGTGTGTATAGGATGGGCCATTGATTTTCGGCGAGTGTATATATTGCGAGCGCCGGTGTCTTCGCGACCTTCTTGTCTTCTCGCGGCTCTCGTGTATTTACGTGCTATGTTTTCTCAAGCTCGTTGGATCCTCGATCTCCTGCCCCTTATCACACGTGCGTGCATTATCTCTAGTTACGTCGTCGCTGATGAGAGAGTAAAATCAACGTTTGATTTCTTTCATCGTTTCTATACTTCATATTTTTATCCAGCTTCTAATCTTCTTTTTATGTTTTCCAAGTACATGTGCACTTACTCGCTAAAACTATTTTTGGTTCATCGGGTATTTAATTTCAAAAGTAGTAGAATTTTGCGCAGTGACCTACTATACCGACGTCTGGAAATACCGAATTGTCATATCTTGTATGCTGCACTTCGTCTTGGGAGAATCCCAAATGATTCATTCTTATCATGTACCTCATTGATTGTAAAAAAAAATCATCGTATGCTCTGAATTTCCCTATCAGATTCCAAATTGTGATTGATTAGAATGATAAAAAAATGTATATTTTTTATTTTTATATGTTTACTATGAAATCAATAATACTGACTGTTACATTGTAGTAAATATTTTGTAAAATATAATAAATATCGATAATATAGGTCAAGAGAAGCAGCTACACGAAAATAAATAAATTATTGATTCCTTTTCACGCGGTTCATTCTACTCACAACGGTACCGGTAGAAATAAAATTGAAGAAAAAAGAATAGTATCCGTTTGAAAATGTTGAATCGACATTCTAATTTTAACTATAAAGTTCTCACTATAAATAAAGTTAATTTTACTTTTTTTAATACCAATTTAATTTATTTCTTCTATCGATTTCACTCGTGTGAATAAGTTGGACAAGCTTTATTTTCTTCCGTGAATATAAAAAGTTTTCTTTCATGTTTTCCTAACTGATTTGTCAAAGTCGAATACTAAGTTATATCTTTTTTTTAATACAATAAAGATACTAATTTTTGTAAAAAATACTTTAAAACATATTATCAAATTCAATATAAAAAAATTCTTACTTTATTAAAAATAATAAATATCAGGAACGCCAATGAGTATAGATACTGCGCAGTTGCTAAAAAATATATAACAGCTTCGAGAGAAGAGGTTACTACGTTCTGACCTGGATAGCAGCGCGCGAGGACGATTGCATCTGGTCGATAAAGCAGAAAGCTCGCGGAATACCGATTCTGCGTCAGCCCTCTAGCTCCAGGTCAGCGGATACCCGCAGCCACTTTCGCCTGCAAGACTGAAACTGAAAGCGAATGAGTCCAAGTTGAAGGCGCGCGCTTTAAAGCTCGTGCTTTCAATTTTCATTGTATTCTAGGATACAATAAAATTAATTGCAGACAGTTACTCTTTAAAGTATATAATGGAAATCTTCAAAAGCAACGTGAAAGAACTGAATTTAGCGAAATATCAGTATTAAAACCTCTAAAACGCACTGTCTGATTGCATCTGGAGTTCATTCATAATGAATTAATTTTTGTTCGCTTCTTTCGATACTTACACAAAATGGAACACTGCAAAATACAATAGAATTTGAAAAATACATTATTTTATTTACTCTTGACTCCATATACTAAAATGGCAATTTTATTGATTCGAAACGCGGGCCAAAGGTAGCATTTGATTACCCCTTACGCATTACCTTTTTAAGTATAATAGAAAAGTAAAAAAGTTGTTATACAAGACTGATTTTCTAACAATAAATACAACGTAAAAATTTATTAACATGTAAAGGTATCCACTTTTAGATATAGTTTAAATAGAATGTATATGGACATGCATTTAACATTAATTGTAACAATAACAGAGTATGAAATCACACTGCTCTTTTTCTAATCAAAATTCGGAGAGGGAAGAATTACAATAAGTTAGCAGCGCCTGAAAAGGTACTTTGAAAAGTACTACTTATTTGGTCGAACGGGTAAAAAGGTATCATAATATATGAAAAAATACTAACTCATCAGAATGCATGAAAAAGTATTATCTCAATACATCATGTACAAAAATAATGATATGTCAAACGCTGAGAAGAGAGCTTGTACCTTTTAATACCCGTTCCGCCCAGTTACTACCTCTTCACGCGTTTCGCTAAGTTAGAACCTTTCTATTTGCTTATCTAATATATTATTACCTTATTTATTTAATTCGATGATTCCTACTCTTCCGTTAGTACCATACTCACTATTTTACACTAAAAGTTTATTTTGGCATTTATAAACTTCATAGAAAATGAATCAGAATTATCTGATTAGTGAATGCATATGTGGCCCCAGTAAAGCTGGATAAACTTTGTAGGGCTTGCGAGTTATAATTAGCATTGTAGCTTAATGGGGACCACAAGTGTAGCTTTGATATATGCAATCCTGTGTAGGCAAACATAAATTGTTCGAAATAGTGTATATTAAAAGTCAACTAAAAAGTACCCATATTACATTAGCAGAATTTACTCAGGATTATTGATCCATCTCCCTATATTAATGGATCATGGCGGTCCTTCATAGACCAGTGCATATCCGATCCTTTGGCCTCCTTCTTATTCGCCATCTGTTGAGGCAAGCAGGTGAGCTCGACACATTTCGGTACTATACAAAACATGGATCACGTGATGTTTTGTAGTGAAACATAAAACCACGTAGTGGAACCCTTCAAGGACGTAAATAAGATCGCATGTTTTTGCGCGTTTACACTTCACATTTTTACCTTCCAGGTGTTTCCATTAAAATTCGCGAGTGCTATTTTGTTTTTAGCTAATACTGAAATGCATGAAATATTTAACAATTTTTTTTCTGACCTTTGCTATTAACTATAGGATAAGCATAAAGGTATGTATATATAATTTCAAATAAAGTTATGCCGATAATTTTTTAAAAAAACGTTGTAGGACTAAATACAGTTGATTTTTAAATAAAAAAATGTTCCGCGACTGAAAAATTATTCAACACAATGAATCGAAAGCAAATAATTAAAAGATTATAGAAATCATTAAATTATCGTTTCACGTAATCTCCTAAAAACTTGCAAAAGCTTATATTCCAAATATTATATGAATTTCGAAACAAAATTTTATTATAAACTTCTATTTATATAGTAATCAATAAAAGAAATATAGATTTTATATAATCGACTTATTTGCGCTTACAGTTAATCGGCTTACTGCTTCCAAAAGGTTATATAAAAACTATTTTATGAGCGAACTTTTAGAGCTTCCGGCTACATAGTTTGATCGAAGCATAATAGAAGTAAAGCAAAAACGCTTGTAAAACTTAATATATTCTCTACGTAATTATATTCTCATTGATTTACAGCCGCTGACCACGCTATATCAGAACGATTATTAATCTATTTTAGTCGTAAGAAATCTATATAACAGACACTGGATTATAATGGCGACACGAATAATAATACTCGCGCTATAATTCGAAATGGCGCGTCGCTTTAAACCTACCCGCTATATACCACCACCGAGGCTCGTGAATATTTCCGTCGTACACACAGATATAATACACATATACGTATGCGCATGCTCAGCACACATACACACAGGGATTACGTCCGCGTCGCGGATGTCTTCCTGAGGGATGGCACGTAGGTATATACACGAGCTGCTATGATTTTGCGCAGAACTCGCGCGCTCGCTCGGTTCCGCAGCTGCGTGGATGCAGAGCCAGCGCTGAAGATATACATAATGGGCTTGCGAGTGTGTATAGCAACGTTCGAGAGCGGAAAACGTGCGAGTTGGTATGCCTATTCAAGTATCATCACAATATAGCACTCTACTCTAGAGTCATTCAGTTGTGCCAGAGCAGCTCTCTTCTATAACCTTCCACCCCCTCCGCGCGGATGACGTTGGAGTAACGATGAATTATCGCGTCATGCGGTGCGGTAACGATTGTGTGTAACGTATATATATATGTACTGCGGCCAGATTTGCAAGACAGGCTCTTACGACGTAAATGCGCCCACGTGCGCGCATACCCCGGCAAGGATATGTAGCTCAATGTCTATATGTTGGACTGTACTCGTCGCTTTTCTCATTTCGCTTTTTCCTTCTGCGCACAGTCATTAAGCTTTCGCACTTCCGCTGTTTATATTGCTTCGGGTTAGACGCGTCTTTCGCTTGGATTAGAATTGGATTTATGGGCTTCTTCTATCTCTCAAGGTTCAATGATAAATACCACAACATTAAGTTCTCGACAAATATATAGTAAATTCTGTTTGTTGAATAATGCACATCGAAAAATAAATGTATTACTTCAAATTGATAATGTGACCTTCATTAACCCTTTTCACTGCCGCAGAAAAAGGAAAAAAAACTTTTTTTTATAACTTTCATGAAATTTATTGGAAGATTTGTAGCAAAAAATGGGTCAGGTCAAATATGACTGCGCTCCATATCTTTTAGTGCAACTACGTGTCAATATTTTATATCAAGAACAAGCTTAACAAATTCTAAACATTAAAATATTTATATTTTTAAGATTTATGTCTATAGGTATACCTAGTTTCTTAAAATTAAATTCAATAATAATTTGTACATCTCTATTTTGGGTTAAGTCTCTACTGACTTATATACGCTGCACAAAAGTGATTTTATGCAAGAAATTGTAAATCCAAATAAATTTTAATGATAAGAAAACAAGTTTTCTTATTCAAAAAGGCAATCGGTACATTTCTCTAACTCCATTAGATAATCAAAATGCTCCCTCTTATTTAAAAATCTGTATGAGGAGATTTTTATGACACTGAAAAAACGTAATGTCTCGCTATTTCTATAATTTCATCTTATATAGGCCATCTTGTGGTTAGAATGTCAAAACATCATCTATTTAGAATATTTTTAGATATTTTGGATTCATTCTATGCAACCAAATTCTCAGCAATTCTTATTTTTCAACTATTTTCTTCCAAGTTATAAAGCAATAAATAGCTTTATTAATATTATAATCTTGAACTCCAAAACCGTAAGTCGTATTATTTATAGCAAAACTATATAGTGATAAGTAAATCTATCAGAAGGTATTTCAATATATTCAGTAATTACTTTAACTGATGAATTTACCTGTTAAATTAATATTATTTGTCTAATTTTTTAAATAATTTCATAAATAAAGTTCATTTTGGAAAGTCTTTGTGGATATTTGGAAATTCCCGGGATCAAATTCGAGAGTTGTTATTAACAAAATTTTATCACAAAAATCAGAAAACTAATATAATAAAGATGAATAACATAATTTGTATGATTTCAGAAGTGATTGCATAGTAAACTTGAGAATGCAATTTCATGAGAAAAAAATATAGTATTTATACTCATAATTAGTTTAAAACATAGCATTATTTGACTATGATCTTATTATATAGTAATATTTGTAGATACTACTGTAGTAAACATACCTGTAAACTGTAATAGCTATAAATTTTGATGGTGATTATTCGTAGTTTTGGCAAAAAATGAAAAATCTTGCCTACTTCTCTCTGAATTCCTTCACTTTATAATTTGTTGTCTTACTCGGCTTTACGGATACAGCATATAAGAACAATTAATGTCAAAAAAGAACAGCGATTACACCTGGAACAATTTAGTTGCCCTGCGTAATCCACTGCTGGATTGTCCTACAAAGTTTCAAGGCAAAAAATGCCTGTATTTATCATTGAAACGAAATGTCGTTAACGCCAAAATCATATTTATCACGAAAACTATAAAACAGGATTATATTAGCAAAGCGAACTATTAGATCCTCATGAAGGTATCTTTTAAACTCACTTTAAGGCATTATATCTGCATTACATTATTTTTTATAAGATTATACTTCAATATCTTTTGAACTTTACGTGAATTTTACGTTGAATTGATGGGAATGTCCGTTTCGCACGAGGATGTCACTGCTCTTGTCGGAGACCGTGTGATAATATACACGGTAACCTATAAATATGAATTAGATTTATAATAGAATAATTTTTATTATACCTTTTTTCAAAATATAAATATGTAAAATAGGAATTAACACAACGTTTTTTGAGGCGCTACCACGAAAAGCTCTGGAACGACCACGAGTCTCATGGTTGCAGCCTGTTCTGTAATTTGTTAGTGAAGAAGTTTCTCGCTACCGCAAACGCCCTTGCATGAAACTTTATAATATTTCACTGCTTTTAACTTCACCAGAGACTTTAATACTTCCTGGTCGATGATGTATTTAAACCTTTTATATTACGTACTAATTAGAAAAAAATGCATTACACTTTGAAAATTACTCGTTCTATCTAAAGACTAATTAATTTCATCTATATGTAATGGAATTTAGAAAAAATACATTTTTTACTATCATCGAGTACTTGAATCTTTGGTTCATATTTTTTACCTTAATTTATTATTTAACACTTTGCGGCTTAGTGGCACATTTAAAAAAATGTTTGCCGCAACGGGATAATTAATAAAGTAATTAACTAATGGAATATTTATAGACGTTTCATTCAATTATTTAATGCTCACCACACGATTTTACTAATAACAGTCTGCGGCGTAGTTCAAATGGTCTACGTGCTGTTCGGCTCATCTTCCTATAGCCCCAAGGGAAAATTATGTCTCCTCGTTCTTTCTTCTTTTTCTCGTGACCTTTTCTAGATCATTTCGAGGGCATGCCTTTTTTAATGCGTACGAATTTTTGCTTTAAACTGTTCACATTCTTATTTTCAAATACGCAAATATTATTTTGTTTTAGAACAATAATACTATTGTTTTGGCAACTTTTACTATATTTATAGCAATTATTTTTACCACAAATTTTTTCTCTGTGCATACAAAGAAAATATTTATCCAACTATAAATATTCTACATTTTACAAAGCTTTCTAGTATAAACTATTTTCAGCACCATTAATAAACAATATTTATTTTAGTATTGGAAAAGTATATAAATGGCTTGTCTGAACTTAATTGATGAATTCAAGGTATAGATTGAGGAAAAAACATAGTCAAATCCATACTCTGTGTCATCGTGATTAGTTGAAATACATTGCTACTATAATCGAAACGCAGAAAGCAGTTACATTCTTCAACGCTCCACTACATTAGTTTCGAGTTTCCGGAACACCTTAAAAAATGACTTTCTTAAAAATTTCTTAAACCCGACCTTCATCGAAGGTTAAGAATATACATCAAATCCAGTGCACGGCGCAAATCCCTAAAGCTGCCGTAACATTCTTTATTTTGTTGTTTTTCTCTCTCTTTCCCTCCATCTCTATCTCTTTTTATTATCTCTCCCCCCTCCCTGTTTACCTTCCTCCACCATTGTCTCCTTCATTTTCATTCACGTCCGTCCTCTTCTAACCGGCTGCATCTCCCTCGCTCCGGTTTCATCCCCGCAAGCACGTGTATGTGTATAATGTGTGTACGTGTGTATATACTAGTAAGTGTGCGTGCGCGCGTGTGTACCTCGCGTGTCCTCGACCCCTCTTTGCCTTCACCGACTACTGCGTCGTGCTAAAAGACCCCGACGACGACTCCCGCTCTCGTTTCGCCCCGCACCGAACGTGTGTATACGAAGAATGCGTATACATGTGTATGTGTATGCACATATATATACGTGTGTTGTGTGTTTGTACGCGTGTTTGTATCGGGCGAGGGGAGAAAAACGGAGCGACCGGCGTATATACATATATATGTACGTAGTATCCGACGTCCAAGGTCAAGCTTTATGAATGATTCCGCGCTACTGCGACACGACGGGACTCGTGTGCGTATACGGCAAGTAAAAGGGCATTATAATGTGTGCTGCTATGGGTAACTGCGTCGCAGAACGAGAATACAACAGAGAAACCAGCGTGGTCGTGCGCCCACGTGCACATCCATCCTGGCATGAGACTATCGCGTGGTAACGTATCTTTCGATCCAATGTCGAGGGCGATTGAGGTATTCCGATATTGGATATACCATGTATTAGGGGAGGTGATAATGGAGATGGCGTGGGTGGGCAACCTGTCGGCTGGATTAACTTCGTTGGATGAGAGGCGGAGGGGGTAGAAATAAAAAGGGTAAGATCCTTTGATTATTTCTGTTCGCTTGTTGCGTGGGTAAATATAGTGAGTGAATATTTACGTATAGAGTAGAGTCAAACTTGTTTTTATTTGAGTTGTAGCTATAAATAATATTTAAATCAATGTTGTATAATACTTATACTGATTTGTTTTTTCATTATTGTTGTATTGAAGACTTACTTATGAGCTTTTGATTAAATAAAGCGCGGTCATTATGAAGAGTCAAGTAAGAGATCAATTTTCTGTTAATATCGATTATTCTAAGTTTACAAATCCATCTTATTGATAGTTGGATAAACCACTATCATAATAATAGGTGGAAGTTATAACTGGTGAAAGTTTAGTTCGTTTATGTGAATTTCTATATTTTTTAAATCGGAACTTCGATCAGAAAGTTTAAATAATTTCTTTGAAACCGTTCGTACCAACACGGCAACACCAGATACATTTGAAGCCAAATAGAGTATCACTGATTAGTTCACTCCAGTAGCTAGGATGAAACACCTTAAGAGGATTCACTCTTGTATTTAATCAACAACCGTAAATCAGAGTGAGAAACCAATTCCCCTTAACTTCGCTAATCGAAAGCAAATTTTTTCACTAATACTTTTAAATTGTTTTCACACATATTAATTATAGGTAAATACTACCAGTAGTGTTGCAACATTTTTAATAAAGGTTTACGCTTTTTAAATATAGATTTTACAATAATAAATATATTTTTACCTAAAAGTAATAAATATTGCATATCGAGCATCGTTTCGAAGAATTCATGGAATATTTACAATAAACTTATAAGAATCAGTTTTTATAGTTTCGCTTCTACCTCCAGATCGAAAATAAACTTTTTTTTGAGTACTTGTTCCATATTACAAGAACCTACGTAGGTTTGCTGTTAAAACCCCCATAGGAAACCTGCAACAGGGCGTAAACAAAATCCGGCTTAGTTTAATGCGTTGTAATAAATTTAACAGTAAATCTTTAAATCACAGGACTAATCAGGTGTAGATCTTGTGTAGCTATAATCAGGCCTGGTTATTGTATATATCCATGATTGGAGTTTCTGGTTTACAACACATTTTAAAAGCAGCACAAAGCAAAAAAGGTTTACTTAATTATTTTGAATAACTATTTACCTATCATGAAGTGGTCAATTACTTAGAAATAGAGAACCAAACAATTATGTGATTTATCTGTATACCAAACATTGGCTCTAATAACACCAGAAAGTACTTTACGCAAAGGCATAGACCAGAGTGTACTGTTTTATCTTATCTCTTTATTAAGTGATAAGAAAAATGAATCAGTCCATGAAAACGGAACTAAAGTCGGCTTTTTTTATAATTCATTCCTATAAGTATACTTCTCCGACTGTTGCAAAGGGATGCGCAACTGGGACGAGGAATGTGAATTAAAAATCAATAGGTCCCGTGGTACAATATGACGCAACGTCTCCTCGACGACCTCGTGGGTGTGTACACTATGTCTACTCGAGACGCTTTTCGCGAAAAGTAAAGAAAAGGTGGAAGACAAAAGTTGGATGAACGAAAGAGCTTAAAAGGATTAAGAAGTGCGAAAAAGATGCACTCCATTGTTAAGGCGCGTTGCGGAATAATAGAATATTCTTTTTATAACTTCTGTATAATATATATTTTTTAATATATGAGAATTATTCGCTAGGCGCATAATTAACTTTGATGCTATTAATTTATTTTAAGAAAATTACGGTTCATTGCCGTATTTGATTAATTCAAACGTTAGCAAACGTTATGTTACATGGTCTGGTGCGCAGTACACATGTTTGTTGTTTACGCATTAAACATAAGTGAATGTGTTTTTCCGATGCAAAAACATCCTAAATAATACTAATATAAACTGATTAGCACATAGTAAGACAATGGCGCATTTCGCTATACGAGAAATCAATCAAGATTATAGAAGAGTTCGTTTTATTTCCTTTTGTGCTTTGTAATAACAAAGTTTTGTAAACGATAAGACTCTCATCACGGTCAAGATATTTTTGTGTTAACAGTTGATATATTCTATCAACACCAGTAAATATTATTCGTTTACGTTTTGAAATAAAATAATTAAATTACCGACTTTAGCTTTGAAAGATTTCTCTACGCAATAAGAATTATAACAAACATTAACGAGAATACTTTTTAAAATTTGTTTAATAACGTTTGACTTAATGCTGTTTAAAAACAACATTTTTTCAATGTTTTTATAAATCCACAAGTATGGCGATGTGGTATATATATATTAATCATTATCAGTCATTATTTAAATATAAGTGTATATTGAAATGGCAATTCCCTCTCATGAATAGTATTTTTTGTATGTCATTCGTACGTGACGGCATGAAAAAAAATTTCCAATCATCGTCCCAGGTACAAATAAAAAAACCAAGAAGCGTCTTTTCAACCAGTATAACGCAATTTATCGAAACCTGCGGTCATCGATTGCGCGCCGTGTACTACGTTCTGCACCTGAGAAAGCCGATACCCGCAAATGTATATACATGTATATATGTATAGATGCATATCAGAAATAAGTATATATATGACTAGTCTTGGACGAATCGGATTTCTCGTGACTACACATTGAGATCACACGACGATATCGCGAAACAAAAGAGAAGATATCATTATTATTATGACTCAATGCTCGCCTTTAGTTTGGCATTCAATGATTATTGGAGTGGCACGTGATGATATACCCCCGATGGCGATCATCGATGCGTCTACAATTACGTCATTATTGTGGGCAATTACGCGAGATTATACTAATCGCGTGCTTGCTAACTAAATGTTAATGCAATGTATATAACTCAGGTAAGTGTATATGTACTGTACAGACTGCTCCTCGTTGTGACGATATCAGAACATTCTAGAAAAGCCCAGACATTGAGCGAGTAAAGTTACCGAGTGTTGGTACATTACCAATAGCGGAATGATTTAATTCGTGATCCACGGCTGGAAAACTTTCTTCCTTACTGACATCTGGAAAATCTCAGCTGACGCCACTAAAGTACTGTAGTCGGTAAAGTCGTTTTCATATTTAATGTAAACGTTCAGTCATATTAATATATAAGATTTAAGTTTGAATATAATGTAATCTTAAAGCAAATAAATAAATTACCAATATAAAATAGAAATCCAAAAACGTGAAAATAACAAAATTAATTTATGGCTCAATTCTAATTTAATTACTAATTTCAGATCGCCTCATGGAAATTCATATAATTAGTTTAGATTAAAAGAATTAATTCTACTAATGACAAACATCTTTCAACGTTGTGTAAGAACCTAATTTGGATGGCTCTGCTGCTTTGTGGAAAGTATTTTTTATATTAATAATTATAAAAGTCTTTTTATTAATATCAAAAAGCACTTGGCACTAGACAGCAGGTGTATCCAAATCTCTTGTAACGGTATTTAGATTTAAGAAATGTATATTTAAAACTAAATCTAACTCGTAAAAATTAAATCGAACCGTTAAGACAATTAGTTTTGATCTTTAATATTTTAATAATATTACACAGATTTTTAAATATTCGTTTTCGCTGTTAAATATATTAATTGTTTACTTCATATTTCTTTAAAATCAAATAAAAAATCTTTTCAAATTGTAGATTTTTTAGAACCAACTTGAGAACATTTTTTGGGTCATTCACATGTGTTGTCTAGATTATCATCCATATATGTATTTTTTCCCATTCTTTCTTATAATTACCATATACTCATATTATGTGGCAATAATTCGTTTCATATTCGTTTAGGAGAAAGTAATGTACTACTTAAATACTTTATACTAATTACGTCAACAAATTATAGAAAAATATTGTTATACCAGTGAGATAGTAAAAACATAAAAATACTAAAGAAGTTGATATTCTTATTTACCAAGATATATTAAATTATTCAATAAATTAAATTCATTTTGTAAAGATCGGTTGACTTATATTAATAATATTAAGGCGAAGTAATCAATACAAACGTTAAGTTGTTGGCCTCCTAAATTATTCATAGTACGTACATTTATATAGTATTGCAATAATGACGTGTTAAAGATGGTAGGTGTTACCTAACAATAGCTAAAGACATTATGACTTTTTTGTTTAGCACGGAAATGAGCGCATTATAAGCCCTTGAAAAAAGGAAGTCAAGTATATACAAAAGAATAATGTAGGATCGTGTTGATATATGAACTACCATCCATCGTGAGGAAATCGATCGGAAATATATATATATCTCACTTTCTATATACAATGAGAATAGTCAGGAGCGTTCAACTTTATTATCGACCTTCCCAAAGAGTTCACAAAGCTACTGGCTGAATTAGAAGGATTCCATCTTTATAACATTTTAGTATACTTAAATTCAAAATCCTGGTTTAACATAAAAACTGAAAAATCATGAAAAACTATGACAAATTTGTCATTGATAAAAGAGAAAGTATTTATTTAATATCTTTTACAAATTCAAAGATTGTTAAATTTAATTATCGATCGTTGATTTTTCATTCTGAGGTGGTTTTCTGGGTATACATGGATTTCAAGTAGAATATATTTTTTAATGAATTATTTTCATATTACAAAGTACGAAACAATGTAGTATAGTAGCAGGCAAACGTTTTGTGTAATGGAAAATAGTTTTCAAACGAAATTTCAGTACTTATAAAATAGGTACCATCAATTTGATAAATGATTTAACAAATTAAACCAAATTTTTTATTTTTTCGCTACAATTTTTTAATTTGAAAAGATCCATTTTCATCATTGCGTTAAGAAGTATCTCGAAGTTAAATATAAATTTATCTCTGCTATAAATTTGTTAAATTGTGTTAGATAATTTCCTGTAACTTTTCGAGTTTCAAAATTTTTCAATTTGTCCTGCGATACCTCTTAACGAAATTCCCCAAAGATGAAAACGAGTCGTTTCAAATTAAAATCAAAGAAAAAATGTAGAAATGGTGATGTGATTTCATAGATCATTTTTCAAATTGACAATATCCATTTTATAAGTATCAATGTTATACTAGATTTTCTGTTACTTTAAATAGTTGTCTATTACTCTACATATCATTTTTCATCTTGCAATATGAGAACGATAGAGTGAGACATTTTATATTTGAGACACCTACATACGTATACCCATAGAACCACCTTAATGCATCGAACGTAATGAAATTTCAGTAGCTTTGATAATGAAACTACTAGACAATGTTAGCATATATTCATAACTAGTATATAACTAGTTTATCCTAAATAATTTTACAAAATCTAAATCAATTTCAATATCCTAGTAGTAATGAGAATAATATATCTCTATAATAATAAATTATTAGTTGAATAATATTACTCCCATGCAAAAACTAATACTAGAGAATTTACACTTGCTTCTAATTTCTAACGCAAATATTTTACCACATAATTTAGTATTACATTTTAGTGATCACATAAGCGATGACATCCTTAAACTTTTATGTGCGACAAGACTCCGTAACAGCTATGCAAATCGTCAAGCGCTAACAGCTTTTATCAGGATTTGAGCAATCAAAATAATTTAAAAGCATGCGCTGTTAACGCTATAGTTTTCATTTATTGAATTAATTTCTAAAAATGTATTTAAAAGGACTATAATCAAAATTTTTTCAAACGATTCTCTAATACTTTTTGTAAAATTCTTTTCACTATTAAATTATTCAAAATTGAATTTCAAAAACGTTATCTATAAGAATAAAACTCATGTTGAAATTTTTTTTGTACGAGACATGAATTCTAGATCTTCTTTGAGAACAGAAAATTCTTTCATACAAAGAACTTGATAGAAGACCCATATTAAAACCATAAAACAAAAATAAAAAAAAAATAATAGATCAATCTCATGCCATAGCTAATACAACCCTGGTAGAAATCGATTCCATTATTTACCTAATAAATAGCTAGTTCTCCAATAATTGCTAAAAATTAGACACTTTCTTGGCCATTTCTATCCATCAATGAAACGATTTTTTCGGTCATATTCTCGATTTAATAGGCGGAATAATAGATTCAGTTTTTTTACAAATTTACATTAGCTTATTTATGAGTATTTAAAAGATATTAAAGTTGGCCAGTTTTTTTACTTAGAAAATGGCTAATAAGAGGCTTACTATTATGACGAGGAGTGAGAGAGACAGAATCAAACGGAAAAATCATTGTTTTCGTTTGTATCGCCTGAAGCAGTATTGTAAACGAATTAAACATCAGTAACTTGTATTTAAATTTTAGTTGGCTACCTTCTTTTAATGTTTGTTTTTAAATATATGATCTAATGACAGAGAAAATTTAATAGAAGTCTTTTTAGGTTATATTATTTCCATTAAATACAGAATATGACCGAAAAAATTGTTTTATTTTACCTAGAAATTAGCTATTTTTACTAGCTATTTATTATTTTCCTGCCCATTTCCGATAGAGAAATTTCTACCAGGGAATAGATGAAAAAAATATTTAACCCTTAAAAACTGTTTCATGACAACTGTTTTAACCACGCATACATTTTTTGTTATTAGAATATAACATGGGAAAAATGGTCGAAAAGATGCATGACTTGGTGGAAATCCAAAACATTTTATAACCAACAACTGACGATTTATTTTAGAGCTGGCCATAAAATGGAAATTTCTCTTGTCCAGTTTCTGGCTCCCGATGAAACTGTTTTTCTGCCATTATTTGGCCATGTAATAGATTGAAAAATACAATGAGTTTTTCGAAGACAAGCACAACCTTGTTCATGAGTATTTAAAAGGTATTAAAACTGATCAGTTTTTATAGTCTGAAAATGACTATTAGAAGGCTTGCTGCTATGACAAGGAGTGAGAGAGACCGAATCAGATGCAGAGATATAAGTTTTACTGAATTATTCATAGAATGAGTGTAATAAACGATTTATTAGTTAATGTTATTTATTTATATTTTGAAAAGCTATCCAATGCTCTTTCATCAAAGATAACATTAATAAATGCATAATATATGAATATTTTGTTTTTACGCCAATTTAAGAAATACGCAGAAAATGGAAGAAAAAGCATTTCATCACAGCCATTGATTAGCCAGTTTTACTAGCTATTTTCTAATTTCTTGGCCATTTCGTATAGGTGAATTTCTACTAGGATAATTAATCATTTAACTCCAGTTAACTTCACAAGATGCGAACAAATTTTCGGTAAGAAAAAATTAAAGTACAAAAAAAGATTTGATATAATTTGTAGGAAACGTTGAAACCGGACAATTTTCTGCAAAGTTATGTAATAAAAGATTGCAAAAAGACAAAAAAATAGCAATTTGTTACGAATTTATGACATTTCAAAGATTTTAATCATATCTTATCACTTTTTGCGATTTTCAAATGCACGTAACAGTGCACATGGGCTTTCTAATTTTAATGGTTTTTATTTTGATTTGAAGTTCATCTTTCTACTTAAATGTTCTTCTTACGGAGCATTAAATCGTGTCTTTGGGAGCTTAATATTGGTTAATCATCAATGACCTACTTCCGTCCAATTGATTTGTCGTTAACGTCGTGTCACAATTATGTTTTCGTTAGCTGAGCGATTTTCTCATCTATTTTATGACCTATAGAACTAGAAAAAAATTATTACAGAGGTGTGCCTCCAATATTGTGTTAAAACCGTTTATGTGTGGATTTCCTGTAGAATTGTTCATATAAGTGAAGGATAGTAGATCTCATAAAAATTCAATGTATAGTTATTTTTTGCCAAAATTCAATAAAAGGGAGGTATTATATAGCCTATTACACTTTCTGTATAGTCGAGAGAATATAGATATTATGAAATTTAAATTCTCAAGCTATAGAAGTTACATAGCTCAGTATATAGAGTTCTAATTAAATTCTAATAGTCGTTAGAAAATTACAAAGTTAAGTTTTACAACGTTTTTTGGTCACCGCAAGAAACGTTTCCGAAATATTTTAAAAACATTAAATATATCATAGTGTTCGATCTAGAAAAGGTACTTTAGGAGAGTCAAGGCAAAACAGGCCACGACCATAAATTGTTCGATGTAGAGGCGTCTGTATTCATAAAATCCAAAAACGAAACTCTCATATTCGCAATATATCTTGATTGTACTACATTTAAAAAGATTTTATAAATATGGATTGAGCACATAGACACTCCTGATCAGAGATCCTCGTTAATTTTTAACGAACGTTCGTAACACACTGCTTCAAAATTTTCAAAGTGCACAATGATCGTTACATAAGACGTGCAGCTATTAATTGCATTGGGATGATAAAAGTCGGTGCAAAACAAAATAATTGCACTATAAACACTGCACTGCGTCATCTTTGACGTAACCCTGCGATCGTTATCAAACCCAATGATCCATATAATATTCGTTAGATCCAAAAAAATTCAAATCCTAAAAATTTGCCAAGCCATTGCTATTGTCTCGACCAGTAGAAAGTATTTCTATAGAGGATAATCTCGTGGTCGAAGGAGAATTTTTACGCGGTGCAGCAATCACGAGAGGCGCGACATCAGAGAGTATGACCGTGGCTCTCGAGGCGCACCGGAAAAAGTAAGTAGCGTCCGCGCGCGTGCAGCGCCAGGAGTCGACGCGTGTGTATTGAAGGTGGAGGAGGCGTAGGTGGAAGGGGCACACTGCCGCCTCTTACTCGGCGCAGCTACGACGATTCTCGACGGCGGTGCCGGGCGCTAGTAGCTACGCGGCCGCGCGTCCGACTATATACACTTCTGTTTCACTGGCGCTGCCGAGCGCGACGCAGCCAACCGTGCGGAACGCGCTGTTTATCCGGAGCTGCTGCTACTACTACTACTACTGCGCCTGTTTCGATCGGCTGCTGTTGGTATTTTAGGGAGAGCGAACCGCTCGTTAGAGACACGAAGAAGAAGAAAAAAAATCGAAAGGCCACGATGGTTCAAGGGCTGCTGCCACCTCGTTGGATTCAGGGCCGGGCGACGATCGTAGCCTCGGCAACGTGTGAACAAGTTGCTTTCAAGTTATAGTGATATAAAGTTGCGATTTTTGTTTTTTTTTTTTGTTTTTTTTTCTAATTGCGATAGTTAAACAAACAAGATGACTTTCGATCCTGTTACCGAGGAACAGCGCCAGCAGTTCTTTCAGCACGGATGCAGCGCTCATCTGCCAGGGTAAGTGTTTGAATTTGCGGGTCTAGTGTTTGTTTACTTCCTCTCTGCGCGTATACGTCCAACCCGCATGCAACAGTGACGACACAACGTTTACTGTGTCGCGTGCAAACGACAATGATGCTTATACGCCGGGTCGTTGAATCGTTATTACAATGGAAGATTGAAAGGAGCGATTTGATATTCAGGTGCGCGAGTTTTTGGAAATTTATGAACGGACTTTCTAAACGTTACTTTCCTAGATTTACTTTTAATTGTGCTGGAATAAAAATCTCGTTTGCATACATTAAGCTGTGTACCAGATGCTTTGTATCACTTCCTCTCAGAGTTTGTGATAGCGAACAAAAATTTTTTTTAAAAAGCATAATAGAAATGCGTGTGTCGGTTTATGTGTGCCTACATTACGAATTATACAACAAGCGTATGAACGACAATATTTTATAGCAATAGAAATAGTAAAAATTTACTAAAAAACAAATATAATTTCAGAAACATCTAGTATAAAACCACATATCTAATCTGATAATTATTTCAAAGTTTTTCAAATACGGTATTACAAATCTTAAAAATAAAACAATTTTATTTAAAAGTTAAACATTACTTAATTATAAATTGTTAAATTAATACTGTGGTGTAATAGAACTGCTTAAGCTAAAAAGCTAAAAGTAGTACTGAGAAGTTGATTGAAATTTAAAGTAGTGAATCTTAAATACTAAAACGATAAAAAAAATATGTAAAACGATAAAAGATTGTAGATAAACTAAATACTTGTATAGTTATCTTAAGTTAATACATTACGTATCACTGGACTTGTTAGATCGTTAATAGAGCTAACATACACATACATTCATCGCTCGCAGTCTCACAACCTACGCTAATAAATACACTCAACACACACACATACACACACTGCGTATATTATTCAATTTTTTTCATTCACAAAAAACATTTTTATCATTTCCTTCATTAATATTAATGCAATGACTATCTAGGATTTGAACTGTAAATTCTTGCACTTCCAAAAACTAGTAAATATAGTTTACAACAGAAACTATGAGATGAAATCTCAGTCATTTTTTAAATTATCCTTGTCGTTTTCGTATTAGCTTAGGGATTTGCACATTCTATGTTTAAATAAACTCGTTTACTCAAATTTTTAACTCTGTGTTAATATTTAAACCTTACTAGCTAACACTCGCTTAATTAATATTTATATTCCAAAATTGTTGCACAACTACCCCAAAAGTATGCCAAAATTGTCCTAGGATTGTCCCAGAATTTCTGCAAAAAATAATAAGTGGAATGTTCTTAATATAATATAAAAATTTTCCTATAATCCCATCGGAACCGATTCTTCTCTACATCTGCTCTAATTAAAAATACAGCATAAAATAAAATATTTATTAGATACAATTTTCAAATAGTTAAAACAAATAATAAGTACACAGATAATGAATCAGTTGTCGTTTCTCATACTGAATTCGAAAAATGGACAAAAAAACTAGAAAATCATCGACCTTATATTTATTAGAGCGACACAAGTAAATTTAATTCGTAACTCTACTATAACAGAGTGAATAAGAATGCATGTGCTCCTAGATATTGCATAATAGTTGCGAATGTTAAACGCTTACATATGAATTGAAAAGAGTTAATAGGCATTTGATGCCGTTCACGTTCTATCTGTTCATCACGTTCTATTTGGCATTTATACAGCAGTCCGATACATACATATACATATATAAAATATATACACACATAGTATCCAAGCAGTGAAATTCGTTAAATAGTCTGATAAAATTGCACAACATTGTATATAAAACTCTTTCAATAATAAATTATAGCCGAACTGCAATGATGAATGTTTTATAAATACACGTGTTAATAATAAAACAAATTGTCAGCCGACATCATAGCACCTTATGTACGAAGGCAGAAACTTTTAAACTAATATATAGTGATAAAAGTGGTAAAATAATAAATAATTAATTTTTATTGTCAATAAATTATACTTACTTAAATTACTATTATTTTTTAATTTTTATTTACTCTAGTTTTTATCAGTTTTACTCCAATTTATCCTTAAATATGAACCTTATGTACTCTCTAAATTTGAACTAAAGTAATATAATTACAAGTGACAACCAATGATTATTTGCTAATTTTGATTACATTTCCACTAATTATCAGTTATAAGTATACCGCTGATTATGGTAGTAATGTATAGATACTGATTTAAATTTAGAGAAAAGACAACTTAATAACTTTATCATCTCATTGAGATGTCATTCAATAAAAAATTTAAAACAAGGTAACTTGCGGTATATTTCTTTGACAGCGTCTAACAAATAAAAATTCAATTATTAGATTGTCGAAATAGTTCTTGTATACAAGACAATCCATGAACTGCGTATTACCGTTACTTCATACAGATTTTTTTTCATTTAATGACCTTCATCTTTTCATAAAAGCTTGAATTAAATATCATTGTGCAAAAACAAAATTTTAAGATAAAAACACTCTTCATTAAAATCATAAACAACATTTTTATTGTTTATATACTCTCTTATATAATATAATTTTAAAAAAGCTATTAAAAAGTCATCTCAAAGTTCTTGGATATTTCATTAAAAGATTTTTTTTTCTGTCCAAATTGTTAAAACGTTTCGAACATAAAAAGCCGACAAGTCATCATATATACTCGCATTTAGCATAAGAATATAGAAGACTCAAAGGAATATTGTACGTATACACGTTTGTTAGCGAAATGATAAAACAAAAAGAGTGAAGAATAAAGCAGGAACTACGTGTGCACACGGGTAATACGCGACTTCCATGCTGTTTGAACGGTCGCTCTGGAGATTTTCTGCGGAGGTGCAAACGCGCGCGGGCACGCAAGCAAATGTGTGCACGTGCGCCGGCGCGCATGCGGACGTACATCGAGTATCAAGCACACAAATGAGACATGAACCGCTTAAGCGTGAAATTTCTTTTTCACCTTTTTTTTCGTCGGTACACGCCCTTAAAAGGTTCGCATTGTTTTCCCTTGCTTTACAAAAGAGTGTCCGGAAGTTTCGGAAAGGAAACGGATGAATTATTTTAGGTTTTGCTGGATATTGATCGATACTTGACTTGCCTTTTCAATAAGTATAAATAATTTTAAAGCTACTGATGTTTTTAAATAAATATTGTATAAGGTTTGCAATGTATACAATTATGAAAAATAAAAATATGTCCGTGTAAAAATAAAAGTTAGAAAATGCAAAAATTCATCGAATAATTTATTAATTCACTGCAACAAATGTCAACACTGTGTAAATCATACTGGATTACTTATGACTTTGGCAAATTTTTCTTATACAAGCATAAAGTGGTATCGAATTATGGAACTAGCGCGCAAGACTGACCATACATATTCAAGTAAAGCTGGAATCAACCCTCATCAAGTAGAGCAGGTCAATGTAACGAGTAACGAAAATGCTGGTGTATCGGAGTATATGTGCTAAGTTATTTGAGACTTCCAACCAACGAATAGAAACGTTTGTTATTAAGACGTGCTAGTTTTTTTATCCAAATTTTTTAAAACTTTGAATTATTTAGTTGAATTTTTCAAATGTTATCAAGATATCTTATCAAACTTTCTAAGAATAAGAGAAAAATCATCTGATCATTACTTTGTAATATACAAAAAAATGTATGTAAAGATAAAATCAGCTATAATTTATTCTTCAATATGACAAGGATTTCTAATCATCTCTCATATATTATTTATATACTCTCAGTATAGCGGGTGAAGCGTAAATTTTTCAGTAAAATTATAAAATATTGTGAAATTTCTGTATTATTTATCTATAATTACCTGGATTAATAAATTTTCATCTGTATTATACGTTATGTGCTTGAATTCATAGGTGAATATTTGTAATTCTTAATCGATAAAATATAAAAAGGAAGAGGGAAAAGTAGTAGAAAGAATAAGGGGAGAGAAAAAGAAGAAAGATGGAAAAGAGTAGAGAAAGAAGGGACATGCATGTTTGATTATTAGGGCTGTCTTTACAGTTATATAAGGTAGATATATTTTATTATGTTTTATTTTTTTAAACCGATTGACAGGATAATACTATATCTATCCGTTAAAAGATAATTTTAACAGTATAAAACGTTTATGACGGGAAGAGAAGGACAAAAGAAACGAGATATCCTTATTCAAACTACACTAGTGGGCCTAAAAGGGTCAAAAACCTAATAATGTCGTATTTCAACAGGTTATATTCTAACAAGATGCATAGAAGAATCTTATATGCATAGGATTTATTTTTAACGTATGCATGCACTGTAATTGTTAGTGACGCGAAACTATTTCGAATGTAATTAATTCAAAAATGCTTCATATATATATATATATTACCGTTATTATGAATATTTCCTCTCTTTTAATGTTTCATCGTGTAATTTTTATTGATTTTTGTATTTCAATTTATCAGATTTCGAAATATTAAACAAAATAAATTTATAATAACTAACTATCGCAATGATAATAATATTGTAGATGCTCTATTTAATCTTTAACTAAATTTGCACAAATGCTTATATTAATCTAACTTTACTAACTATAGAAACAATACTAATTAGGCATATAAAAGAGTCTATATATAATGAGAACCATAGCAAAACTTTAGACACATTCCTCATTCCCACGAAACGACTCGGCAACTCGAGATATTATAATGTCTCTTAAAAGTCTCATTACAAGAAACTATAGACGAGCAAAGTAGGAGAAAAATAAAACAAACATGCTGGAATTCCTCGCTTTTTACAGTCAACCCCCCATACCCCCGTATATATACAAAGCTCCCAACTGCAGACGGGACGACCAAACGAGGCAACTTCGAAGCACCGCGGATGGCGTGAAGGCGCGCGTGCGGTACCAGTCGTCGTATAGGTACCAAGTTACGCTACAGCCCCGCTTCAGCATGGAACTATGCAGAGCGCCACGCGATCACGCACAAAGTTCCAACCCCCTCATCGGTGCGCCTTGGGGAGAATCGCTCTGTGGATGCACACTAGGCTTCGGCTATCGATTCAGCAAATAAGTTGAGCGCGGCATAGGCCCGTTATCAAAGACGTATAATACATTATCGCGCCCCAACATCGACGCTGATGCGTTTAACTCTTGAATTTGTTGTTTCGCTGTATATGTATATAAGCTAACTGGCAAATCTATTTTCAGAATCGGGAGCAGTTGAATTATTGCGATGATGAATGTTTAAATGCTTTAGCCGTGCGAAATTGCTTTGTTAGGAGTAGCACGTGTGTATACGTATGTATGTATATATATATGAGAGAGATTTTCAAGTACGCGTGTATAACAGTTCGTATATTGTTTCGTGTGTCTATTTTCGAAAAGCATTTAGGAAGTTTCAAACAATCCTGAACTGATGTCGAGTTTGGATATAAGTTGTTTGATCCAAGTAGTGCAATAATCTCCTTTTTTTTCTCCTTGAGGTAAGGTCAAACCTCGGATGCTTTATAATGGAATGAATTCAATCAATGCTTTGTGAAATTATACACCAGCTGTACAATATAGGGTAATTGCGAATAAACAAAATAGAAAGCATTATGCGCACTTGCTACCCAACATTTTTTTATAACGAGAAAATGGATAATTTTTGTATACATGAACAGGTTTATTCGCGTAAAGTAATACTTTCATTATTCTTCATTTTTATAACTGAGCTCAATCTCTCACAGACTATGCGTATCGCGTCTTTACTCGATTCAACGTGTGTGTGTACCCATTCTTGACATAATAACCTTAGCATCAAGAATATTGGCAAAATCAATGCAGCCATATAAGGCGTTTAAATGCGTAAAATAAAATAATTTTCGAATAATTGTAATATAATAATGCTTCTTATGCGCATAACTATGTATTTTTCATCAAAAACAATTCATTTGTTTGACTTTTTGATGATGCACGTAATATAACAATTATAATGAGAACGTTTGACTTTACTGCTTCTGACTCGAATAAGAGATGAGTTATATTCCAAATTTAAGGAAGGACAATTCTAGAAGGCCATAATATTTTATACACTTTATCAGATAAGTACGGCACTAACGCCTGACCTTTGATTTAATTATATTGGAGACAAATTATTTCTCAAGTCATCGTGCTTTAATTTAATGTAGTGATAAATACATTTCGAATTACCATATACATTTGATATCTTGATAAATACGGAAAAGCAAAAAAATTCACTACGTTTTACTCCAAAACCACCAGAGTCAATAAAACCCACAAAACGCGTCCTTTAAGTGGAAAATTGTTTTACGATTGCGCAAGTCGTCCGTGTAATCACCATCAAATGAGAGAGTGCACGTGGCAGTTTAATAATCTGATCAGTAGTCTGACATAGTAGCAATAAGCGTCATAAAATTGTAATATAATCGGGGCGAACTGCAGGCATTTCGTCGATTAAACCGATCCGTTACAAATCCGATCCGATATCGCTCGCTGCTGCCTCTCTGCAGCTGGGCATTGACATTGTCGAGGCCGCAGACAATGAACTAATAGGAAAAAAAGGAACGCGCTCGCGCCTCTGTACAAGGTATATACACAGCCATTGTACCAGCTGGTTATTGAGCCATGACCGTCACACAGAATAGCCTAGCAGCGGCAGTAGCTGTCCCTCTGCCGGCGCTCCGCGTCGATTTAGTGGGTCGGCGCTGGCCTACTTTTTTGCCACACCGTCGCCAGTTATGCTTTTCTTAATCGCCATTGCCCGTAGGTATATAGAAATGATTGTTATGCGCAGCGGGAACATGCGTAAAACTCTATCGTGTTGGAGTCTAATCATCTGGGATCTAATTGGAATCGAATGCCCGAGCACATGACTTTTATAGCTGCACTACGAATTTTGAAAATCTGTCGACAATTTCATTGAGTGTTTACAAATTACGAATTTTCATGACAGATATAATGACATATTAAATTGATTAAATTAAAATAATTTTTAAATCATTTGTTCATTGCGTATAACATATCATATGATATACACGCATATCAAACTTTCTTAATTTATAAATACAAGATTTTTAAAATTAGAAAAGCTAATAACAAAAACACTTGAAAAATTCGAGTAAATATTAAATTAACGTATTCAACGATATAAAAATTTGAAGCGTAAACCCAATTACTGACTGATAACAATATTTCTTCAAACAGCTCTTAATAATTATAACTGTACATGCATGGACAAGTGATGTATCTTTCATAAAAAAAATTGTATTCTGATTCAACGACCTGGAAAACATTAAAATTCATCAAATTCTCGGTTTCGAAAATTTTCACCGCTACAATCACGGACTTTCTCTCGCGCAGAGAAAGCAATTTAGCGTCCCGACGCCTCAATTAATATCCTAGCTTATCAAATGTAATCTGCATACTCACGTAATAGGAAACGTAATTGCACGTCAATGCACTATATGTTGCAGGTACACGGGACATTGTCCGACACTCAAGTTCCGAGTGGGCAAGCGATATGGAGCGTGCACCGAAGAAATTATGAAAGTAAATTAGAACACTACTATATATTTTATTGTACTACGAAGATGCGTGAAATAACTATATTTATCATACTACAACCTCAATTTTTTTCCACTCAGGAGCTCATAGAAAAGAAGATCCTCAAAACAACTCCGTACAAGCCAAGTTCCGTCAACAAAGAAGCTCTAATTCCGATTCAGCGTGAAAAGGATATAAGGAGAGACTGGAAGAAGGATTCTTATATGTACAAAACTCCACCATATATTTTAGGTTACACAGGTATGAAATCTATCATGTTCTATTGAAAATTTTTTAATTAAACTTTGGATTTAATTAGTTGATTATTATAATTATGCAAGATAAACTGTCTTTTACATATACACTGTCTTCTTCCTTAATTATTAAGAATTTTCTTTTCGAAGAGGTCAATTTAACTTTATAGCTGCTTTCTCACCATCGATCAATTTCTTTAGTGCAAGAAACAATTCAGATAAAAATAAAACCACTGACGGTTAAAGATACCTTTCAAGCTCAACCTAAATAAATCAACTGGACTTTCTTTTATCAAAAGAAGTATTAATGGAGAAGTAAAATTGACCCTTTTTGCTGTAAAGAAAGTTCGAACCATTTATTTAATCTATATAACAGTACCTATAATCACATTCAACAAATCATATGGTAAAGGTCTAAAATAAATACTGTTTAAACGAATTTTTTATTTTCAATTTTGTGAGACATGAAAAACTTTATTAAAAAGCATTAGTTATAAATTGCTTTCTTAAATAAAATTAGTACTATTTTCCAAGTATCACATATTATTTGCTAACGGTAATTATTTACTATGTTCGTTTTCATATTACAAAAAGTATTAAAGTGTAGATGCATGTTCTGTATCTCAAATGTAAATTCTTAACAGTTTTGTTTGTTTTGAAAATATACACGTTCTTCCACTACAATTACGAATAACCAAATAAAATTTACACATTCGTCTTTTACGAATCTCCGCAACACGACCTTCCCCCTTACGAACAGGTACATTATAATCGTCAATCTGACACAAAAAAACATCACCTTCGCAGGTTACATACCCGGCTACAGCAGTCGCTACGGTCTGACGTTCATGCGAGCTGTGGAAGAAGGAGCTATCGAGTGGCGCGAGACGCAGAGCAAGCTGCGCGCCCGTCGAGACGCGATGCGGGCTCATGCTGAACGGCAGAACCCGCGAAATTTACTGTCGCGCGTGCGGCAGGACAACGTCGACGTAGAGATCGATCACGGCTATCCGGCGCGCAGAAGGCACTTTGGTGAGTTCGATTAATCGGCCGATTGAAGCGCCTCTTTTCGCTGTTCGATGTACAAGTCTCCAGAGGTCGGCGACATGACACAATCGAATCATCTCGTAAATTGTTCATAATTAATGCGAAAAAGGCTACTGCTATTGATTTATCGGGAAATTTCGGTTCTCAGCGGTTTTTATCTCGAGAAGTTTACGTGAGAAAGAGAGACTTACTCAATTATTGTCACTGATTATTTTAAACGACAGCCGTCACACAATCGTAAAGGGTGACTGAACGTGTCGATCGACGGATAAGTTCTATAAATGAATAATTTCCTATAGCCATTGATACGGCTTACTGTTAATATAGATAAACTAGAATAACAAATATACATTGTTTAAGGTTACATTATTCTTTTAGTTATATGAAGTAATCGATTTAAAAACTTGGTCATTTATTAAATAAACTAATATTTGTTCATTTACTGGTTCAATTATCCTATTAACAAGCAAAGGAAACGACTAAATAAAAAAATTTTAAACAAATATTCTATTTCTATACTTTTGCTTAAATTAAAATTCCAGTCTATGCTATAATGTAATAATGATGCATCGTTTTAAATTATTATTTTATGTTAACATTATCTCGTTAAAAGTGATATCATTAATGTATTTTTCATTTTTTGTAAAGTTGTTTATATATAAATATTTATAAATAATGCTCAGTAAATCCAATAATAAACTCAACATATTTTACAGACTTAAGATATTTCAGAATATTTATATTTTTATAATATTTTTAGCATTAGATGTAATTATTATTTTATATTATAGTTTGATAAATGTTCAATGTAGTTAGCATGTTATTTTTAATAGTGTTTCTGTGCACAGTATGTAAAACATACCTATAATATTTTGTTTACTCATTAGTGTCATAAAATGTTTACTATTTTTCTCTCCAGTTAAAAATAATTCTAATATAGTATTTGAATAATATTCGCAATAAATATTTAAAATATAATTTTTTTTATGTAGGTACTCCTTATATATCAATTAAGAATTGAATTGTTGGAAAAATTAGTTTCAAGATTTAAGTTTTTCAAAGAACAATAACATATAGGAAATCAAAAAATTTTTATAAATATGTTAATACAAGAAATTTTGCTCAAGTACCTGTAAGAAACTTCTATAAAAATCTCATTTCCAATACAATTCTATAACAATTTATACCTAAAGTATTGCATATATTTAGAATAAAAATTGATTATGTTTTACTCAATATTGATCGGATATAACGATATTTTATTTAGTTCTCATTTTAAGTGTAATCATTTGTATGTCAGCTTATGACCTGACTCGACTTCATAATATTTAATAGAGTATAGTTAATATTTATTAAAAATCTACATATATTTTCTACAAAAATTCTGTGTAAAATTTTTCTGCGAGTATAATAAGTTTCTTGCAGGTAATTCGGGATTTGGATTTGTTGTAAAAATGTTCGCAGAGATTATTTGTTTTTCTTTCGTACGAGAGTATCTTGTAAAATCACATTTGACAATACTGAGTTAACAAAATGATAGTCGACCTCTGAAAATCACAATATTTTTGTCAATTTGTGCTGTCTTAAATGTTAAAATGGTACATTGCATAATGTTTTTTTAAAATTCCCTTACAGACACTAGAACCAAAAAACGCCATATTTTAAAAAACAGATCAAACAGGGTACATTATTCGCAAAAAAACTAAAATTTTTTCGTAAATTTGAACCATGATGCATTGGGTAAAAATCATGCTTATATTAATCAACTATTTCAAGAAGGTGGATCAGTCTAATATGGTTTCATCATTTACACTTTTTAATGATGCTAACATGCAATTATAGAAATTTATAGTATTTCATATAATTTACATTTGCAATTTAATTTCAATATACTAGAAAACTATTCGTCCACTAAAAAGACACCGTGCAATAACATTTTTGCTATCTTTAAAAAATGTCTGAAAACCCTTATTTTTAATATATATTTCGTACTTTATAATACATGATGGCCCCACTCGGATAAATCTAATTTAAAATGTGTACAAAATCATTTTTTTGTAAAAATTTACGACATGAATTTGTAAGCGTGATATCAAGTATCAAGTATTACACAAGCACAACTCCATAAAATCACATAGTTTGTCTATTAAGAGTAAGAGTATATGTTATAAAAAAGAAAACCTATATGTCTTTTTGTAGAATATCGTACAAGTATAGGTAATAAATGATGAACGATGAATCACGAGTTTAAAAGGTCCATTCGATGGCTGGTGAAATTAGAAAGGTACTTTATATGCCGAGAGAAAACAAAGGTTTGCATCCATCAAACTCTAATGCACAATATTATAAATGTCCTGTCAATGATTTAAATATAGTTGAGATTTTAATTAAATTATAAATATTTGAAATAAAAAAAGCAGTTCGAGAAAGAAAAAGGCACCATTAGGACAAAGTGGCGATTTGTAGGAAAGAAAAACAATATAGAGAACCACAATATAGTTTTAGATTAGTGTACCTTAGAATTGCTTTTCTAATTTTTTAATCGACAGTTATTCCGACATCTACTGTAATTGTTTAGTTAGCTATTTACTGTTTATTTAATTTGTGCATGCTAAAATATTATATATTATTATACATATAATTAGATATTCACAAAAAATTGTTCATAACTTGTCTGTAAAAATGACGAAAAAAAAACTTGAAGTCTACCTTTAAAAACGTCTTTCTCTGCTATCACAAAGTAGCTTTTCTAAGAAAGAAAAAATATAAATACTAATTTAAATGTACACCTATATAGCTTCGTAGCTATGTATGGTGAAAACTACCTAAGATTCCTTGTAAGTAGTTAAAATCCACTTAAATACGATATCCAATATTAAATAAATTTAGATAGTACTGAACTTAACATTATTAACAATATTTAAACTATAGTTATCTAAATTATTGGACTGAATTTATCGTAGTAGATGATATTGAACTGTATATGAAATTTAATCTAGATTAAACATGAGAACTACATCTACTTGGGAAATCCAGGCTTAACTAAAACGCGGAGGATAAAATCTGTATTTTTAAGAATATGTTCGGTATTTTTTTCACTTCGTTTGATGTAGATTTTTCTTTGTATATATCGATAGATTTCTAGTACATGACTACCTCAATAAATGGGGGGAGTGGAATATAGATCGTCTCGAACATTTTCACACCAAGAGGTGGAGGTGCCTCGTAAGACGATCGAATTGTTTCTGAGGAAATATATTACTATATGCGTATAAAATAAGTACAGAATAGTTTTTGATTGATGGTTTTCCTGCATGTTATAAAAGTAGTAAAATTCAACCATTCAAGTTTCGAATATAGTATCAAATTTTTTAAATATTACAATAAAAATATATCAAACTCCATCATTGTCAATAAGAACAACACAACTTGGTATGTCACTTAATTTTACTCTTATAGAAATTAGGTAAAATTTTTTATTTCGAACGGCTTATTATTTGAAATAAAATAGCTCGTCTATAATGAAAAAGTACTTAGAAATTCTTTAAAATAAACAAACGATAGTATAAACGAAATACATAAAGTTTTGGCCATTTTCAAATCACTCATTGTAGCGAAAATTAACTTAATGTTTTTTCACTTTCTGAATCCAATTTGTTAATAAATCTTTTGTAGTTATAAACTTATCTTATTACCTGAACAATCGTGAATCTCCTCATCCACCTTCTTGAAATTGACCAATCCTGCTGCGAAGCCCCTCGTCTCACATGGTTTTTTCTTCTTCACAGACAACCAAGTATCGGCAGAGAGTCCCCCGATCGTCGGCTACACGGGCCACATACCAGGAGCGAAAGGCGAAGTTGCTCTATCGAAACGCTATGCGCAGGCGGCGCGCAAGGGTCTCGAACTGCTGCAGCAGGGCCGCGAGTCACGCCAAAGCGGCGATCAAGAAGCGGTGCACAGGGTTCTGGAAACGGCGCACCTCGACGACACAGGCCGCGTAAGGCCCTGAGATCATTCGCCCAGAGACGAGAGTCTAATGAGTGCCTGATTTCAAGTCGATCGCCGATGCTTGGAGCAAGTTGTTTTCATTAATCCAAAGGCATTAGATAACTGACGTGTAAATGTGTAAAGATTTGTTCGTTTAGCTTTTGTTGAAAATAGTGAGGATAAAGTATGTACATTATACGAATTTCCTCTAAAATTATTATTAGTTAGTATTATGAGTTGCCTTTTATTTCTATAATTTTTTAGAATAGCGATTAATGATTTAGATCAGTTTTATAATCCGAAAACAACTTGACCCCATATCACGATAAATATATACCCCTTTTGTGTCAAATATAATGACATTAACTTAATGATTCTTCTGCGAAAAATTCATATTTCGATAAATAAATTAATCAAAATAAGAAAGAATTATTCGAAGAATTTATTCATCAAAGTGAAATGTTCTATAATCCTGATAAAATCTGCTGTATTCTAAAGCAAAAATTTGGCGTTTTTGAATTTTAGTTTTTGAAAATTAGAAATCATAATCAAATCCAAATGCAAAATTGTAAAACAAATTACCTTTACAAAACTGGAGTTCGAAATCTTGATTTGATTATTATAAGATTAAAAAGATGATATAATAAACGTAAATTTTAAGAGGCGAACAAAATAAGCATGTATTTATAAAGCACTTTTATATGTGCAGCACTATCCGTCCATGTGTAATTAGAACAACAATGATTGCTCAATCAGTGTTCGTAGTGAGTAATAAAAATAAATCGTATATTTATGCTTCTTTGCCGAATTAGACTATTTTCTAAAGCAAATGTCTCAAAGTAATTTCTGTAATGAAATATCTTTGATTGGCACTTTACTTAGTTGTAGAAAAGGCTGATTTCATTTTCATTAATTGGAAAATGAACGTCAGCATAATGTATTAAACTGTTACAAAATATTTAATTTATATTAATAAATTAGAGAATAATTATTTATCTATGTAAATAATGATACATTGTGAAAATGCAATCATCAAGTAAGATGATAGAGACAAATAATTAATGATATCATCTTATAATAAAAAATTTTATCAAAAAATAAATAAAGTTTACAGAATTAATACTATACACAATTTTCACACTTATTTACATAAAGTCCTATCTATGCTTCGGTAAACGACTTATTCTTTCCATTTCCATTTCTACAGTTCTTTTCCACATTTCAGGTTTTAATGTATTCGATCCATGTGACAAGGCCATTAAACGAGAAAGCACCATTAAAGAGTGTAAATTATCTGCAGAAAATGTTTTGTCTGACTGCCTCAATCTTACAAAGTCTTGTTGGATGATCTATAAAATATAATAAGTAATAATTACATTTCGTTTTAATTTAATATAATTCAAAAGAAATTTTTTAATATTTACACTTGCTACTTCATCAGAAAATTCAAATTTAGCGCTTTTAAGTCCATTTACATACTGTCGAATATTATGAAGCCGCGCTTCATTCTTTAAATATTGACGTGCTGCTTCAAGAACTTGAGGGTAGAGTTTAACGGTTTCTGGATCAGCTCGCAAAATAACCTGTGTTTGACACTGTAAAAATGTAGGAACTTATATTTTTATGATTCTGAACAAAATTTATATAGTATATGTACAATAAATAAAAAATAAATAAAAATACTTACAGGTATAAATGATTTGGTCTCTGACAAAATCAAAACTGGTATATCAGTTTCGTATTCCATTGTATAAAATTGAAAATCATAGGCAAGTTTTTGAAATTCAATTAACTCTTTAAATGCGGCATAATTTAATTTACCACAAGCAGTTACTTGGCCAGTAGATAAACTTGTTTCATCAATAACTAAATGAGTATTGTGACTCAATTGTAAAATACCACTAGTCAATCTATTGCAATCATAATCTTTTCTAAAAGAAATTAATTTATCATCATTCATTTGTTGGAAAATGAAATAAAAAAAATATCAAAAGAACAATGAACATAGTTAACTTACTTTGGTACAAGATTCATTTCATTAAGGCTTTCTAAGGTTATATCTAAATAATGACTTTTTACAGTTATTTCCTTTAAGATTTCATATAAATCTTTTGTAAAATTTGCATATTCTTTTGGAAAACTTGTAATATTTAAAGGAAATGATCCAAGACAGAGACAATTTTTCCTTAAATATCTAAAAATAAAATTTATAATTATTATAGGATATAATAATAAATTAATATATGGAAAGTAAATTCATACATTGAAGAAATTAAATGACAAATTAAATAGTCAGCTGCAATTTCATCTCCAAAAAGCAGTTGACTCAAAACTATTCGTAAATCTCCTCTTATGCTTTCTGCTTTTGAAAATATACTGTTAGGATCAGGAATGCTCTTATTATTTTCTTCAACTACTTTAATTGCATGCAAACGTGGAACTATTGAAGCTGGTGGATGATGTGTTTGCTTTTCAAGATCATTTGCCATTTCTTCTGAATCATGCGTTTCACTCAAACTTGGATCCAAAGATAAAAATCCAACAATATCAATAACTTGATTCAATTTGAATGGAAGTTCTTTATAAGTCTGAACAAAAAATAAGATATCTTTTACAAGATAAAAACTTATTTTTAATTTGAATTATATGTTTTATAAATTATATTCAACTAAAATATACTTTATAAAAACAATTATTGAAAAAAAAAGAGAACATTAATAATTTTTTCTGCTGACCTTTACTATACATGCTTTCCCATCTTTAGTTGGTATTGGAAAGTTCAGAATATGGTCTTTGGAAATGAGTCTAACAGTTTCTGATTCTTTGTTGGATTGTGAAGTACTAGCATCATTATTAGATATTTTTTCTTTCTTTGATGCAGGTTCTGAACAATCCATTGGTTCTTCAGTCTCATCCAGAGATCTTTTGTTACAATCATTTTTACTTGTACTTTGTTCTTCTGAATCCATACCATTATTTCTTAATTCTAATGAAGAACTTTTTTGAGTCCAACTATTTAATCCGGGAACAGATATAACAAACCACGTATATCTTTCTGAACTATCATTATTTTCAGAGTCAACCAGGATTTTTTCATGAGGCTAAAATAAGAGTCAACATTCAATATTTTATTTTCTTTTTAACAATAATTGATTAATTTAAACTAAAAAGATTTTATATAATCTGTTGGTAGCAGCATACATGGGATAAACTAAACTTGAAGTATCCCACACCTGTAGCTACCTTTTATTTTCTATTGGTCTTGCACTACCCGGAATGTCAATAGATTCAACATGGGTTCTTAGTGCTCCTTTTAGACCTTATAATGTATTAATTATTACAAAATTTGAAGTGCATATCCTTATTCTGAGTAACCTTTCAATTATTTTTAAAATTATGGATATTTGTTTTAAGTTATCAAGGATCACTGACATTGATTTTGTAGCAAAAGAAAAATGAAAAAAATGTTGATATAGATTTTATAATATTTAGAACAATAGCAGGTTATTACCTGACACTTTGCACCGTCTATATACATGCCACATCTTGGGTTAGTTTCACCTGTTTTTGTATCAACAACCTGATACTTTTTGAAATAATACTCAGGATTATACATATCTTGTATCATTCCTTGGAAATGAACAAGTTGACCATCTTTGAAATTATCCAATGGTGCATTATTCAGAGAAGGAATTTCTTGTAATTCATAATCAGAATTCTCCAACACTCGAATACAGTCAGATTCATTAGCCACAAAATAATCAACAGTCCAATCTCGTGGTTTAATAACTGGAAAATTTTAAAAATACTCAAATAAATAAGTTAAGAAATAACAAGAATGTTAAAATTAATATAGAACACTATTTCATAACCTATAGTAATCAAATTTACTTTGAATATTAATTCAAAATAATTCAAGAGCTAATTTATTTACTTACTCATTTTCAAAGCTGAATTTGAAAATCGATAATTAACAACGCACAAAAGATTATTCGAATTAAAAAAATCGGGCACTTCTGTACGTTTATCTGCACGCTGCCGTTTGCACGCGAAAATTATCAGCTAGTCCACAAAAACGCGCCAAAAATACGCGATGGTTTGGTTAGGTAATTTTAGCGCCAAAAGCATTGTACTTATAAATTATAATAAAGGAGGTGAATATTGAAGATATAATTAACAGTGGCACGAAATATACGAGAAAATGCATAATATAAGCGTTTTAAACAAATCTTTTACAAAACGAAAAAAACTGATTCATCACTTGAAAGTAAAGGCCTGTCGCACAAATCTGATTCTGATTTAATTGTATACCTGGTCTCTTCTAAATAGTAATTAAATTATCACTCTTATAGAATGATATTCGAAAAAAAAAATTATTACAACCTTTAAAAGTAATTTTTTCAATGCATAATCTACACGATGGACATATCAGTTTGCTTCAAAGAATGTATTTTCGTCAACATTGATTCAGATGGTCGCCGCAAACTCTTATTTCGCCCAGAATGTAATGGTTGTCTAAAAGGATTGCAACAACGGGACTTAAATTTTACAGACATCATGTAAATGACCAATTTTCTCAAGCTTTAATGAACATAAGCGAACTCAATCAGAGATATAATGCGTAAGTAACTAATAGATAGGTATACATACAAACAAAAGATTAGACGTTCGATTTCGCTATCTTAATTTGCTGATAACTTTTAAACTATTTAAGCCTCGTTCCATTTTTGGAAACGAACCAAAACATTCTTAAAACTTTACAGATTATTATTTTTCATGAAATGTAAATATAAAAAATGCCCAAGTAATTAAAAAATCACTTTTTTTCGCTTATTTCATAAAATTTTAATAGAGCAAAAATTGTTAACAAGTTTTCGTTGAAATTTCTGAAAAGTAAAGAAAAAATTCTAACTTTTACAATTATCCACATATTAATAAAACTGTACAATAGACATGGTCGATAGTAGTGAACTGTTGCATTGACCACTTTTTGCAAACGATTTAATGTGTTGAAGAAAAAAATGCGGGCTCTATATTCACATATCATGAAAAAAGGCCATATATATGCTAAACCATGCAGTAACCTTTATTTGCACGTGTTACTCCGAAAGTTGATAGACAAGACATTTAATTAGAATAAAAATATAATCTTTATTCATACAAATATACACATACATACATAAAATATTATATTACATTTATAGTAGCACACTTTACAATCATGACTTTATAAATTTATATGTATACAGCATTGTTAAACTTCATATTCCTGTTATCAAAAGAACAATATTAGAAGAAATAGTTACACAGATTTGTACAAGTCTTGAAAATTATATGTAGATATGGTAATGAATTTATAAAAATTACTTCTTATTTTTACAGAAGACATGTTTAGAAACAGTAATAAATATCTTATACCTATAAAAGTAGTTTTTATAAAATACAATAATTCTATAATTATAATTATAACAAATCAACTTAAATATACTAATCAATGGAAAACTCTACAACAAAAACTTTTGTACAAATCAAGTTGGTTCATTATTTACCAATAAATAATTAAATTATGATACTTTAAAACTATTTTTTATCTACATCATCAAATCTTAAAGATTTTAAATCCCTTTTCTTTAATTTTACAAAATTATTACCACTATTTAAATTGGTATCTATTGTAACCTTCTTTAAAACATCTTGATTAGATAAATGTACACTTGTTTTGATAATATTTTCTGAATTTCTATCTTCATGTATATCTTCAAAATCACTTCTTTCATTCATATTTTTACTTTCTAAGTTAGTTACCTTTTTAGTACAAAGTTCTTCTTTATTGACTACATCTTTATCATTTGTTTCTAAATCGCGTTTCTGATCTTGAATATTCATAGTATTGTTATTAATATTATTTGAAGTATTATCATTTTCTACTTCAATCATTCTCTTCTCTCTGGGATGTTCTTCTAAAATATCTCTTCTTCCAATCACAGCATTAGAATTGCTTTGATTAATTTGCAATAGTTCTTGATCCAATATTTGTTTTGATTGATTGTTCATCTTCAAAACAATTGGAATAGAAAATTGTTTGTTCTTCTCATTTTTTTTATTAATGCTGTTATTTAAAATTGTATTAGTGTTTTTATCATCTTTTGGAATGTTTGCATCTTCATTATCATTAGAAAGTCTATTCGATTGCTTTGTTAATGCTTTAATAATAGGATTTTCAGACTTTTTAATTGGAATTTTTTCTGGTACTTGATTTACATTAGAATCTAAGGAAAAATTTTTAATACTTTTTGGATTGTCATTACTATTTAGTTGCACATTTTTTATTTGTTGCTTATTTGCATCCATTGGAATTTCATCATTATTAAAGTCACGCTTTTTTAATTCTCCTTCTTTATTTTCTGAAACTGCTGGTTTTAAATCTTTTTCTTGAATTTCCAGGTCAATTTTTGTGTCAATTTTAGTATCTGTTTCTATAGATTTAATAGGTACTTTATTTACTTTTATATTATTGTTATTTTGTTGTCCCTCTTTCTCTTTTTCTTGCGTTAATGATAATTCTTTATTTTTCTGCTCAGTATCTTCAAGTAATTGTTCTTTTAAACTTTCTTGCATTTGTATAGTCTTAACATTTGATATTTTTGTATCTATTGCGGGATCTAATTTTACTTCTTTTTCTTCTAATAGTAATGCTTTATTTTCCTCTTTCATTTCTTTATCATCTGGAATATGCTCTTTCAAAATTTCATTATGTTGTTCTATCTTTTGTACAGATTCATTATTTGGCATGCTTTTGTCAAGGGCAGTTTTAAATTCTCCTTTTTTCTCTGCTAACAACAGTTCTTTATTTTTTTGCTCAATGTCTTTTAGCAACTCTTTTTGTTCCAACATCATTTCCTTCTGTTCCATGATATGTTTTTTCAAAGTCTTTTCAAGTTGTTCTCGCCTTTCTAAAGGCTCATTATTTGAAATTTCTTTATCAGCTGCTAATTCTAATTCCTCTCTTTTAATTGCATCAACTGCTATAATGTCACTATTCTGATTAGGATTAGCATTTTCACTTTCCTTACGAGGTACTAAGTTTGCATCAGGCTTTAAGGGTAATTCATTTGTTTCTTTTTTCTTGTTTAATGAGTCATATACAATATTATTTTCTTTAACCAATTCATTGTCCATATTATTAATCTTATCCACTATTTCTTGAATTTTCGGATTCATTGTTACAGTATCAAGAATATTAGTTTCATCTTTATCTTTTAATTTTTCAGGTTCTGGTAAACGTTCAACAGGTACAGGAGGTTCTCGTCGTATATTTTCATTATCAGAAAACTTGTCAGGAACTTTTGGTTTTGTTTTTTCAGAATTATCTAAAAAGAAATTATTAGATTAAATTTTATGTAAAGCAAGTCTATTTCTAATTTAAGAAAACATTTATGAATCAATAAAATAAATATATTATATAAATCTTTCATGTCAAGAATATTATATATTAACATACCATTTGTGTTTTGTAAATCATCGAGATGTTTTTCTTGTTCTGGCTTTACAAGAATTTCATTATCCATCAAAGCTTGAGGCATGTTATTTAGTTGACTGGGAATTTTTACTGTTGTTGTCATACTTCGATAATTTGAGGACTTCTCCATAGCATATAAATTTGCATAAGTTCCGAGAACCATAATTGATACACCAATAATTATAATAATCTAAAAATTGCAGTGAGGAGTGAGCACATACGTAAAAAAATAAATGTAATACTATTTTTCAAATACCATTTCTTCAAATTATATATGATACAGAATAAAGAGTGTTAAGATACAATATTTATTATATTTAATAAATAGTAACAAAAAAAACTATTTTATCTATTTTACCTGAGCAAGGGTCCTTTCATTGGTATTTTTTGTACTAATTGATACAAAAAATGCAGCAGGAAATATAAGACATATTAAAACTCCAATTGTTGATCCAACTATGCCCAATACAAACTCAATATTTGGAATCAAAATTCCTACAATTAGTGCTATTGTTACAATAAAAGTAGTAAGACATCTAAATCTTACTTCACTTAGGTAGCTCATTGAAGTTTCATATGCATATCCCTAAAATTGAAAAAAAATTGAGAATTAAGTAGTAATGTAAAAATCTATAATATTTTGAAAAATTTGACAAATTCTGAATTTTCTTTAACATAACTAGAAATAAAATTAAAATAAATTAATAACATACGCGTCTAAAAAGCAAAGAATTCAAACTTGCTCTGCATGGAAAAATGACTAGTGGAAAGCTAAATGCCACTGATAATACAAAACCTATTTTGATTATCTCCGAAGTCAGACTTGGCTCAAAACTCATTAAAATATTTCCTTAAAAAATAAATCATTTGTTAATAGCAATAAATACTTTTAAAAATGAATAATTGTGTTATTATAATACATACCTGTAAAAGATTGATTACAAAAGGCAATGTATCCAAAAAATCCTACACAGAGATAAACTACAGTACATATATTCAATGATCCCCGTACAACTTCATTCATTTTTTCCAAAGTAGCATTAGGCATAGTTTCATATATTTCAAATAACTGGGTTTGACAAAAAAGTGCCAATGCAAAAATAGGTAAACATTGAAGTATGCCACTAGGTTGCCAATAATTAACTTTATTAAATGAATCTGCTGTGAAAATCTGATGAGTTGATTCACCTATTACCTGTTAAAAATATATGGCTAATTAAAGTATCAATCTATGAAGCAATGATTTTATAACTAATCCCCTTTGCTATTTGATTATCAGAATCACATTTACAAAGTAAAAACTTATATAAGGGGATATTATTTCATTAATCAAATATTAAAACAAAACAATCATTAAAGTAGATTATTTTGGAACTTTTACTGTGCACCAATCAACTTTATACATGATAGTCAAATAGCACGAGACATAACTAATATTATTTTCAATACTTACTTTCAAAACTAAACAGATATAAAAAGCAATTGATGCTGTACTAACACTTGCAAGACTATCAATATTTCTTAATAAGCCTAATGGTAAGACAATAAAAATTCCTGTAGTGATTAAGAAACTAGTTCTTATATCACTGGGGTTTTTGTTGATTAATTCACCAATAATCTGTGGACCCAGATCTCCAACAACAACAAAAAATGCTATGCATGTTCCTAAAAGAAATCCTATGATGCACAATTCTGCCATAAATTTTCCCATTGAACCAAAAGTATGAAATGCAAGAAATTCAAAGTTTCTTCGGCGAGACATAACAGCTGACTTAATCAGAAAATGACATGCCAATCGAGAGAGAGTACTACTTAGTAGAAGCATCAGTGTTGCTAAAATAATGCCACATTGTTTGAAGCAAAATGGCATAGCTAAGACGCTAACACCAATAATGCTATTAGCAAGTGTCATTACATGCGAGATCATTTTGGTATCACAGTTTTGTTAACTCATATGAAAAAACAAAAGCAAAATCTTATTCTTTTTTTCATCAAACATATGACTTGTATAATATGACCTACAAAAAATTAATTTTCTGGTAAATTTATTATAATTATTTTTAGATGCATACATTTAAAAAAATGTTAATTCAAGAAATAAAATATATAAAAGATGCAGGATGACATACCTTAAAATTTGTGAACTGAAGCAATTACATTTTTATTTGACTATTTATTAATTTTCAGTCAAATTATACGATCCTCTGCTTCTGTCAATATACAATCGTAATTCATGGTGTATACAAAATAACACCAAACAAACGTTTTTCGATGAATATACTTTCTATAGGTTATACAGTAACTTTTACATGAGGGCATATGTATACATGCGCCCAAATGACAATAGAGAGTATTCCTTGTTGAGCCGCCTACATGGTTTCGCGGAAAATCCTTGTAAAATACACGAAAGTGTTGTCAATTATAAATAAGTGGTAGGTAAACACAATCAGCTGTCATCATCTACCTTTCGGTTGACATTTGCACGTCCGCCTACGACTGGGTTTTTCTTTTTTGCATATATATATAGGTACAACGGTAAAAGATAATATAATTTGAACGAGTGAGAGAAATCTAAGTTGGGACTTGGAATTGGAAGTGTATAGCAACGTACGTAGCAGCTATAGCGCTGCTGTCAAAGCGTGTGGCTTCGTCGTAACTTGTACTTATGCTCGTATAGATAAGTTTTAAAGATATTGGATACCACTATCGTTGTCGGTGGGCCGTGTAGGAGGAAAAACTTCTCGATATCCATTGACTTTATAAGAATGAAAATACGTTATACTCTTTTGTATTATACGTAACGTAAATTAATTATTCATTGCGGAAAAAATTTATTCCTGTACATATTACAAATTTAATTTACAATTATTGAAGTTTTTATTAAAAATATCTCTACAGAACATCGCTAAATATAATATAATTGAAAATAATGTCCGAAGGGTTTAGGATAAGCAGTAGCTTCCGTAATAGCATTAAGGGGTATATATCGAGTACTTATATATATATGCATATAGAATTTACCTATAAAAAGATAATATTCAAATATAATTATTTTAGTTCTAGATACTTAAAGATATAATCATCATCATACATTCATTTTTATTCTACGCATACTCATCACATTGAAATCAATTTGCCACGAAGCAAAATTGAACAGCTGTTGCGAATTGTGATACCCCGCGATACAGTATCGCAAAAACATGATGTTCAGCAGTAAAAATCTAATAATACCCACACGTAATTGCACATAAAAATTTATTAAATCTATTTCTATTGACAGAGGCAAATAAAATATATTAAGACAGATTGTGTGATTTATAATATAATAAAATTAAGGATTTATAAATTATTATAATATATAGCCTCAGAACATTATAAGAATATAATACTAAAAAAACTGATTATTGATTTATATACTAGGTACTATCAAAGAAACGTTGATTGTTTGAACAAAAATTATATATTGTATACAACGAGATGAAAAGCTTTATGAAAATAAATAATTTTATATTTTCTATACAAAATTTATTTATTTATAATCTAGGAATTATTATTTTCAAGTTGCAGTTTTCTTTAATATTCATATATTTTCACAAGTTCCCCAGCACAACAGAATTTCTGGCGTCCTCTAATATTTACTATAATAATTTCGAAAATATATAGTATATAAATATAATTATCTTACGCGGAGAAATAAATGAAATATTTTACTAAATGCTCTTTATAAAATGGAAAAAATCACGTGATGTTGAATTATTTAGACTTTTAATGTTGACTATAATTTTTCAATTAGCCTATTTAATTATTTTGGTTTGCAAGGATAAATTCTCATTTAACTAATGGGAAACTGTCTTTTACCAATAGTTATAAACATACGGAAAATGGATGTACTAAATTTGCGCACGGTATAAAAGCGCATCCAATTTATCTTTTAGACTATTATTTTGTAAAATGATTTACAATTATAAAAGTATAGCTACAATAATACTAAATGAAAAAGCAAAACATATTTGTAAAACACTTATTTGGAAAAATAATATTTATTATTACCACATTATTAACGTTAATAAGTATATAATGTCAATGAATAAGTTTGACCTTCAAAAAAGAATTAAAAAATTAAAATTAAAATTTTGACCTTAATAAAAACTAATGTTTTCAATTGAATAGAAAATAAGATATGCAATTAAGAAAAAGATTAAGTCGGCCAATTGACTGCCATTCACGCGAATTTACCTGAAAAAATTAAGCATAATTCCTAAAAATCTCCCAAAGCAATATTATTTTAGTATATTTAATCTAAAACTTGGATTAGGTAAGGTGAATATTTCTTTTTTCTTTTTTTTTTTTTTTGTTAATGAAGAAACAATTTTATACTTGCACAAGTATCTTTATTCTTTTATTATAAATAGATAAAAACGTTTGAGTACTTTATATTTGGACATAAATATTACGATATTTGTCTTATCTTTCAAAACTGACATTGTTATATGTAACATTACACAATATTTCTTTAATGAAAATTACATTATAGCTAAGTAAATCGCTCTTATTTTTGTTTTGAAAACTATTAGAAATGTGACAGACCCTAATCCGATTCGGTAAATACATAGTAAAGTTTTTCATCGGTTATATTTACACTAAAAATTCAATTGTTTAAAAAGCATGTAGAAATTAATTTGAGATCTTTGCATAAGCTCAAAAATAGGAAAAATAAAAAATAAATTATGATATAATTGATTACATTTATACAGTTTTTTATCTGAGTTTTCAGTGTAAATGTACTTGATATTTACAGTAAAAATAATGTAACAATTTGCTTATAATTCTTCCATACAATGAAACAGGTTTCACATTGAATATGAACTACAGATATCGCTCTTTCATTGAAACTACACAATTGAATTCTTTTAAAAATATTCAGTAAAAAACACACCATACATACTTCAACCTAAATCGGAATAGTTGCTGACAATCAATGCTTTGTAAATCTGTCCCATTATAATGCACCTTCAGTTTTCACCAGTAGTCTTAATATTATCTAAATTTTATACTTGACTTGTGATTATACTAAATTCCTCTTGCATAAAAAATAAAATATTATACACACTAAAACGAACGTCGTTACCACTCGTATTATTGCGTAAGGGGTTCGTTCTTCACAATCGGCTTTAGTTTTATTTTATGTACAAAAATAGGAAGCGAAAAATGTTACTAACATATTAACTAAAATACTAGCAAAGCGAATTTTGATCTCTAATAACAAAACCACTCTAAATGCTGAAATATGAAAAAGAAATTCCAGTCTTTCAGACGTCTTGACTGATTACTTCTGAGTTGAAAAACAACGTTTATGTGTATCTGTAAGACTTAAATAATTATCACTCATATAATTAATCGTAAGATCACATTAATATTTATCTGTACAATCTATACGTGATAAAACAGCATTTGAAATATAAAGTTTTATTATTTATCTATTACTAAAGTTCAAAATTCGATCTGGTACTGTTTCAGTTATTGGCTGGGTAAGTCTTATTTATCTTTGAGTTGTATTCATTAATATTCATATTCGCCCTTCTGTTAATCGAATTCGCTGGGCTCAGTCAAACAATTTTTATAGTAATCAAAGTACTTAATTTAAATGAACGTACTCCAACCGTAAAATTAAACGGTTGCTTATATAGCGATGGTTTGATTGAATCACCTCACTAGAGTTCACTTAATATGCAAAAAAAATCGATAAACAATAATTGCTTCGATTTCTTTACTGTTAAAATAATAATAATCTTGTAGTTGGATATCACCAACTATTCTTTATAAAAATTTAACTAAGTAGATTACTAGTATGTGCTAATACAAACAATCGACATGGAAGTTTAAACGTTTATCCTTATTCTACGAAAAACGAAAATACTTTTATCTACTAAGTGTAAGAAACTTTACAATTTAGGATAACGTTTACCACTTAGATCATTTTACTCATATGCGAATTAAAAGATAAACAATGAATAGGCGATATTGTTTTAAGCCTTTTTGCTTTCCCGCACAGGTTATTTTCATTAAAATTTGTACTAAAAAAAATTTTTTTCGTTTATTTGAATTAATCATGTTAGTCAAGAAAACATGATAAATTCGAAAAAAGGAAATTGCATTTAACATCTGTGGTTGCAAACACTGTCTGTTAGACTATTCATTTATTAAGTTCTAAATTCCATTCCTTAAAGGAATTCTCAACATGCCTAAATCAGGGATTTGCTCCTCCATCTTTCTTTGACTCTTCATTTGTGGAATTAGATTTTTCGTCTTTTTCATTTTCTAAAATAATAAAAAATATATTAATTATTAAATAGTCTTTATTTGTATATTTTTTATGTGCAAATATTATCAGTAGTGAATATTAGTACCTTTTACTTCTGATTTATTTTCATCTTCTTTTTTGACATCTGCTTCAGCATTTTCTTGACCTTTATCTAATCGTGGTCGTTTTCTAGATCCCTATAACACACAACATAATGAAATTATTGTAACTTTACGTATTTTAGATTAAAATAAACTATTTGAATTAATTATATACCTTGAAGGATCTATTATCCCTTCTGCCACCTTCACCTTCATCTTCACTATCGCTAAATTCATTTTCATGCTGTAATCTTTTATCAATATCACGCTGAGGAAGTCTTTCATCAGGGTTTACTTTTTCTTCAGCTTCTGAGTCATCAATATTAGCCCCATCTTCAGGAATTGCTTGCACTTGAACTCCTGGTGCATGTGGCAACATTCTAAGATTTTCAAACAGCCTTGTCCTGAAAAGTAACGAGATTTAGAATGAATTATTTATTTTATAATTCTAGCACACTAAATTTAAAAAAAAGTTGTCTTACTTGATCTTTTCTAAATATTCAGGAGTGTTTTGATTTGCCATATTAGATGGACTAATATGCAACTTAAAATCTGGTCCAAAATACTCAAAGTAGTCATTATATGGAAGTTCATTTGCTATATCTGAACCAAGTGCTACAGATGTTTCATATGTCCAACATCTTGATACATTTCTAATGGTATAACCACCACCTCCAACCATTAAGAAAGGTAAGTTGTACTTCTTTACAAATTCAACACACTTTCCATGACCCTTTACAGTAAGATTAAAGCAGCCTAATCTGTCTCCTGTTCATAATATAAGAAAAAAAAATATAAAATATTTTTCAACCATAATTTTTATTTCACAGAGATTTTTCACAAACCTGTTAAGGAGTCAGCTCCACATTGTAAAACAACAGCAGATGGTTGGAAAGTTTCCATGACTTTTGAAATAATTGGTACAAATATGGATTCATAGCTATCATCATCCATTCCATCTCTTAAAGGAATATTTACCGCATAATATTTTCCCTATTATAAAAAAAATTATATTATAGCTTGAAGAAATAATTAGAACAACAAATTTGCAATCATAAATATAACTATACCTTGCCAGCTCCTATATCTCTAAGATCTCCAGTTCCAGGGAAATATTCCCCATATTTATGAAATGAAACAGTCATTACTCTATCTGTAGTGTAAAAGGCTTCTTCAACTCCATCACCATGATGAACATCAATATCAATATACAAGACTCTTTGATGATATTTAAGTAGTTCTAAAATGCCAAGGACTATGTCATTTACATAACAAAAACCAGAGGCTTCACTCTTTTTCGCGTGATGTAGTCCACCACCCCAATTTATACAAATTTCAGATGCTTGTTTGTTTAATTTTACAGCTGCTGCCACTGATCCACCCGCAGATAACTGACAAAATTCATAAAGACCATCAAAAACTGGACAGTCTTCTCCAACATTAACTATAAAAAGTTTATTAAAAGTTACTCTTTAAGTATTTATAGCTAAATATTCAATAGTAAATAAATTTTATTATTCTTACATCTTTGCATTTGTTTATTGTACTCAGTCATATTGTCAGGTCTGATAGACCTTAAAAATCTGATATATTCATCACTGTGAAATTTCGTCATTTCATCAGCCGTAGCTTTATGTGGTCTCTATAACATAAATATGAAAAATTTTTTTAATTTTTGTAAGAAAATTAAAAACAGCACAACTACTAAATTTTTTTAAAAAAAAATAATATAACATATATTGTTTATATGTACCCATATTTCTTGCATATAAGCAGTATAGTAATTAAAATTTATAAATACAATAATTTAATGAATAATTGTATTACACTTACATAAATCTCCATTTTACGATACAGTCCGTAATTTAATAATAAATTATGGGTCATCCTTATGCGGTGTGGCTTCATTGGATGACCTTGTCCATAGTAATAATTTCCAATATCACCTAAAATTAATGACATTTGTAAATCATACAAAACAGATTTGATTATTTTTTAACTAATTTTTATCTAATCAAAACTAATCTCTACCATAGATTAACTTTTGATAACACTACCTTAAGGATTGACTCTGTATTATAACAACTTACTTAAAAAAATGGAATCTTTTTATACATTATTACATATTCTTTAAATAAGCAATTTTTAATGAAAAAAATACATTATACAAATTCAATTTGAATTTAAAATTTCTATTAGAAAAACTATTTGCATTCAATGTTTTCTTGAAAATTTTATACTTTTGTTGAATTAAAGAAGTTAATTTTAGTAAATAGATTAAAAATTTATATGAAATTTTTGAAAGTTGTTGAAGAATATTTAGTTATTATGTGTAACAAAAATTTTAAATATATTATTCTTACTGCTTTATTATATATTATTCATATAATCTAGAGAGAATAATGACTCTACTAGTATATATAATTAAAGATATTCATGGATTAGAATAAGATTTTAGATACAAATACAGATTAAAATTACCAGAAAATGCTTTCTGAATATTAAATTCTTAAGTGTATGTTCCTTAAGATTTTGATTTTTCACCTGAATTTATACTATTTTTCTCCAGAAAAGCCGGGCCTCAAGATGGAAAATTAGACTCAAAGAAAAATCTCTCTTAGGATATTTAAAAATTTTTATTTTGCCAAAAAATATTTGATAATAAACATGAGAAAGCCCGGATTATGTACATAGGCAAAAAAATCTACACAAAGGACACTGTATGTTAAAACATATTTTTTTTGTCAACCACATTAATCAATATTATGTTGATAACATCATTTGTATTGATTCCTTTTATTTATATATATTAATTTTGTGTATTTCATATTGTATATCATGTAATATTGTACAATGATACATCATTGACTTTTCAATCATATATGAACCTTATTAATGTTTACAACAAAATTTACTATTTATGTTTAAAAAGTGGCTATGGCTATTTAAACTAAACCATTATTCTATAATTTATAACTAATTTCAAGAATAAACATTGGATTAGATCACTAAAGAGCATTAAAGAAAATCTTAATCAAAGAAGATATAACAAACTTTTGTGTATTAATTTTCATGATAAATTTATGAATAAATTTTTAAAAACATTATCATATTTCTTATAAAATAAGCTAATCTAATGAATTAGTAAGAAAGAACATGAAAAATGTTTGTATATGTAAAGAAAATATTGTTTTGCCGAAATTAGCTCGAGAGATTTTCAGGTGAACTACGGTCACGCGAAGTGATAACTGACGCTTGACTCGCTTCGTAAACTACGGTCGCACGTAGCCATAGTTGAGAGTCTCTCGGCTTAAAGTCGGGAAAACCATACAAATGACTCCTAACTTGGATAATTTCTAAAATTTTTGTTCACCAACGTAACTATCATTAGGAAATGGAATTCCAGAGCAAATTATTTCGAAAATACACCACTTTAATAATGAAAGATTCGAAAATGTCAAGTCGCTTGAGGTACTCGTCATAACCACGGCAAACCGTAAGTTCATTTTGATGAAAAACACAAGATTTTGTAAGAAATTTTTACTCACTATCGTAGTAGTAGCACACGCGCTTTCTGCTATGCTGAAGTTGAGACATCTTCGTCGATTACCGGTACCAAGATATGTTACAATCAGCGGTGTCGACGACTGGTCCCCAAGCCGAAATTGAACGCAGAGCGCGGAGAGCACGGCGCAGCACACTATACTCTGAGCACACGTACAGACGGCGTCCGGCGTCGCTGTGGTGGCGTTTTATCGTTCTGTAGCGGCACTGTCGGCGGCGGCGCGCGCAATGGCACGCTGCAGCTGTTGCGCACGCGCAGTAGATACTTTTCCTCCTTCCTTCTCTTCGTTCACGTATCGTTCTAGCGCTATAGGTATTCACATTCCACACAGTCATATTCTTTCAATGCAGTTAATTATGGAGTCGTCCTGCCGCCACGAACCTCCATCTGCGAACGCCATTTTCCAAGAGACAGTCGTATTACCGTCATTGTCAATTTGTGATGTCATGTGACAAATTTTCCAGCTTTCAAAAATTATTTTACTGATAAAACTTAATTTATTTATTTATATATTTTGTCGTTTTCTATACTGCTAATTTTTTGCATGTTCATTCTTTTGTAGCAGAAGTTACATTTAAACTAAATATATACATCAATTGTGTAAAATAGTCTATTTACTCATATAAAATATTAAGTCTAGGACCTAGGTAACAGTCTTCTAGGACTCTACAAAGCCCTTTCCAGATTGAGGGTCGATGCACGCCGTATCTATACCCTGTGCTCCAATCAGAAACGGAGTTTTCGCACGTTTCCATTGAATATATTGAAATACCTCCACCGCATGAGTGCCGCGAGTGTTGACTTGAAGATAGCAACGACCGTGCGGTACCAGCTCTTAGTTGATTGGTCGATTCTGGTAGATACACGGTGTTGGAATAAATGGAATTAGCCAGTGAAAAGTCATCACCTTCAAGTTAGCATCCACGGCGACGGCACTCAATGTGGAATTCAGATCAGCCAACAAAGGTGTAAAATCAACTTTTTTTCACGGGATGGATGTATTTGTGATATTTGATAAAACATACTGTCTTAAAGTGAAGGCCAAACATGTGTCTTTCACAAACACCGGATTCTCCCCTAATTTCCGAAAGATGATCCTCACAAATAGTTTTTAGTTTATAACTTGTGAACGACAAGAAATATAGAATAAATTTTTTAACAAAAGTTGTGGAGCGTGAAATTTCACATAAGAATAACTTACCACTTTTCTGTTTTTAACAAAAATAAGCTTGAAAGAAATCACGCAGAAAAATTGTAACTCGTAGAGGCGAGTTAGCAAGGCGTTATTCGACCACACCGTGCTGCCATGAGCCTCGTGGCCATAAGCCCCGCCTCCCTATATATCCTTTCGCAGGCGCTCATCGCGTTTGCAACTTTTTCATACTTATGCTTTTCTTAAACTTAATTTTCTCAAACCTAAAAAAGTTGTATCATCCTTATGTGAAATTTCACGCTGTCTACTTTATATTCGATATTTTTTCATATTTCTTGTCGTTCTCGAGTCCGAGAAACTGTTTGCGGGGGTGATTTATGTTGTTGTCAAATTAGGGTGAATCCAGTATTTTCGGAAGGTGCATTTTCAACCATTGTTTTTGGAAAATGATTTTTCAAAGATAAAAATGCAACTATCCCTAATTCTAAAATGTCGATTTCAGACTTTTTATCACTGATTCCAATTCCGGAAGTTCATAGTGCATAGACGGCGCACGCCTCTTTCTTTACTACGATTTAGCTAACGTAGACTAGACAATGATCGCAGCGTGCACGATACACGATAAAAGGCCTTTCGCACGAAGAAACAAATATATATCTTTTTTCCGCTTGGGCTTTCTATTCCTGGTATTATATATAGCTATATTATAATTATTTTTTATATTAAGTACCTGTCCCTTCTTACGTGCAAAAGGGCCTTAGGTCGAGTACTTTTCGGTGAGCTCTTAAGGTCAATGGCGCTACTTGGACCGAGGAGAGTACTTATAATAAAGCCCATCGAGCTGGACTATTGCTAAGGTTTGAAGCAGGTTGTAATATAATATGAGTCACTCTCCAGACAACATTAATAACTAAATAAAAAATTGATCAAAATTTTTGTGGTAACATACCGATAGCTTATTAATGTTTTTTTTGTTTTCTAAGATATTTTAAATATGTCAAAAATCAGAAACATGGTCAATGGGGAAACAAGCTTTGTTAAAAACAATAACTTTTATTTGGAAAAACATTTTAGTGTGGCATTGCGGCGTGTAGTGCAGCCGCCGCTTGATTCGAGGCAGCTGCAGCCGCGAATGCGGAATGACGCCGAGAGACGCACTCGGGGCTATATCTATATGACCAACAGCCCCGCTTCCGGGCTCGCGCGACAAGTGGGGGATGCTATTCGTCCAAGCGCAGCCCGGCATCATTTGAAAATCAAGGTAGTACATAGCCGTCCCAAATATCGGACTGCGGTTGTACTACACGCTCGAGCGACTGACGCCCCATCACCGCTTGTGGGCTTCTCGCCCACTATAAAAAATTCATTACAACTAAATTTATAAACAGTTTTCGTTTATTTATTAAGATCGCACTCACAGATGTAAAAATTAAAAACGTATTTTGGAACCACATGAGTTACGTCAAGGAAAAAAAATACTTGAAAAATTCATTAGTGCGATTAATGGATGAAATCTCCGTTTTTTCTTAAAGTAGTACTATTTTTTTAACAGTATTTCGTACACAAAAAGAGAAACAAATATAATATTCTGTTTTTAAAAAATCTAACTTGATTGACGTCTCAGCGTAATTTTGAATGATGAAATTCACTATCACAAAGAACACTTATTATGTTTTACAAAACTTAAAGCTCTATAGTTTACGATTATTACTATGTATATCAAATACATGCTATAAATAATGTCATTTTATTATTTTTTTATGAGAATAGATTTGATGGATAACAATAAATAATGAAGAAAATTAATTTTTTAATGATTTTTATTGTTGATATATCACCATATTTTCGTGGTCTATAATATTTTATAATACAACGAAGTTAACATAAAATGATTTCTTGAATTCAATCAATAAGCCGAATTCTAGGTATAGACAAATTTATAATTTTTTTACTCGATTGATAAGAACTACATTTTTATATGTATATTTTAGTAGACTTAAATTTTTAAGACTCGCGCGAAGTATTAAAATAACGATCAATCTTGTCATAAATATATTTAAATAGATTTTTTATTTAAAAGCTTTTTTGCATAACATCATTCTATACACCTCCTATTTAGTTAGAATTGTACCGACACTTTTTAAGACAATATATTTCTCAGATCAAGCCTACAGAGCTTTTATTTTTTTATTTCCATCTTTCTATGTGGCTCATCGAAATTGTACAAGCAATAAGTGTAGATAATATATTATAATCTGATTGATAATTGATTACTCTCAACTGCAATTATTTAGTTTTTGTCTCTGACTCTTCGTTATTGGTGATAATGCCATTCTTATGCTGCACCCTACGTAGTGACTAGGTTAGTAAAATATGTAAGTCATGCAACATGTTTTAAATTACGATTAGAAATAAAAAATGCATATCAAAAAGAATTATTTTTCTTGGTTCTCAACCAAAATTCATAAGAATGTCAATTCACATAAATGCAATAGCATCTCCAGTTTGGCAGTATAATTTTCATTTTTTCGAATTAATCATGTATATAATAGTTACCATACAGTACATATCTGCAAAAACTTACGCAAAACATTGCCGAGAATTACTCAAGTTTATCACATGTATGAATATTCGAGTTTAAAAAGATTTTCTAGATATTCACGTAAAAAAGGGAGTGTACACATAGCTTTAAAACATTGAATATGCCGACCCAATGCAAAATATATTTATGTTTTTTAAGAAACCAACTAATATTAATATTAAATGAGTATATCAAAGCTTGGCAAATATTTTGTTTAAAATAAATTTAAATACTTTTATATTTAAATAATTCCAAATGTATACATTTTTCATTAAAAGAATTGTGAGAGTGATGTTTTCGACAAGTGCATACAATTTGAAAGCCATTCAAACGTACGTGTCGCACATAATGCTTAAAAAATCAAGTTGTAATGAATACAATATAAAAGTACTTAAACTGATTTCTGCAATCTAAAATATTTTCTGGCTCTAGAGTATATTCTGAAATATACTTATGCGACATAGTATAAATAGGATTACTCAAGTGAGCTTTACAGAGCGAATAATAGCTCGTATTAGTGCTGTTTCAACTGACCTATCTTACTGGGGACACCCTGTATAGGCCGAGGACAGATTTTATAATCATCTGTCTACGTATTGGACATAGTGGTGTTCTTCATCCATGCTAGATTCTAATAAGTTTCTCTTAGTTTCCAGAGTCCAATAGACTCGTAATGTCATCACAGAATCAAGATAATTTAAAAACCGTCCACGCTTAAAATCATATGCTACGATTGATGCCTTACCAGAAAGTCAAAGAGTTATTTTGATTACAAAATTATTTATTCATAATATGGTATATAAAATAACAGTCTTTTAGTGTTTTTATTAAAGACGATCATAATTTTTTAACTATAATTTATAAGTTCGGTTTTCAGAATCATTAATTTAATCATAAAATTGTATTTCATACAAGTTTATAATATTTAATCTACAAATTCTTTAATCAGAATATTATTTAATAAGAAAAAAGTGGTACAAAAAATGTTTGCATCAACGAAGGTAAATAGACGGATTTGACGTAAAGGCAGTGTCTTTGGCTTTCAGGAAGGCTAATAAATGAATTGTGTAAAAAAAGACCCTACGTAAATATTGTACTTCTAGAGAGCTACCAAGAGCACCAAAAACAACTAATAACCAAGCTATTTAGCTTTATAAGTCATGTATTTTCTTTCATCGACTTTACAAGAATAAACATAATGCAGTCAACGCTGCACTAATGTGTCGGTTGATGTTTCATAATATTTATCGGCAATACGCTTATAAGTTACGTCTTATACGAACTTTATATATCTCGGTAATTCGTATCACTTTTATGATTGCAGAGCTCAAATTATTTTCAATCGATCAAGATCAGAAATCGATATGGGCCATTATGTACAGGTAAAATATATATATATGTATAGTGTGTCGATGAAAAATCTATTTGTCTCTGGCAGGAATCATAAATTTTCGTTTATATATGGTTTTCTAACAATGTGACGAATTCCCTAAGCATTAATAAATATTTGTCATTAAAATACTTTTTTTTTACAAATTGATTGCAATTATTTTAAATTGCAATTTGATCATTTAAAACAATTGTTGGTTAAAAAGACCAAATAAACTTGGCCAGCATTTTCCTTAATTGGAAATAGAAAAATGATAAGAATTCTTTAACGAAAAATTATTTTCTATACAATCTCTTTAATACTTGTTAGTAATAAAATTAATATCAATAAATACGTTTTTGAAATTATTTAATAATGCTCAGTACTATCCATATTGATATCAATTTTCATTTTTCGAGAATTTCATAGATGATGTTCTCTGCTTGGTTATAATTGTACTGGAATATTGGACAACCATGTGATGCTTGTGCAGCTCTTAAACATACACATTAAGTCGATTTTATACTCGATATACAATCTATGCTTATAGTTCAGGATTCTTTCAAACAACTTATCATTCATTTCTTAAATGTCCGACTTAACAAAAATTCAAAGATTTATTTGCACGTATATTATTTGACTAGCAAATTCGCAAAAGAAGAAAAAAATCGTCTTGACGCTACTTTTCTTAGAAAACGAAATAAAAATCGTCCTTACATTGGTATAACCTGCTTATGCAATTTTTTTATATTTTATTCTTTTTATATAAATTAAATGCCTCTAACTTCCGTTCATAATAAAATATAAGGCTGAGAAATAACATAATTATATTTGGAAGTGCAATTTACATTTTCTAACAAAGAGGACGTACAATGACTTAAATAATTCAATCAAAAGTTGCAGTTATTACATTTTTTACTTAATATTTTAAAATATCAGGCTTATCAATATACAATGTTATATATCACTTTCTCACAATAGTTTTAAATTCAAACTTTTATAAAAATGAAAATTCATATAAAATCATAATATTTTTTAACAACATATTATAGTACGTAGTCGTTATGTATGTAAATAACTTTTGTCAAGACTAAGTATAATCTTTACGTAAAGTATAATTTCACGTTAAGAATATAATGTGTCAATTAATTGTTAACAAAACAAAAAAAAATCAATAAAAAAATGAAAATTAAAAATCTTTTCACTTAGAAAATTCACATTAAAAATAAAATAACAGAGTATACCAATGTAACGAAGGATTTTCGCGATAAATAGTACACTGTTTGACAGTAATGAAAAATTTCTCGTCCAAACGATAATCTCGCTTTATTTCGTATTAAAAACATCATAACGCATACGTGACAATAACGGAATTTCGCAAATATCCATGACACAATCATTCATTCGCATTCTCATTCACGCATTCCCGTTTCTCCCTGCTCTCCTTTTTTACGCCCTATATAATCATCTTCGTCTGCAAGCACGCGTCGCACACGTCATAATACGTCGTCGTTCCATCTCGCTCGCGTGGCGTTCACAGCGAGAAGAACTTCAGGAAGGTTTGGGGTGGAATCGGCACATGGAGGGAGGCCCGGTCAACGTCGGCGAGCTTCTCCTGGAAGGCCGGATCCTGGTCGGCGATACACGGGTGGCCGAGAGATCGCCAGAATAAACAGCGGCAGTTTCGGCACAACTGAATCATTTCTGCGTACTCCTCTCGCAGTCCGAAAGACCTTAAATTAAAGCAGCAAGATAAATGTCTGTATTACAGTTTCAGCTTTAGAAGTATTTATATTATCTTATAAACACTTTAGTTTAATATACAAGGTGTCCCATTTTAATCGCCCACCCCCAGAAATTGGCAGAAGATGTACTCGGAGCAAAAAATAATAAATACAAAAGTTTTAGGGTTCAAAGGGGGCCACCTAATGGTACCAACGACTTTGACCTTGAACACGATTTTCAAGGTTATTCAAATTTTACGTTCAGATATGTACTCTCACAAATTTTCTGCTCTTTCCATTTCTGAGGTAAAAAATAGCAGTTCCCATTAAAAAAAAACACTTTGACCTTGAAATAACCTTCAAAATTGTGTTCAAGGTCACAGTCGTTGGTACAATTAGGTGACCCCCCTTTGAACCCTAAAACTTTTGTATTTATCATTTTTTGCTCCGAATACATCGTCTGCCAATTACTGGGGGTGGGCGATTAAAATGGGACACCTTGTATAAACGGACTATTAGTTGATTAAAAAAACTAACGAATGGCTCGGTTATGTTAATATCATAAGCCACTGATCAGAAGTTTTGGTAGATTTCTACATGATTTGGAAATTTTGTTTCCCACAGCTATTTTATAATTTTATTAAGTTTTTGAGTAAACTATCTGCCCTTTTATTCAATTCAAATCATACACTTTTTTAATTGAAAAAATGTATTAAATACAGAAAACGTATTTTAAGAGAACTCAAGCCAAATGAAAGATACGCACCTTCGGGCAATAGTGAATATGGTTTTCCAGTCTTTTCCGGGATTGTTCGCGCGGGCAGTGGCGATCTGCTGGGGCGTGAAGTGGTACTGAGCTAACTCCCGCCAGATCCTTTGTTCCTGCGCAAGGACGGCCAGGTGTTCGCATGCCTCGGATGAGGCTTCGATATCACGTGGGTCGCTCAGTCGGAGTAGCACTTCGCGCCGACACTCCGCTGGCAGGTCTGACCATTGAGGCTGCTGCTCTTCGTCGGGCTAAGCAAACATTCGGTTACGTATATACTTGTATTACAAAACTGTTTATGTAGATGCAAATCATCGCGATTCCTTGAAACATAATCATCAGCGTTATTTTAATTATAATTTATATTTTGAAATAAAGAAAAGTCAAGGAACTTCAAAATCAATATTTATAGCACGGTGTGACCTAAGTCTGCGCCTATCCGTGACTTAAGTAATCGGTTAATTACACAGTGTTTATCTAACCTTACGATCCGAAAATGTAGGACTGTTTAAGGCATGAATAGGCGGAACAGCGAACTTAGGTAAACGTGCTATAAAATAGTATACGATACTTATGACTCAAGTGCCCCACTGCACGACGTGAATTATCTCTCGCTGCGCTCGGGTGCTAACTTCATGCCGTGCAATAATAATAATTTATAGCACGGTGTGGCCTAAGTCCACGCTTAAGTCACGCCTATCCGTGACCTAAGTAGCCCATTATTGCACCGCGTTTATCACACTCGCTGCGCTCGTACACTAACCTCGAGGTGCAATAGTGGCCTGCTCGGTCACGGATATGCGTGACGCCGGGCTTAGGCAGGCCGTGCTATAAAATTCTATAAGATACTCGTGTCTTAAGTAACCCATTATTGCACATGTATCGTAATGTACTATCTTAGTCTTAAATACATAATAACGCAATGAAGTTATACTTATATAATAATCCAATACTTGGAATAGCAGTGATAAGTTTTATCTTACTTATGTTAAAATATTGATTAAAAATAATAAAATCCAATGTACTACAAAAGGAAAAATAAAAAAATTTCAATTTTTAATTACAAATCAACGAGATAAAAAATAAATTGTTTTAAATATTCAAGAACTATAGCTTGTCATTTGAAAGTTTTATAAACAATTCGCTGTAGTTACTTACCTGTGTAATCGTTATAGAGGATGCAATCTGTAGTATTCTGTCAAGTGCGGCTTTATGTTTCTCCCACAGAATTACGGAGCCCAACGGTCTACCGCCCCAACAGCAGCCTGCGCTGAAAGCTCGGACTCTTTCAATAAGTCTGCGCAATCTTCCCGTCTGCTGTTGCGATAAGGACACTAGGGTAAAAGAAAAATATTCCATTAAGAAAAACATAATAAACATCTAATTTTGTAACAAAGCAAAAATATAGATTAGCTATAATAAATTAAGATGCCAATGAAACGAGGAATAAATTTTTGCTTTATTTAATCTTGACTTCATTTTATAAATAACTAATTGACTACTGTAGCTATTAGCATTATTTTCTTTTTAAAATTATAAAAATTTTTATTTTTTCATACAATTATATACATAATAAAATTGGTCGGTGTTGTATAATTTCTTTAATAATAAGCGAAGGAAAAATAGTCATAAGAACGCTGTGGACATTCGAAATTAAAATTTAAAAGTGAATTGACCTGTACTGACATCACACAGCAGGAAGCGAGTTGTTGAGTGGAGCAATTAAAAAAATATCATTCACTTAAACGTGAAATTGGAAAATGCACGATAATTACCTTCTAACGCAACCTCCTCGAGCATGTTGAAGAGCACGCGCTGCGCGCAGCCGCTCAGTCCTCCCATTCGGTGGCTGACCAAAAGATCGAGGAGGCGCACGATGTAATTAAAGCGCCGGCAGTCGTGCACCGCTGACAAAAAATCGAGCCTCTTCAGCGCGTCGCTTAACCCGTTGAAGCCTGCGATCTGAAAGTGATAATTGCATGGGTGTCAACAGGTTCAATAGATATATTCTTTGATTATCTTAGATTTTGATGTTAAATGCTGAAAATATCCTAAAATATCTTACACTGCACAAGTTTTACTATGTTTCAATGAAAAAATTTGTATTTTTGGTTAATATTGTCAAATTACTAGAAAACATGGAAATTTTTCCCTACAATTTTCTATCAGTGTACGAAATGGACAGAAGCTGAATTAATGAGTATAAAAAATCGCTGTTCATAGACCTCGGTAAACCCAGTTTGTCCTATACACATTTTGTAGATTGGAAGTAGAATGGCATAACTTCAAAATATTCTATATCTTATATAAATGTAAACAATAAACATAAGCCTTCCACTAGCCAATTTCCTCCCCAAAAATTGACTAGTCTTTGTCATGTGTTCTTAAATTTTTTTTCATCTTTGAAAATACAAAAGAAAACAGATTCTCTATGTTTGATATGTTTTTTTGTTAATGGCGTAAATCATTCAATTATAAATTGAATAATTCTTTGTGAAAATGAAATTACTCTTCATTTAATATATGTAACTAAATTATTTATTTGAAAAATGAATTTTTGTAATTAAACATAAATTTAATATAGTTAATTTTGCAATTTTTTCTACTTGCAGATACTAGATTGATTTCATATTTTCATAAAACCACCTTAAATATCAAGAATCAATATCAAATTATGATATTTGATAAATGGCAATCAAATGTTTAAATCGAATTCGAAGCGTTAAAGCACGATAAAAAATGTGTGCCTTCGTTTCCTTTTAACATTTCCCGAGATTATGTTGCACTTTCTCGTGGGTGGGCACCTCCGGAAGTTAAATTAGTGCATAGTCACGATTGATGGGCCTGTGGCTTTTTCTTATATACATTCAAGACCGACTCATGACTTTTCGATGACTGAGCGTTGTGTAACCTTTTTGCTCTCACCCCCTGCACGCAGAGGACATTCTAAAAATAAAAAGAATGGCAGACGGAAGAGTCACTCACCTCGCGGGTGCATTTCAGCGTAATGTGACAGTGTGGTTGGACGGCATCTTCTGAAATTGCAAAAAAAAGAAACAAAAAATAATTATCTTTAAAAATAATTATCTCTGTCACTCTGCATTAATTCGTTTTCTTTCAAGTTTATGTTCTCTTATGTATATATAGCTAGTTCTTTTACTCTATAGAGGTATAAAACAAAATTCCAATGGCATTTAACGGGCTCTCATTTCAACTAATGGAAAATATTATTAATATCTGTGAGGACTGTTACGGAGACACGATATTTTTACTTTTTAGTTTATTAAATCAATGTATTGGTTGAAGAAGTGAATAATTTTAATACATTATTTAATCATTTACTACAACATTAAAGTTTACTAAAAATAAAAGAGAAACAAAAATGCCTGACCCTACTCTATAATGACTACACATTATCTAAATAAATTTTAAACGACTAAATAGCACTTTATAACAATTCAATATTTTAGAGACTTTTTTCAAACATATAATATTTAATAAATAAAAAAATGTTAAGTAAAATCTTTATTGGAAAATTATCTAAAAAAGAATATTTAACCAAAAGAGAACCTGAAATAAATAGACCACTACTTTATTTAAGCATAACTCTGTATTAAAGAATTAATTTATTAATTTTAATAAGAGTAGCCATAATAAAGTTTTGTTCAATCGTAAGAAGCTATAGTGTGTATTTTAAATTAATATACTTTTCCGCTATAAGAATTTTAATTAATTTTCTGTAAAGAAAACTTTCCAAAAATTTACTCCTAATTAATTTAAACATACCTTTTTTCTTTTCTTTTTCCTTTTCCTTTTCTCTTTTTTCACCGGGAGTCTCCGCTCTGAAAATGACAAACAAAACCCGTATTATTCTGCTGTTCTAGCGGCATCGTCGATTTATTATCTTTATATTTATTTTGCCTAGTATTTCATTCACATTTCAAACTCATTATTCGTGGAACTCTGTACATTCATACCTTTTATTTCAAACGTAAAAAAGAAGTGTAGTATATTTTTTTACACGATAAAGCTTTATATCAATCAAATTTCTAAACCTGGCAATGGCGTGTTTAGTGACAACGCAATTTAGGAAGTGCGAATATTCACACAATTTGTTCATTATGAATTCGTACTGTCAATTTCCGAGTCGAGTTAGGATGCTCGTTGAATGATATTCTACGTAATGGCAATCGCACAGAATATTTTCGTTTATTATTGCGTAGTTTCGTATTTCAAACGACGACTTGCTACGCACGAGCTGCGGTGCTGTATGTGACTCACAAGTGCGCATAGAGACGATTCATGCTACCAAATAGAAGTTGTGATCGAAATGTAAAGTGCAAAAAACAATATAGTATTGTTTGCAGTTTTAAAAAAATTAATATTATACATATGAAAGTATTAGTTCCATTGTCTATAAGACAATGTAGGGAAAATTATAACGATTTTAAAGTAATGTGAATACCGACATAAGTTTAAAATGTCTACATTTTTGTGAACACTAACACAATCACTCAAAATAAAATTCGAAGCATAGTATTGACACAGGCGAAGAGCCTGGCAGGTCTATTTTTACGAAAACCAACTGAAAACTTATTTAATTAAATAAAAACCACAATGTCGGTAAATAGAAATCTACATTTTCGAATTTTGACGTATTTTTGAAACAGGGGTGTCTTATGGAAATACTGATAGAATTTTACAAAACAAATTCTGAGCATAGCAATGACATATTACGCAGAGCCGGGCAGAATTGCTTTTCCAAGTAAATCTTCGAAATATTTAATTTATTAAATAATAAAAATAGGTTGATTTTGAACGTCAAAATCAACTGTCGCTTTAAAACCAAATGATGGGTAAAAAATGTAACTGCAAGTTTTGTACGGTACTGTGGATAGCTTGACAATGATGTTCGTCTCATAGTAAAAAATATCGAATACATGAAATGTTACTAATTATTCATAACTAAAATTATTAATATACCAGAATTTACCTTTTAGAATTTTAATTACAATTATTTTAATAGATGCAATCTCAGATTATCAAGGTTAAATATTTTTGGTTAAGCTCAGTTATGTAAAATGCATAAATTTTCTTTTCATAAAATATTATGAACCTATTTCTAAGTTTCATAAGTTTTATAAAGTTATATATAAAGGAAATGGAACTAAGAATCGTGGTGTAATGAACAAAGAGTGAAGAAAAGTACGTATAGAAAAAATAGTCATACTTGAAGTATTATATATTAGAAGCATAGAAGCATTAGGATGAATAATTCATCTTATGTAGAATTCGTAATACTGCTGTAAATACATTCGCCATTCAAACTGTTTTTCCTGATGTACCCACTAAATAATATCTTGTTCACATGCGTGAAACAAAAAGTCAACGTGTAGACGTTAAATACATACCATTTTGAAAAAAAAAACCATGTACACTCACAGTTTCCCAATAAAATTGAGGAAATTTTACTGATCTTTGAACCTCAATTACGAAAAGAATAATTTACAATCAATTGATAATTTCATAAAAGAAATTGAAATGCTTTCTCACTAAACCAGTTTATGAAATCATGTATGTGATATTTGTTGTTGTATATTATTATTAAGATTTAATAATTGAATGTCATTTAATCTACTAATATTGTTTTATAATTATTCCAAAAACTGAAATTTTGTAAAAGTACATTTCCTTGGCATCTTCATTACGTTCCCGATTACGTAAACATACAAAAACACGTAAATCATAATTAGTCGGAGAATCGCTAGAAGTAAAGCCATTCCCGTGCATTTATCGCATTAAAGTTGTGCTCTTATTACACGATGAGCTGCAAGCAATCGTGCGGTCATTGACCTTACGTACATAGACGACTATCCGTGTCTCTATATACTACTGCACAATAAAAATACATCGGCGTGCACCGACGCGATTTTACCTGTTCGCGTAGTATGTGTATAGGTCTATATAATCCCTCAAGGAAAATGTGTGTCCTCCGCGCGTGTGCGGCCCATATGCCAACACGACCATGATCGGATTTACTTACGGCAGGTATTAGAATAAATATTCATGTCTTCGCTCTCGAATTCGTCAACGCGCATGCAGATGTAGACGAGTAGAAGTAGTACCACTTTCCCTCTATTGATCGACCTACTGTGCTCGAGAGAGGTTCGCCAATATCAAAACGCAACAAGTGCAGTTTTATTTTATATAATGCTGATTAACTATCATAATGCTGCAGAGGAAAAATATTCTTACTTTATAGAAGCTGGCTCTAACCATAAGATGTAGAATGTATATATGTTTTTGCTTTAATTTACTGCACTGGCAGTTTCTACGTACAGAAGATGAATGTTGTGGATTTTAAATCTTTAGCCTACTTTGTACTTTTGTTTGAAATATTGGTATAGGCAAGCAATCGTTATGAAAGTAAAAAGAAGAGACTTTATACTCATGACTATAGCTTAGATCCCACCACTCTATATGTGTGTTTCTAACGTCAAACGATATCTATAATAATTATTTTAAAAGTTATTTTTATATTATTATATCTTTGATGCAGTTAACGTAATACTTTCTTAAATAATTTTTATTTCTTTGTATATGTTGAGAAAAAGTTAACATGTTTGCAGGTTGATAAATCTTCTTAGTGGCAACCGACTATCATTAAGAATGAAATCATATATTGTTTACTCATTAATTATTAATAACTAGCATTGATGGCAATTGAAAAAATTATATTATTTTCTCCTAATTGATGTCGAGATGAGTTATTATCATCATTATTATTTTAGTATATAACTAAAAAGTTATATACTCTAAATAATTTAAGAGTTATATAATAAAAAACTTTGTAATAATTCATATATCATTTACGTTTCTTGTAAAGTACATTTCCATAAGTTTAAATTATTATAGTTATTTGTAAAATTTGAACATATGTCGATTATTTGTCAGATATTTTACATAACTAAAACACTACATACTAACTACAGTTTTTTGATGCGTTGTCAAGAATGAAGAGTTTGTGAACGGTACGAGGTGACAGCCAGAGTTATTCAACTTTCCTTTACAGATAGAAACTTTATGAATAATAAGTCGTAGTGTCAAAGTCTGTGCCAAACCATTCACTATAATGAATGACGTTAGCACTGCATAAAAGTAAAAATGCATGTAAAATTGCATGCTCTAATACTCGAATTCTCTTTACAACCGCATTCTGCATTCGGGTGAAAAAAAGAAAATTACTTGAAAAGCGAAAATACTAAAATTATCGATACGCCGTGGGTTGCAAAAAAACATATAACACGCGAACAAAATGGAAATTGAAGAGAAAATGTGATTGTTAAATATATATAGCTCATAATTCTTGGCTTTTTACTTTACGCTTTCTCCACGTCTACCCATTTACATTTAGCTAATATAATAAAAGTTATACTTTTATAATACTAATATAATAAAAGCTATACTTTTATAATACTAATATAATAAAAGTTATACTTTTATAATACTAATATAATAAAAGCTATACTTTTATAATACTAATATAATAAAAGTTACACTTATTTATTTTTTTTTTAATGATTAAAATTATATTATCTTTTTTCGTTTGTAGATTGAAATGATACTAATATATTTTTTAATCAAAATAGATGTTTATTATAAGCCATATTTTTACGATGTTCATCAGATAGAAATTTATGGGTTTGAAGTTTGCATCGTTAGAGTGCAACGAAACTTTAGAAAATATTTTTTATTTTGATTTTTATGTGTTAGATTTTGAATTTTCTCATGTGTTTAACGTTTTATAACATAATCAAACATCAAAATAAACATTTCACTGTATCGTGCAAATTTTTAGCTGTTTTATTCATTTGTGAGAAATTATTTCGTTGCGTCCCAACGTTGCAAACTGCAGACCCATAGAAATTTTACATTTGAGTCAAATTTATATATTTATTATTTTCAAAACTTATCAATTCACAGCTTTTGTTATTAATAAACTCAATCTTACGGGATACATAAGAAATGATCTTGAATCATTAACTCGAAAAAGACAAAAAAGAAAAGATCGAAGAAACGGGTAAAACAGTCAGCGCTTGTGGACACGAACACGTATAACGCGTTCGCGTCAGAATGATTGCTGGCGTGAGGAAAAACTCGACACCTTGTCGCTCGGGTTGTATATACGACGCGCTCAATAATTTTGTGATACAGCGACTTTGTTGCACGCGCAGTCCTTGCTCTAACTGTACCATAACAATTATTGAAAATGAGTTTCGTGCTGTACGGACACGAGTATAACTGGCAGCAAACGATTCAGCAACAGCACGCTACTATTCTCCGTAACGCTTTACTGCTTACTATTATATATAGAAGACTAGCGGATATTGTTTGAATCATTTTTATAACTTACTAACTTAAAGTCTTAGTACATTACAATTGGCCAAAAAAAAAAATATTAAAAAATAACTTTAATCCGATTCCTGGTGCTTACTACTAAAAAAATTATTTCAGTTAGACTTCGAATTTATAATGACTTTTAAAAATATTAATTAATACATATTTTTCATTTTTATTTTTAAATAATTATAAAATTATGATCAGAGTAGATAAGAAAGATATTTTAGTAACAAAAGCTGTTAATTGAAATAATTATTTAAGTTGACGGTACATCTACATACTGTGCGTAATTGTCGCGTCTAAAAATACTGGAGGCGGGGTTAGTTCATTGACTCAAGCTAAAATAATATGCTAAAGTTAGAAACTTTATATAGTCAAAAGTTCACCTCAACTTGTACCGCTAGGTAAAGAAATCGATGCATTTAATCAACAATTATATTCTTATTTCCTACTATTTAAAAAAAGGCTTAATAGCTTAATGTTTTCTTATTTGGCTCTTAATTAAAAACTTACATTTGATTTCATAACATGATATTATAACATCGATAACCGATGATTTCTACTTCTTATCATATATTCTCCTTCTAATAATTAGATTAGTCAACATCGACTCTAATTCCTATTTCTATGAATTCAAATCATCATCAAAATGGTCTATAGAAAGGTGCGCATCAATGCCATTTTTATTGCAACCATTTATGCAATTCATATATAAGCAAGTTACACGACGCTTTACATAATAATTCCCAAGCGCGCCATTGCATTACCAAAATCAAGCTTACGTATAGTCTCTCTCTCTCTCTCTCTCTCTCTCTCTCTCTCTCTCTCTCTCCGCTTAACACACAATATTTCCTTGCCCGGAACGTAACTAACGGCGCATAGAGAAAAGAGAGCTGCTCTATACGTAGGGATCAGCTGCTCGGAAGACCTTGTGCCTCAGAGAGAGAGAGAGAGAAACCCGGCACCGCACGCGCGTGCGCCCGTCGTTAATCCCAGCGGGCTCGCATTACGTAAGTCAATTAAGCGGCCGTAATTTATTTACGCGTTCGACTAGGCGACTCATGCGTTATAGCTATACGAAGGATCAGGAAACGCTGTGCATCGAATCGTCTCGTCCGTTTGATTTTATAAGTTTCGTGCAAAGGCTGCGCAATCGCTTTGTTACTTTATGTTATTTTATACTTGATACTCTCACTCCACAATCTGTTGGAAATACGCTTTAACTGAAACCCAGAAGGGGATAATTCATTTTCACACACTCTATCTTTTGAGATATGTGGTACTTAATTTTAAGTATATGCGTTATATATTATAAAATTTTACTTTTGATATCGTTAAATAAATTTCCATTCCTTGAGAGGTTACAAGCAATCTAAGATAGCGAAAGAAAATAATTGTCGATAATCCACTAAAGTCTTTAAAAAATCGCTCATATTCGTAATCTTATATATAATTGAACTCATACAGATATTCCAAGTCTTATGAAAAAAGGTCTATAAAAGCCAAGTACTGATGCTGAGTTCCATTTTAGATATATCAAAAATCGACTCACGATTGTCAGTTGTCTTCCCTTGTTAGAAAAAGTTCCGGAAAAAGATAAATAACATTTAAACGAGAAGACAAGTAAAAAATGTAAGATTTAAAATAATAAATGTTCACATTTTTTAAATATAAAAGTGAAAACAGCGATAAGCGAATTTAGATAACGTGCAAACTCATTCGGCGAAGGAAATTAAAGATTAAGACTCTTTGAATTGCCTGTCTCACAGGTCCAAGATGCTATCTACTTTAAATTTTCCTTAGGGTTTTTATGCGGTAAGTATGAAAAGCTTTAAGATTTTGGCATTTTGTCAAAGTTTTGATGTTGTAGCAGTCTAATTAGGTATTCGGTTAATAAGGTTACTAAAAAAAAGTAAGCTTTCACTTTGTATACAAATATTATGATTATAGTTTTTAATAATAATGATTCATAAACAATAATTCTTTGTATCATTAAAAATGTATGTTTGATTTCTTTAATATCATTTGCTTGCTTTAAGAAAAAGGCATTTGAAAAACAAAATCATTTTAATTACACCTGGATACTTTTTAAATTACTTTTATCAGGTCAATCAATGTAAAAAATTGGTTTCCCGAAACTGGACTAGTTTTAAAATTGGATTCCGGAAAGTAACACACTGAAATCCTTCCCTGACCTAGTTTACGCCTATAACGAAAGAAACAATGTCTACATTATTTCGTTATATTTTTACTCGTTAAGACACTGTTTGAATAAATTTTTTACCATATAATAAAATTGTAACGAATATGAAACTTCAATGAAGTGAATAAAGTTCTCACAATTAATGTGTGTAAATAGTCGTTATGTCAGTCTTGCTATATAATGAAATATATGACTTTTGTGTATAATGTAAAAAGTTTCATTTGTGAATCAACCCTGACGTATAGTTGTAATTTTGTTATCTATGATTTCTTATTATTATTAATGTTAATAAGATTTGTATCACTCATCTCTTCTTCATTCATAATTAATACAAAACAGTCTTGCTGATATACACAGTCAAAAGTTGGTGCAAGAAAATTAATTCTAAGCATTGAAAACAATCATAAAAGAACGAATAAAATTACTTTGACAAGGCCACGTGCCCATGATTTAACAAATGATTTTTTTCAATAGTAACAACAAGTATATACTACTATAACACAGTCCAAATACGTATATAAGTATTTCCTCTATATAGTAAACTTTACTATTGTCTCGAAACAACACCAAAAAATGATTATTTTATTTTCATTCCGACTCTATGAATAATCCACCTCACGAGTGCTGAACTTGCTCGTAATAGTCGACATTCGCGTGCGCGTTCTCATCATTTCGATACATAGCGTTTCTGTTGACACACAGACACATACATATACTTACACACACACCCGCACCTATTAGCACGCATACGCGCGCATCCTCGCATGCGGTGCGATGCAGAAGAGCACATACGGCCCCGCGAGTGCACTGCGAAAATAGAAAAAGCCGCCGCTTGCGCACGCTGTCAAGGACATTTTGGCGCGAGCGATAGGCTATACGGTATACCGCATTACACTGCAGCACGCGCGTGAAAATCGCCGCCGAGTATACCGAGCTCATTTTCCACACCTCGTAAGTTTTTTCTCTATTATGAAGCGCTGTCGCATTCGGGTCTTGGTGAATTTGAATGAGCGCATGAAATATTGTAACTTCGAGATGTAAACGTTATTTTATTGATGATGTGTGTTATTGCAAGTGGATTAATGATTTAATTGTACGAGTGTATACAATCTATACGCGTGAGTCCTTACTCTGAGGTTAATAATAATGATAAATTCATGGATGTTTGCCTTCTTAGAAGAGAAGCTTACTATAAGTAAAAGATTATGTCAAGTACGCTTTTAATTTATAATCCGAGCGAAATTCTAAAAAAAAGAAAACAGTTAATCAATAAGGAAAAAAGAAATGCAAAGGTAATGTGCAATCTTCTTTTCCGAATTTGGAAAAATCCAGCTTTATCGGTCATCCCACTACCGCGAGTCAATAAAGCTCGACAGGCAAAGAAAAAGGGCTCGAACGATATAAATAAATGTACGTGCTTCTTCTCTCAAAAGGGCTTCAATATTCAGGCGTTGCGTGCACGGGCAGAAAAAGAAAGAGGAGATGAGATAGAACGTGAGTCAGGTATTGAAGACTGGAGAAGCTTGCGCCGCGTGTCGTCGTCGCTAAGTAGAAACGGGATGAGGAATGGGCACACGCGCAGCCACCCTGTATATATACACACCGTGCGCGCATGCACAGGCTTTAGCTGGGTCGCGACCCACTTTTGCGCTTTGCCTTCGGGTCACACTGATATTCCTCTCTCGGCTGTGGGATGTACAACTCTATACCAGCAGCCCTTTTCTCTGTACACTTCGTATGTATGTGTATCGTTGGGAGAAGGCGCGCGAGGCCGACGTATATAATCGTAGATTTAAGCTGGCTGTGCGCAAGCACGCGCCTCTTTTTCGAATTGAGCCTATCTAAGCGCGTACGCGGAGAAGTCATTATCGTAGATTATGCGTTATTGCTGCTGCGATACCGTCACGCCTGCGGAGAAGTGATGTTATCGCGAAACGTATACTGGAAGTACAGACAAACTGGGAGCAGTCGATTAAGACAGAACATTTGGTTGCATAATAGTGGAAATGCTCTGAGTTATATTGGGCATGGAAAATCAGTTGATTGTATAGAGAAAAGAAATTGCAGGAAAATGTTACAAGAATGGCCGAATCCTATGTCTAGAAAAAATCGACGTTTCCTCAACTGGTAGAAAATTTTATTTTTTAAAGTTGAGGTTTTAAAAAGCTCTGAAAAACGGTGACGGTCAAGGTGATAACTTTTTTGATTATTTCTTTAAAATAAAATGAGGTACTTTCAAAAATGTTACAAAATATATTACTAGAGCACAATGAAATAATATTATTAAAATACAATGTTAAAGTATCACAGTTGAGACAACTCTGTAAAATAATCTCAGGAATAGGTCAAGTATGAAATTATATAATTTCATATAAAAAATTTGCTTGCTACATATAGATAGAATAGATAGAATCTTGCAATTTCTATAGGTATAAAAAATACTTTTCAATATTTTCTGAATTGAAAGTTTAGATTTGAAAATATATGGGTATGAAAACTGTGACAGGTCAAAATTTTGATCTGTCACAGTTGACATGAAGTTACCCATATATACATAAATCATTTTTCTAACACATAGGCAATATAAGACAGAAGTGAAAAATGAAACTATAATACATTTTTTAGAACGGTGTGCAGAATAGATGTGGCTAAGTGAAATATTTCTTATCTAAAAGTATGAGTAATGTCCAAAGTTTTCTTAATTTTTATGAAAACTCATTTACCAGTTGATTAAAAACTCATCAGTGGAGTATTAAATGATATGTTCTGATTGATATTAAGAGTATTTATGTAATTTAAATATTAATATCTCATCAATAATGATTAGGTTATAATTTAGTTACCAAATTTTATTTTTTAAAACAAAAGAAACCATGTTTTGACTTTATGTGTAGCGAAATAACTTTCTTAAATATACTTTTTTCTGTATATTTTAAAACGAATACAAAAATTGCTCTACTGCTATCATCATACACACAGATTTCAAAGGAGTAAAGTCAATTTTGTCAAACATTAAATTTAGAAATTCTCGCTTTCGTTTTACTTTTTCCTGCAATTTCGCGCGCAAATAGCTAATTGTGTCATGGTCCTAGAATGCCTCATAAAGCAGAAATTCAATGATGCCGCAGAATCGATACTCTTTGGTTATAGAGTTTAATTGGTGAGTGAGTTTACTTTATATAATACCTATATAATTTCGTTTTTGTTAAATAAATTGTTGACTTTTTGTTCATTATAGGTGAAATCATATTAGTTTATTATAAATATAATGAAAAATGAATTATCAATATTTTATTTTGTTTTTATTATCTAAAGTATACTGGTAATAAACAATATTTGAATCATTCCATGACATAAGAACTTAGCAAGGTAAATTTACGTTTTTATTTTTTTAACGTTTTAATCCAGGTTAGACAACCGAAATAGTTTTTTTTATAAAAACCAAAGTACTCTTGAATACTATGCATGTATACACGGAGAGAAATTTCTTATAGTAAAGTAATCAAGGGACAAGACCGCCAAAATCCCAAAAATTACCAGTTTTTCTAGTAAAATTTATTAGAATTATAGTAAATTTTACTAGAAAAACTAAATTTACTAGAAAATTTCTCTCCGTGTAGCTGAGAAATTCGACTAATGAATCGATCGAGAAAGAAGGAAAAGTAATGCATGTATAAGACGAAATAGCAGACTATACGATGAGTTAATATAGTATATCTATAGTGCAGTTTATTTACGCGAGTAAATTGCGTTTAAATATAACGTATGTTGAGATATTCACATACACGCGTCCTGATTTAGAAAAAATACTTTATACAGAAATTTCACGATGGGAAAATAACACGGAAATCTTATTTTTATACTTATCAAAAAATGTTCTCTAATTGAGTGGTAATTAATCATTTGTAAAGTCATTATTTATTATAAAAATAAGAATTATGGAATTTGAAGAAAAGTTATATTGGGCTTACTCTAACAGTAAGATAATAATATTGCGTTTGGTACTAGACTAGGGTAGTGGTTCCGGTTTGTGTGCCTGTCCCTGTTAGTGTGTCTTTTTAGAGATATTTGACATAATACGGATATTTTGTCTGCTTAAAGGCACACTAATCGGGCCTTCTACACTATAAGTAATTTTTTTCTATATAATGTGAAAAAGTTAAGATTTTGATTGATTACAAAAATCAGGGTAAAAGACCACATGAAAACGCTTTTGAACTAATTATATATCAATTGACGTAAAATTAAAAATCAAGAGTTTAAATCAGTTAGTTTTGACAGAAGAAGTAAGCTCGATATTATTGATTGACATTATAGAAGGTTCTTCATACTTTTGCTTGACGAAGGAAAAATTAGACAACAAATCTATTTTTAGTAAATATTCAGTGTGCATTAGCAAAACTAAAACGCATTTTATCACGTCAAGTGCATTTACATATATTCATGTCACTAGACTCGTAAATATTTTAAAGTGAAATGCGTTTAGCCTTTGGAAGACGGAAGTCAGCGGTCTGTATAGATAAGACATTGGTATTGCCTTTGGAAGGGCTTTGGTTTCCGTACTTGGTCGATGGAACTCTTTGTTTTTCTTTCAGAATATTTTTACTGGCTGCTAGAGAGTTCGGACAAGATTGGAATTCTTTCAAGAACTCAAAGTTTGCAGTACGCTGATGCATATTTAGAATTTGAAAAGTTATGTATTTTTTACGAAACGTTAGAAAGAGAGCGAGATGTTTTTCTTTATCTCGAAACCTCTATTGAATTATGTACTGACCAACATTCTCATAATTTACGTTATTCATTTTCAATTTTAGTTTTTTACTTTTTTACTGTTGACTTACTATTCATTAAAACGCTATGTACGGCGGACAACTTTTAAATTCAAAAGTAATTCTTAGGGGATATGAAATACAAATCTGTGGCTCCAAGGCATAACGACATAAGTCCACTTTTCAAGTTTCCGAGAAAAACGGGTTTTAATGTTCAAACTTATATGTAAGATCG
>JAWWEQ010000001.1:15224208-15314731 GCA_035583055.1 Torymus tubicola
AAAAAGGTTTCTTGTGTTTATCGTGAAAAATGCTTCCCTGAGGAGTTATAAATTAATCAAAATCGGTCAAAAATGCAAAAAATGCTAAAATTACCAACTTTGACCCTCTGCCACTAAAAAACTAGAAGTTAAAAAAATCTGAAAAAATTCAGCGTAACATATGGGATGGTTACGAAGCGATTTAGGTGATTTTAAAAGAAAAAAAATTTTTTGACCTCTCGATTCACCAGAGAACTGCCCATATATATATGTGTCCTGAATCAACATGAGAAATTATTTTTTACAATAGTGCTTTACATTATATATGAAAATGATTGATGATTATTATATGAAAATAAATAATAATTAACGATTTCTATATGCACTCATGTTAGTTTTAAATCAATGGGAAAGTTTTACGACTTTTCAGAAATCAATAATAGGCATAAAAATATATGCTGTTATGAGAGCAACGTTTTGAGGTATTCTCCGCCCTTATCATTGACAGTTTAATTAATTAAAATATAGTTTATATGTGTAAGATATTAAAACGTTGATAATAAAGAGAAATCTACAATGATGGTAAGTAAGCGCGAATTTGAAAGAAAACGTCCTCTTTTCAAGCGTATTCTATATACAGCAGAATAAATATATTCTATGAATATGAATAAATTTATATTCTATTTTATTCTAAAAGTTGTGTGTATTATAAATGCAGTTTTTGGTGTACTTTTTTATGGTCATCCAGTCTTTCTGAAAGTTAATACCTATAATTTTGAACGTAATCGTTTGTCAATCAATTATTTTATAATTAAAGAAATCATAAAAATTAAAATTGGAGATGACAAAGTCTTTATCATATAATATTATAAGTTTCAAATTGTATTTTATCTTTTTCTTGTTTTTTCTTATGTTCCACAATGCTGTTTGGAACTGATGTTTTCGTTTATCATATGTAACAGGTTGTTCAAGTTTTGCAATAAATTCTGTGTAGACAATATTAGTTCGTTTGTTTTTGTCAAGTTTTCTCTTCGCTCTAATAATTATATTCCTTAAGGTTCTATTTATCCTGAGGCAGAATTATATACTGAATGTTATTTGAAAGAACAGGATATTCTTTCAAATAAGTCCATTAACATATGGAATACATGCCATTTTATTCTTTTTTACAAAATTTATAAACTAAATTTGTGTAAACGTATTTTTAAGAGTTTAAAATTTCCATTGATGCTATAAAAAAAGTGTAAAATATTTTACTATTGATGCACGAACAACCAGTTTTAGTACTCTATAAAATGACAGGTATCTAATACTAAGGTTGAAAAATACTACAATTCTACAAAGGTGATCATGTTTTCCAGAATATTTAAGAATACGTAAGTAAGCAACAATTAAAAACATATTTGAAAAATAAATATTTATACAAAGTTATACCAAATTTTCTTTAATACAGATGTATAGGATGTTATAATGATAAAAGATGTATCTTGGTAGTATTACTTTTACTTGTGTATGATGTATCATCTTTGCGTATTTTTGTACAACCACAAAAAAATTTTTTGAGTAAAATTTCAGGTAAGATCGTGCAAATAAAATGCATTTATTTAGATGATTTTTCGTTAAATTAGGATACATATAGTTTAAATATTACTTAAAATTGTTTTTATTAATAAAGTTCAGAAAGATGATGTGTGCACTAATGTTGGATGTAAAAATGCCGGTATGTAGGAAATCTACTTTGCATCATTGTATACATTAGCATAAAATTTTTATTAAAACTCAATCTTTTAGCTGAACTGATCCATTCCAACATCAATGAAAACATAAGTCCATGTAAGGATTTCTATAATTTTGCATGTGGAGGGTTTATTACAAAAGTTGCCATCCCTAAAAATAAACAGATGGTTAGTCGCATAAGTGATTTAGAAAAAAAAGTTCTAAACAATGTTAGAACGCTTCTTGAGGAAGAAGTAAGCGAAAGCGAACCCAGAATTATTGGCTTAGTTAAAAATTACTATAAAGCTTGTACGGATTTAAGTAAGTATATAATAAGAATAATAAAATAATGTTTAGATCTAAACAACTATTATTATATTACATTTTTATTTTGATTATCAATATTCGAAGTAACATTAGAAATTTAAAGCAAAAATAACAAGTCTAAATACTTATTTTATTTTTAGCGGCTATTGAAAAGATAGGATTACAGCCTCTGTTTGCAATTTTGAATTGGTTGGGTGGATGGCCTGTTATTTTAGGTACTGCTTGGACCGAAAAGAATTTTAACTGGATTGAAACTTCTGTTAAATTAAAAGAACTGGGTTATCCACAAAAATATATTTTGAAAGTTTTTGTTGATAATGATGTTTACAATACTTCCAGAAATATACTATATGTAAGTTGAAAGATTTAATATTGAAACCGATAGTTGATAAATACATTATTTCCTTAAATCGTGTTTAGATTAGTGAAGGAGAACCAGAAATAAGTGTAACATCGTTAAAAAAAGGTCTTAATTACGCAGATGTTGAAACTTATTATCGTTTTATGATCGACATTGCGGTTTTTTTGGGTGCTAATAGAGAACAAGCAGCTGTCGAATTAAAAGAGGTCGTCGAGTTTGAAGTAATATTAGCATTGGTAAAATCGTTTATTTTATTTTTATTAAGTGTTACCGAATTCAACTGAAAAAAAATTAATCGTATGATTTATGTATACATAGTTCGCATCGAAAAAATATGATAACACTGGAGACACTTTAAATATAAATAAAATTAAGGATTTGGAAACTCAGTTACCTTACATGTCATGGCTGGAGTATTTGAACAACATTACTTATCCGGTTGTTAAACTTGATGAAACATATCAGGTGGTTGTAGAAAAGCCATTTTATTTGTACAATCTCCAATCGGCATTGCAACAAACAAACAAAAGAACTATAGCTAATTATTTACTATGGAGAGCTATTGTCGATTCGATTCCACATCTTAATAATGAGATTTTTCAAATATATATGAAATTCAGAAAGCAATACGCAGGGAAGGAAATACCTTTACAGCCCAGATGGGAACAATGTATTAAGCAATTAACAGATAAAAATAATGGTATATCGGTTGGAATTAGTTCGCTTTATATTAGGAAATACTTAGATGATTATACTAGAAACGATGTTAAAAATATTGTTCATTCAATAGCAGAGGAATTTCAATCTTTGTTAAAAAAGGTAAATTTCAAATGTCTTAATTTTTAAAACGTGTTTATTTTCTCATTTCTTTGTATCTTTACATGGTTCATAGATTTCGTGGATGGATAGAGAGACAAAACAAAAAGCGATCAGGAAAAGTTATTTTATGCGGGAAATCGTTGGATACCCTGACGAATTATTAAACGATACACTTATTGACGATTACAGTAAAAATTTGAATATAAGCCGAGATAATCATTTTCAAAATTTTATAAATGTACATCGTTTTCTTTATGATTATTCGCTGTCTGGACTTAGTGATTCATTAGAAAATACTATATGGACTACATTCTCTGACACCACAACAATTAACGCATATTATCAGTCTATTTGTAATACATTTGGTAAGATACTTTTTCATATACGTATTCTAACAAATATTATAAAATGCAATTCAAAATTATAATGCTTAATTAGTATATGATGATAAAAAATTTTAACGAGTAAAAAATATTTCCATCAAAATATTTTATCATTATGATTTTACAATATTTTTAGTTATATTAGCTGCCATATTACAACCTCCTATATACAATCCTTACTGGCCACAATATGCAAAATATGGCAGTATTGGATTTATAATAGCACATGAAATGATGCATGCATTTGATTCAGAGCGATTTATGTTTGATGAAACGGGAAGTTACAAACAATGGTATACTGATAAAAGTGTCAGTGAGTACTATAAAAGAATTGAGTGCTATATTAGACAGTATCAACAATATACAGATAAACGGGTTGGATTAAACGTAAGTTTTTAAAGTTATAACATATTAAAATTATATTATCTCAAACAAAGAATGAAATTGTAATATACAGACACGTATACATATACTCGTGAAAAATCATATTTAAAAAATGTATGAAAAAGATATTACTATTAATTAAAACTTTAAAAACTTAAATTTTTCACCTAACTTTTTGTAAATATTTGTAGATAAATGGAACTCTTACCTTAGATGAAAATCTTGCTGATAATGTAGGACTAAAGGTGTCGTATATGGCTTATAAGAAGTGGGTACAAAAGAATGGAATAGAACCGCTCCTGCCTGGTTTAGATTATACACAGGAACAAATTTTTTGGATAACTTCAGTTAATTTTCTGTGTAGTAAGGAAACAACAAAGCATCGATTGATGCTTTTGTTCACTGAACCACACACACCAGATATATTCCGAGCTGTAGGTGAACTATCCAACTCTAAAGAGTTTGCAAATGCTTTTAAATGTCCGAAAGATTCACCAATGAATCCTGAGAATAAATGTAATTTAACTTGATTATACATACAACTGATGTATAGAAAAAAATGAAGATAAAAATAAAGATAAATATGATTATTATTTTATGAAGATTTTGTATATCCATGTTTTATTTTATCATTTTTTGACTCGACATGTGGCGCTATCTATCCTTTGTGGAGTCAATTTTATTCTAGCTTTCACCGTAAGCTTACCCTTCGCGATAACATGGTATGCCGCTTATCCGTGTTACCGATCCGTACCATATGTCAGTCGCTTGTCGTCAGATGGCGAGCTAGATATTAATTTTATATTCCAAACCAGATTCTAAATTCATATAAAATATTTGAAAAATTTTTTAAAAACACTTAATTTCAATAATTTTTTATAAACACTTTTAAATTATTGAACATTTTATCTTTTACATGTAATTAATTTTTCTGTTTATCTTATTTAACTTATAAGTAACTTTACATATATATACATATAACTTCTAGTGAAATTAAATATATTTTTATAAATATTAAACAGATAATTGATATTACTTGTTTGGATTTTAATATTTTTTTCTATATGGCTTTACAACTCTAATTACATATTGTATTTTATCAAAAGGTTCTTGAACATACTTATAAGTATATATACGTATAAATATCTAATCACAATAAATCTTGTCATATTCGTTAGAAACTTCAGATGATTCCTATGAAATAATGTCATCTTTTAATGTTTTGGATACCAATCATGATAAATAAGTATTAAAAATTAAAGTTTAATTTCTATAGTATGGGCTTATGGCCCATATGTTTTCTACTGATTACTATTATATCTCTGAAATATGAAACATACAGGTAAATAATGCTAATTAATTTATTTAAAAATAACACAACATACAGTTAAGGTTAAACGATTCATCCTTAGTGTACACAGTGTAAAGATATTAGAAGATGGACAAAACGTTGGGACGGTATTATTTGATAAAAGCTCTTTAAGTAATCATTGCTGGACCAACGAAGAATTTGTAATACTTAGCAGTCGTAAAATATTTCAAGATCTTCTGCCACAAGTATTGAAAAAACTCTTATACAACTATTTTATGAAGAATATCATACTTAAAAACATGATATAAAATAATTTATTTTAAGTTATAAAAATTATAATGTACAGCATTTGATTTATAGCAATTTATTATGATAGTGATATTATTATATAGTATTATGAAATGGTCTAGGTTAGATTATTAATAAATCTATAATTACAAGTCATTATTTTTTACGTTTTACAGATCGAGACTTTGAATATTCAAAGCGATCAATACATAGCTGATCTTCTCAGTTACTTTCATATGTGTCTCGAGTATGTCCGCAATATGTCTGTAGGAAAAACTAGGCAATTAACCTTAAAGTCCCTTACAGACCTTATGGGTGGTTACCTTTACTCATATGTGGTACCGATAACCAAAGTATCATTTTACGCTGGGAATGTTAAGTACGAGAACATCAACAAAATTATTGCTCTTCTGGATGAAATAAAAGACTTTTTGCACACAAATGGTGCTGGTTGGAAAAAGCCTATTGAAATGAAAATGTTTATCAATGTTACGCCCATTGCAGTAACCATTGATGGCACATCCGATGCATGCAATGACTTGATTCTCAATTTTGAACGTAAGTTTTTATTATAAAATACATTTTGTATAAAGTTATGTGAATACATTAATATAATTGCAGCACAATCAACATCAGGTGCGCGAAACTTTCATCAGCAGCAACGTTATCATTTGAGAAAGAGGCGGTTTATTTCTCGATCCCAGGATTTTGAAGGTAGTAACTATATTATACAATTACAAAAATTTAAAGGTTTCAACATATTTTTTTAAACATGTAATTTATTTATATATTTATATATTTTTAAATAACTAAATAATAATAATGGCAAACTTTTATTAATGCTTTAACGTTATGATCGCGTGAAAACATTGAGATGACAGTGTTAACCATCGAAATCAGCAAGAAAGTTTTCGCATGTATTTACCGTATCTGGATAATAATGTAAATCCTAATAGGTAAAAATTATCTTAAATACGATTTGTATAAAAAATTTTTCTTAAGATAAATAATTTTCAGCATAGCTTTACCATTTAAAAATCATAATTTGTGGTCTTTGTACGAAGAAGAATCCGTTTCAATATTATCGAAATACTATGAAACTTGTGTGCGCTGTATTTCGTCAATGAACAATTATGAACGGAATCTAGATGACTTTAATAAGGATATTTATAAGTGGTTATTAGATTCTGTACGTTAAAAAATATTGTTATAGAGTAATTTTGATTATTTGTGCAGCGAATATTTATTTGTAGGTCTATCCTCATTTGAGTGATGATAAATGGTATCCAGCTTTTGGCGGAGTATTAAAAATGATATTATATTTAAGAGATATAGGTAAAGTAATATTGGTTTAGTTTTTAATTCATATTTTTAACTTATAAAACATGACCATGAAAAAAATTTTTTTGCTTGTGTAGTAGAAACCAAGGATTTGAAAACCGTAATAGGAATAGAATCAACTACTTATAAAACTGTAGAATTAGTAATAACAACACCAAAACCAAACGAAGGTAATGTTTTGAGATTGTTATTTTTGTTCAATTATTTGAAATACTATTCTTAATAAAAGTATAATCACTTTTCTGTTTTTAATAAATTAGATGGTGATGACACTTCTTTTGGAACCACGGAATTAATTACTATTGCTGTATCCAGTGCACTACTTGTGTGGTTACTTGTTGGCTTGAGTCTCGTTTGTTACAGATATTTTTGCAAACATTCGAATGAGAGCACTCTTTGTGAATCTCCAAAATCAGAGTAAGATAAGAAAATTTAAATTTCAAAACTTATTTCGACAATCATTTTTGAATGACAAAATAATCAACATAATAATCAGTTACTAATCGTGATGAAATTTTCGTATTCAGTGTCGCAATGCTGTATAAGAACAACGATTTTTGTGAAATGGATACATTTGCATCCACAAATTCGCAAAAAAGTGTCGGCGTTAAAATCAGAGAATGGTGGACGCAAAAATTCAAAACTTGCCCTGGCGGTTGTGACGATACTCTTGAGAAAGAAAGATATTTAGCCTCTTTTAATTATGGTAGCAAACCATCAATGAACTCGAACAAAAGCAGGAGATCGTACAAGTAAAAATTAATACAGCAGCTGATAATTAAATAGTTTTATAGCAACGAAAATACATAAATTCTTATTTTTAGAAAGAGGAGGAAGAAGGTTAAATCTGTGTCCGTTTCAGCATCTCCTAGTAGTTCGCCCTGTATACATTATGGAAATCGAGTAATTATGTCATTTTTATAAAAGATTATTTTGATGTTATATAATAATAGTAATAACAATAATTTATATTCACAGAAGTATTACTACAGCTCTGATGTGTCGAGTAGCGATTCAGACAGTTATTATAGATAAGACAGAACAAATAGGAGATTTCTGTTTAAAATTAGACTGGAATAATCTAAGAGAATACATAATTTAAGATGTATAATTATTATACATAAGACAAGAAAATTTAGTTTTAGTGACATAAATAGTTTCTAAAGTGACTATGTACATATTTGATAGGACATATATATTTATATACTAGTAGGAGTAATTATACTTTTATTATAAAATAAAACTAAAAAGAGAATATTGGCGCATTATTTGAATTTCATATATTTAATTAAAGTACCAAATCGCTTACAAATGCAAATAAAATTAAAGTTTACGTCAGTTTTGAAAGTTTCTAATTTCTTGAGCGCTAAATATCTTATTAATTATAGTAAGCGCGCTATAAGAGCTACGAATTGCAGACCTTTTTAATGAAATAACACATTATATTACATGCAATAGGTCCGACAACGGGGACCAACAGTTATCTACAGGGTTGTATTTCCTTATTATTATCATTGAATTACTTTCTTGTCGCCAGCTACGTAATATTTTATCCTATTATTAGTTAATGATTCAAATTATAATAAATTATTACTGAAGAAAGGTTTTTATTGGACGATGGATGAGCGTGCACAACATTTTGATCATACGAACATCGAAACAACCAAATTTATACATAACAGTAATAATTTTTTTATATTTTTTAAATACGTAACATCTTTATAAAAATTAATTAGGTTATTATCAATTCCTTTATAACAGTAAACGAATACTTTTAATTCTATAATTTTTGTGAAATAAATAAAAAATACAGATTGTAATCAATTAATGACAGATGAATAACTATCCCTCGAGATTTAAGTAGTAACAGATAAACGATCACACGTTCTCTCTTATTTTGATATTAACGTAAGTAGGTGTACCAGCACAAAAGTAGCTAAAAATCCATTAAATTCAAAACGTTATCGTAGCCTTTTAATAACGATTGTACGCAAGTACCCAATGTTTGTCAAAATTTCACAGCTCATTGTCAGCAACATATTCATATTAATATGTTTTCCCATAAAAATTTCTTAATCTTCTCTCAATAATAATTTTTAACTTCTGATACCTCTCATCTTAATCATCAACCACAACCGCGACCGTCTCTCACCGTACTCCAAACCTCCTTACGATGACCGCACCACTTCTCCATCATCCATAATCAACGATGACCTCTTGATGATCCCCAAAACTGCCTTTATCTCTCTCTCATACTCTCTCCACCGTCGGTGTTAATGACCTTCTCCGTCGTACATACCTCCTCCGCGGAACTCTAAATCTGTCTCGTCGCGCGCTTCTCTCTCTCTCTCTCAGTCCCTCTCAAGTAAAGCGCGTATATATACGCATATACGCTCCACTGCAACTTGTTGCAAGGGCGAGCGGTGGCGGCAGTGCTTGGAAAGGCAGTGCCATCTACAGACTAAACTCTCTCTCTCTCTCTTTCTCTATGGTGTGGGTTGTATGCTCGCGCAGCAGCAGCAGCGGCGGCGGCGACGGCGGCAGCCCCCCAGGTATATACGGAGAGAGGGAGAGAACGGCGCGTGGCGCAAAATCTGTTTGGGGGCTGGCTGGCTAGTCTCGCTCTTGCTCGCGCCAGTGTCGCGCGATACGTCGACGCGTGCGTGTTTACCGGCGCAGCGCGTACCTTTCGCTGCTGCTTCCCTCCTTTTTTACTTTACGTACATACATATAATACAAAGTGCTACATACATATAATCACGCGTGTCTGCTCCGATTTCATTATCGCGACCAGTGACGACTCCGATTTAGCCAATACTCGCTGTTGTGATTTTCTAAGATGACAGTGGGATTGGAGGTGATAGTGTCGGTTTGCCGGCACTAAGTTTTTTCGTGGATGAGAATATAGTGTGATAGTGGAGTACCGTGAACTGTGTGACAACTCGCTATAGTGTCAGAGGATTGACTTGGTATATAGTGCGAGTCGTAAACAAACAACTCGTGCGGATTATCGCGCGTTAGCAGTGAAAAGAGCGCCGGGTCGAATCCCACGTGACTCTTGACAACCGGCGAATCGCCGGCCGAACAGGTGTTCACGCCGGTTTTTTCTATACTGTATACGTCCGCAACTATAAGAGACTGTCTTTTTGCATCTTTTTATAAAAAAGAATTTTTTACGGGGAATACCACCATTTCTATTCTACAATTTGCACGGTTCTATATACATATATAATATCACGGAATATTACGGACCAGCACCTTTACGCGACATTTTTTACCAAGTTTTACAGTGTTTTGAAAAATTTCCATATAGAAAAGAAAAATTTCTATATACCTACTCCAGTTGGGTTATTGCAAAGCAGCAGATTTTTTAGCCAAAGACGATATTATAATCGAGTGTGTACTGCCATGCGTCATGCGATGACAACGACTGCAACGACGACAACAACAAGTAACCCTGTGAAGTCACCCTGACTTCAACCTTACTTTACATCTGCTGCTACGCGCGAGTGTTACATACATATATTTCTCGGTCGCCCTAGTGTGTTATTTCTCTTGTTGTGCATGTGTGTGGGTTGTACCGGATAAAGAGGCGACCAAGGAAGGAAGGAAGAAGAAGAAGAAGACGTCGTCAAGGAGGAGGAGGAGGACGTCGAGCATCAGCGGCAATCCGCTACGGCGGAGGCCGTATTCTCTGTTTTGTCTCGAGCATCAGCCACGAGATAGATCCCCCCCGGTGGAAGATGATTCCTGGAAGGTCTCGTCGTCGCGGCCCTCACGTCGTCGTCTTCTTCGTCGCCTGCTGCGCCGCTGCTTTACTCACGGCTTCTGTTTGCAAAGGTTCGTAATTCGCCTCATGCACACGCGCACGTGGGGATCTTTCTTTTTATTATCTCTCGTTTTACGAGGAGGGGCAGACGCTCACGCTGCACGTTTATCTTTGACGCCGTGAGTTTGGATGAGGTTTCGGCGACGATGACGTGTTTTGACGTGGATGTAAAGGATGGAGACCGCACGCATACACATTGATATATATAAGCTTGCAAGGCTCTTTTTCGCACGTGGCCACACGCGGTGTTTGTATAAACGGTTTGGAGTCGCTGATATGTTCAAGCTTTACGGTCCTTGATTTTTGGTCGCGGTTTACGTATATACTGTGGTTGACAGATTATTTCGATTCACGCATGGTTATGAATAATAACGACGGGTTCTGATTAAAATTCAGATTGTGGTTATTATATTCAGTACGAAAAAAAATATACATAACATGGGAAATATGTTGTATTATATATGTATGAAACTAATTTCAATAAGTTTAAAAGGAAATAAATTGATATACTTTTTAATGAATATTCTACTCTCAAATTTACTACTGCAATAATGTTACTGTAATATTAAATTTATTAAACTAAAATTATAATATAATTTATGCAACACTTTGACATTTCTATTATATTAAATTTTTCGATTGACGTGAAATGAATATATTGTGCGTTTAATTTATACGTTATTAAGAGTCATATTCATGTTTAATTGATTCTGATACAAAGGGGTGCATCCAATTTTCATCAAATGAATAATAAAAATAAGTAATTTGTTATGTAATTATATTACGTACATTTCAGCTGTCTAATAATTTGAATGAGAATATCGAAACGATTGCCTAATAATGTGTTAAAAGATTATAATACAGTCTACTATGAATGATGTTGGAATATTACACAACCATTCAATTTACTTTTATGAAAAATTATAATGTACAATACTATATTTAAATTATGAGCGAAAACGGTTACCAGATTTCATAAAATTATCATCCGTTTGCCAGCTTATTTTTCATTCACGCAAGAGCCTTTTGTATCAGCCCAGCGTAGGTGTTATTATCACGGACGGAAATGATTCATTCGTTTTACAAAGTGGGGAGAACGTTTACTTTAGTTTATGTTTCACCTTACATATCCTGCGATCTTTAATTATAAATTAATGGTACTACACTACTAAAAATTGTTATTTCTATTTATTCATTTTTGTGGTTTCGTTCTCAAATTCAATCTCACATAAATGATTATTTCATTTGAAGAATGTAATTTTTAATAGTTTACTATAACTTCAACGTTTTATATGTTTTAAATTTATTTATTCTAGAGACACTTCGAGCATTCTCTTGATTTTATGCGCATGATTAAACAGAAACGTTTTTCTTTCCAATCAGAAACTGGAACATTCATTTTTCATGAGATCTTAGAATTACTATTGAATAAATGGAACAAAATGTTGGGAAATCAATGTCTTTTCCAATAGATTCACAAAGGTTTGAAAATACGATTGAATTTTACTTCTTTTTGTTCTTACAAACGAACCAAAATGAATTGATTTAAAAAAATTTTAAAGGGAAGCAATATATTTATATCATTAAATAGTTTTACAAAGTATTTTCCAAATGTAAAACAGCAATAAAACATTTTTAAATTCTGGTAAAGTACTACGGCTGTTTTGACGACTAGCTTGAAAAGTGATAGTCGCATACTCGCAAATCGTATGAAACTTACGAGCAGTTTGCAAGCTGCACTGGATTTTACGACCCCGTGAAGCTACTAAGTTCAACGACGTGTATATAAATAAATTTTAGTCTTTTTCGAAAAATAAATCTTTTACTTGAATACTATATTGCGCTTATAATTCACTTTTATACAATACAATGTTTTGATTTACAGTAAAATAAATGTATAATAATAATAAATAAATTATAGAATAAATGGTTTCCTTCTATCCAATGTTGCTATAAACCCTTCTAAATTAAAACTCCACTAAAAAAATTATAATAATAGAAAAATATTCAAGTCAATCAAAAGATTGAATTTCTTATATGGTTTTACTCCAATACGAAATTTTTTATTTGAGATCAAAGGATCAAAGTTATTTAATCATTATTTAATGGATAAGCTGCATACTTAATATTTATTCAAAAATATTGAAATAATACTATTCAAGTTTCCCATATATGGTAAAGACGCATAACTGCACACTGAATCAACCTGACTTAACGCTCAAAATTCAAAGTCACATCTGACACTTTCGCTATCGCATCCACTATACACTATATGTACGCGCGTTACATCCTTCCGCGCCACTTTACCAATTATCATAAACAGTAGAGACGACGAGCCAAAACTTCACTCCACTACCTTGTTCTATACCAAACGTTCACGGTTCCATTGTACGCGCGGAAATTCGTAACGAACGAATTCAGGAGGCACTTGTCAGCACCATAATAAGCCACTGCTTTTGCTCACGCTCTCTCTTTCTCTCCATACGCAATGTCATCGTACTACAAGTGGTGACAGTTATTATCACGCCTCTTTCTCTTCTCTCGCTCGACCTTTTTTTTCCCTCCGCATGCGCGTGAAATTTCTCACTTTGGCGCAAACCCGCAGGCTATATGACGTTTACGTCGTCGCGCGATCGCTCAAACGAGAGGAACGCTCGTTTATGGTAAACGTGTCTTCGCGCGTTCCGGTGCACGAGAATTCCGAGTGTTTGCACGCGCAGCACTGACAATTGGTACGATCAACAGGGAATGCGTGAAGTAGTGCGCGTTATGCGTTCCTTTTTTTTCTCAGGAAATAAAGGTATACGAGGTTCGGTAGTTGCTTTTGTAAATAATGTATACGTTAATTTGGAATGTCTCGTTTGGTAAAACAGATGGTGTACTTAATATTTTAGCAACATTGCTCACTATACATTTCCTCTACTAATTTACAGTAGAAATATATATATATATATATATATATATATATATTTTCGCTAAATTTATCACGTATATAATATACTTAATGGAATATTGCTCCACATTAAATCAATCGGTCAATATACACTTATCACAAAGGGTCCTGCACGAGCTGTAAAAAAACGTGCGTATAGTTACACAAAATATGTTTCGCCTTGATAACTACAGCGAAATATTTATCACGAACCTACCGAAGGACGCATAATATATGAAAAAACATTAAAGGAATGTTGGCTCACATATATATATATGTATATAGGCGAACGAAAGAGAGAGAGAGAGCGAGGCCAATATTTACGAGATCATTTTTCTCGCATTTGTTCAGGCACAATTTACCCGCGCACGAGTCAATATTTTACCAATAACGGCAGTGAGAAACAGGCCGATTAATCGATATATCCCTCACCCCACTCCAGTAGCAGTAGCACACGCGCGACGTGCGCCAACTATTGAAATTGCCCTCTACTCTCGTCCCCATATCCCGCCTGTTGACTTAGCATGATAAATCACATCATCGTCGTGCGCTCGCGTATATATGTATACGCGCGACAAAGAGAAGACGACGAATCCATCATTCGAGCTCGCGGCGAGGCTGACGTTTAACGGCGAATTCCGCGAGGCGTCGAATATTTCGGCTGACGTGGAATAATGTCCCGCGTCGCTATAGTCTGCATCTATATATGCACGCTGGCGAAGTTTCTCGTCTGCGGATTGAGGAATTGCACAGAGAGAGAGAGAAAGAGAATAAGCGCGACGACGAATCTCGCAGTCGCGCAAGTGGAACTTTTGATTCATGTCGATTAAAAACGAGCAGGGCTGCTGCAGCCCAGTAGCCGCGCGGACTTTTCTCAATTATTACTTTTGTTTCCGCCGCCGCCGCCGTCGCGCTTACCGAGAGATATAATTTACGGCTAGCCGCGACGGTGGAGCGTAGGATTTACGTTAAGGAGGCAATTCCGATGAGTTTTTCGAACTTACGAGTGAGCGCGCAGCATGCGGGCAGAAAGAAAGAAAGAGAGAGAGAGAGGGAGAAAGACATGGCTGAATGCTCTGAAGCAGCAGCATGGCGCGGGTATCAAGCGAGAAATATGGCTGACGAATGGCCCATTAAAATGCGGTTGCGAAGAGTTTGTTCCGTGAAAACGAAAAAGTATATATATATATGTATAGATGTTCTCGGATTATCTTAATTTTTTAGCCGGAACTATATAACCGACAGATGCTATCCCGTGAGTATATAGTAGATTACTTTAATCGGATGATTATAGGGCGAAATTATGCTTCTTGATTAACGAGTTCCGATGAATTTTTATGAATGCGGTTAATTAGGATTCTTTGAACAGAAGCATATAGAGATTCGTTGCGTGTGCTAAAGTATTTATATATAACGTTATCTTGGCAATGTTATTCAATATTAAACTCGAGGCGGCGGGAGGAAGTAGATACGGGAACGAGTATACTTGCTCCGGATGAAATTCTACGAGCGATTTTGCTAACGTAGCCTTTGTATAACTATATATATATAACGTCCTGTATTTCAGACAGATATTGTGCAATGCGAACTTTTTTCTTCTAACCCATACGCAGCATATATATAACTGTGTCAGACAGACGCAAAGAGTTTCCAGTTTTCATTACACTTTATTGAACACATACGTATGTGTATTATAAATATTTCATGAAACGTGATATTTATACCACTGCTGCGTACGATACAATAATTTTAAAATTCTCTTCTCAGTCTATATGTGCGCTGTTTGAAAGTTATAAAAAACGATGTTATATATTACACCTTTTGTTTTTCTTTATACATGTTTTGAGAGTATTCGATTTCACTGAAATTCGCTTAACCGCCATTATGACCGAAGCCATATTTAACAAACAAAGATTTGCCTACCTTATACATAAGATTATACTCCGCAGTTCCATTAATCGCTAAAAGCTTGATCGCAACTACTACCGATAAGATTACTGCAGTACTGCACTTTACGCGCACGTGCATGTAAAGCCGTAATCGATACTGCTTATTATAATACACAAGAGCAAATATCATTTAATTTTATTACAGAAAAAGAAAACAGTACTTTGCAGCCTATACTTTTAAACATATATAATAAGTAACAACTAAATCCACCACTTTAACCGTCCTTAATTAATTTTCAAACAAAGCCCGCGCAGGCTGCAGCAGCACTCAGGTCCAGTGCAATAAACGAAACCCTCGGCAACATCAACACCTACCAATCATTTTCCGTCCGCGGCTGCTATATATATATATATATATATATATATATACTACAAGAAGAGGCCGCGCGTACGCGTAGAGTGCAATAACGACTTTCACGCGCGAGCGCGAAACCCATCTCACCAACCCCGGCCACGCAATAAACATTTTCACAGTCCACAAACCATGTATCTCTTTTACGGACTTATCCTCTACCTCGCGTCGAGGCATAAACGCTTTAATTGTCCTCTCTCTCTCTCTCTCACTCGCCCCCGCGATGCACACACATACATATACCTGTAACCGATAAATTACCTCGTCCTCGCGATAAAGCTCAAACGAAAAAAAAAATAAATGAAAGCAACAACAGCTTTCAACATAGCTGGCATGATCTCGATACCTCGGGCGATGACGGGGAAAAGGAGAAGGAGGAGGACTTTATTGACTTGTAAATAACGGACATTACTAGGAGAGGAGGATGGTGGTGTAGAAGCCACATCCGTTTAAGTGCAGCACGGCACATTATTCAGGGCGCGCGCGTATACGCACGAAGGAAAATGGCCAAGCGAGGCAGGAGTGACGGCCGCGGACGTATGGCCGGGATTAAAGTTTCAGGGACCAGATGCGTCGCTATTTAGGAGAGAGAGAGAGAGAGAGAGAGAGAGAGAGAGAGAGAGAGAGAGAAAGCGAGCGGCCCATCACACCGGTGAGTCGTTCATCACCCTATCGCCCTTCCGCGACGCGCTTCACTGCTGCGCGTTCGTCTTTTTTGCGGTGCCAGAGGAGGAGGGTATATATACAGCTGGATTGGATGCTGCTGGACGTGCGCGGGTGTAGTATAGGGTAAAAATGCAGTACGGTTATAGGGTATAGTGATATATAGATAGTGGACAGTGACTTGCTGTTGAGGATATCGTAGGTTGTCCAAGTTTAACGCTGCAGCGGCAGTTTAAATGTACGAGAAGGTATCATAGTTGAACGATAAAAAAAAAGATATTGTCTTCTGAATAACACTTAGCGGTGCCATATATTAATTGATGAATTTTTCGTCGAAGGATATAAATTATCAAACCTTTTAATTTTATATACTCACAAAATATATTGAATTTGTATATACATGAATAAAGAAAGAAATTACAGTATATTAATTCATCATGATCAGATATACACAATTTGTAAATTAATAATTCAAACCCTTTCCTTTATAGAGTAACTAACTATTCCAGTAGCCCTGGAGTAGATTTATACAACTCGATCATTCGACTGTTCATCCTTTCACAAACACTCATTCATTCTCGCACTTTTTAAGATACGAATCTACCTAATTGGATGTGGGTGGGCACGCGCGCACACTCGGAATATCAATCAGCAGCGTCTATATACACACACCGCCTGAAATGCCATCTCGACATCAACGATAGGCGATCTACGAACAGCATATAAGTGTATATCTTGGCACACTCGCATCGTCATGATTATTATGCGTCGATCGAGTTCCAAGGCTGAATCCGCGCAAAGAAAGTCACTCGCGGGTAATGAATTCAAAGCTGAAGCTCGCACACGCCTGTGTGTCGCTATATACGAGCGATATAACTTTTGTCGTTCCTTTGTCCTTTCTCGCCTGTTCGTTGTCGTACCAAGTTGTTGACTGAGACAATAGAATACCACGTTTTTTTTTGTTCATAGATAAGTCAAGCATGCATAAATTAGTCAGCTTTGATTTTTCGAGACGCGAAGTGGTTTCGATCTGTGTATACATTCGATGCTCGCGATGAATAATGTAACGATAAATTTAAGCACTGTAGTGATCAAAGTAGACAAAAGATATATAATATATACTCAGAAAGCGATTTATCGTGGGTTTTCGATTAGTATTTTACATGATCGTAGATGTTAAAAGGAATTCTTTGAGCAGTATCGTATATCGACAAAAATAAGAAAAATTGTTTCAATTGACGCATTGTAGGAGTTTATTATACTTTACGGGTCTTATAGTTTTACAGCATTTCATTTAAAAATTCTAGCATAAATAACTACGAGTAATCAATTAATTATTCATATTACACATATAATATATGTAACTTATACATAATAAATTAATAATGATTAAGCGCTTCTTCGTGTATCACAACACTCATCACCATCTCTTCGCAATTGCCATATTTTTTCATAGAAAATCAATTTTTTACCTTTAATCAACCTTAATACCATATCATCACTATCATATCGCTTCTTTTTTCAAGCAAAGTGAGCTGATAGGCAAAATCTCTGAAAACCAATAACAATTTGCAAATTCAAAAAAAGAAACAAAAAAAAAGCTCTGCAACTGCGTAATTTAAAACCTGTCCGGGACAACCTCATGTCCGACGTCATTATTACGAGACCCTATACTGCAACATCCTCTCTTTCTCTCTTCTCCACTCCTCTCCTCTCCTCACACTCAATTCCTATCGAAGACCTTATGCTTCTACTTCTGCATCATCCACGTTAGTATACGTGTGTGTATTGATATATACACACACACACACACGTACACTCACGTTTCTGCGATGGTTGATAGGCCCCTTGTTGTAAACGCGGACGAGGGGCATTACACGCTGCTCTTGCGCACAGTGCGAGATTATACAGCAGTAAACGCCGGTCCTGTGCGACGTTCAGGTGGTAGTTAGAGCGCCATAAGGGAATTTATCCTCCTCTCTCTCTCTCTCTCTCTCTCTCTCTTCGCGCGCTGACTTAACGGAAAAGTAGACACTCACTTCTTGCGCGTAAGCCTCCTTTTCTTCTTTTATCGCTACTTAACACGTGCGCCTGTAGATGTACGTATACGTACGCTTAATCGGGGCCCCGGTCTTACGTTTCCGCGTGGGAATGCCGTTTGCGTAGGCACGCTTTATTTGTTTGCTACGGCGTAAGAGTATGAGAGTGAGAGAGAGAGAGACAGGAATAGAGAGTTGCTTTAGCGTGGATCAAGTGGCACGTTAGGATTTCAATGGGTAGGCAAACTTGCAGCCGAGGATTCGCGTTGTTTGTCGTCGCGAGATTGCAGTAACTATACGATGGCGATGCGAATATTGTCCGTTGTATATTTCATTGAACGTGCAATAAGCGCCGAGTGTAGGAGCGCGATGACTTTGTAGTGGGGGAGGGGGGGGAATTTCAAGAGGATTGAGAATTGTGAAAAAAATCATATTGAGTTCTTGGTCAGTTGATGTCCGAGGACGAAGTGTGCGTTGGCTTTTTATTTTACGGGTTTCGATAAATAGTAACGGCAACGATGTCTTTATTCGATAAGCCTTTCCGAGTGATTTGTAACGCCATCTGCATGCAAATTATGCAGAGCTGCATCGTTTATATCGCGGGGCTGTCTGTAGGTCAACAAACTAATAAAGTATGCACCTGGTTTATGTTATCACAGGATAGGGAATTACTTATGTATATTTTATTATATTTTATGTAGATTTATAGTACTGATATTTAAACATTTTAATCATATACCTATAAACAATAGCATAATTCAATAGCAAGCAATTCTTGTAACTTCATACGTACGTAGCTAAACTGATTAATTGAGATAAATGAATAGTTTCCAACCAGCAAACAGAAAGCATTAGAAAAAGTATTGTCAAACAAATTATTACATTCAGTGTTTACTTTACCTTTGAACAGTCATTCTATATTTTTCCCGTCGTCCTGACTCTTCTATCTCCCCAACACGTCGGACCATTCATCCTCTCGTAACAATGGAAAGCTCTCCCTCTCTCTCTCTCTCTCTCTCTCTCTCTCTCTGCCTCACTCACTCGGGCTTATACCTCTTGCCACTTTGTCTCGGTGAATTCAATAATCTTTTTTGTGCATAGCTTTAGCTGCTTTCCTTTAACTTTTATTATAAGCCCTAGGGCGGCAGTTTGTAAAACAAAAAAATATATCCGCTTTTACACACGGTTTTTCGTTTTTCCGTAGGGGCGCGCGCGCGCACAGGGTAAAGCCGATCTTTTTCCCGATATTGGCGCATTATTTCATATTGAAAAAAAAGTTTCAATCTTTTAAGGAAATATTTGTTTTAATAAGCCATAGCTGACTATCGATAACTTTTTCTTTTAATCAATAGAAAAATGTTTAATTAATTACTAAAAAGTTGGCGTGTACAATACCAACAAGTCCTGAATAATTTCTTTCATAATTTTTTTTTCTTCTTAATTATACATTTTAATGAATAATATGTAATTATAACAAACCAATAAATATAGCCTAGAGTTGCTAGAGTACTTCATCTCAACATTCCACTGCGAAAATTGTTAATACGGCTTGAAGTCACTCCGAGACTCTACTATTTCGGCAAGATCAAAAACAAATCAATAACGATTATACTCCGCAATAAGTATGACAATCCTCGGCAACAAGCAGTAAACATGTCTCGATAAAAGCTCGAAAAAACTCCATCAGCAGAATCCAACACGAGGAACGAGCTTACACTCGCAACCGAGGCCCATAACTTTCCATTACTCGGTTCAATTTTTCGCGGGGCCGATATTTCCGTCGGATTACGGGCGTTATCGGTCAAATCCGGAGAGCGAAATTCCCGCAGAGCCGTGTGCACGCCTCTCTCTCTCTCTCTTTCTCTCTCTGTATATTTCTTTCTTTTTGGGACTTCCGCCAGGCGTGCGATGGGGACGGGAGAGTCCTAAATCCACGATGAAGAATAACGAGAAAATGGGTGGTAATAAACGGATGAAAAAATAAAAAAAGGGGGTAGAGGAAGCGCACACGCGCGTGCGGGAGTGTAAGGGTTAGCTATAGTTAGTTAGCAGCGCGTCGGTGAAACAGATGCTCCCCGCTTGAGTCTGACGGGTATATAGACATATATATACAAGCAAACGCAGGGATCTTTTTTCATTTTGGTTTGTTTGCTGCGAGTGAGAGAGAGAGAGCGAGAGTTGGTTTCCGTGGTTTTGAGTTTTCTTACGGCATTCCACAAACGTGTGTATATATACTGGTTGTAGTTTTCTTTTGAAGTCAATATACACGTCGTAGAATAAAGTTAACATGTTTTGACCGTATAAGGTTTGATATATTTGTATATAATGTGATTATTTTCATAGTATGAAAATAAGCTTGTTGCTAAACACACCATTTTTATAAGGGAAAATATTCTTTTCACGTACAGCTATTCATCTTGTAATATAAATATTGTCATTTTCCCCACGCAATCCATAAATATTACTGCGCGATGAATAGACATCATGTATACCAGCATCACGTCTGCGTTAATTTATTTCACAAGAAACATTTAAATCATACAAACACTTGACAAACATCGGAGGCATTCAATACCGTCGGAGACAAATCATGTCCAGCATCATCATCCTTCCCATCGATCAACCACACCACTTGTCGAAAAAGCCTGATCCCTAAAATACTTTAGTCCAAATCGGCCGAATCAATCACAGCCTTATCCCTCTCCACTACTCGCATTCTTCCCATTCGCGTTTCCGCCTCTTCCTGCGCGTCGTCGTCGTCGACGTCGTTGCTACTATACTCATGCTACCTCATACCTATATATCTTCACTGCATACGCACCGGACGTTGACTCGCACGCGCGCACGTCTTAAATTTAGATCGCTGCGTTGTCAGACGCGTCGCATATGCATGTGTATGTATATATGCTACACGCATGCGTATATATGCAAGCTGCAAGACGGCTGATTTCCCGGGGCGAATCAGCTCTCTCTCTCTCTCTCTCACTCGCTCGCAAGCCGTTGCGCCTCTGGGCTAATAGCCTTAATTATCGGGCGACAAGTCCAATTATCGCGCGGTCAGCCGAAACGCGAGCCTAGCAGCAGACTAGGCGCGATGTCTGCGCAACTACGACGACGACGACGACGGATGGGGACGCTTCGTATATAGATATATGTGTAGATTGAACTGGTATGTTGTGGTGTCGCTGAGAGATGGTAGGAGAGAAGGGGACAGGATGAGATGCATGTTATGAGGATTTGGGCTTGTTGGCTGGAGGGATTTGGGATTAGGAGATCGATCATCGGGAGTGCATTTTTTTCGTGTCGATGAAGAAACAGGTACATGGACAGGATTTTTAGAATTTAGAATGATTTTGATGATTAATTAAATTATTTGTGTTCGTTTCAAGTTATAAAGAATTTTTATCATTCTGTCATTGTTTTACTCTTATTCATCAGTCCGTAATTATAATATGCTGTCAATTTCAAACTAATCTACGACATAATATTTATAATTTAATATAGACGTAACTTTGTGTACCCACAATATCGTATTTATTTTTTAATATTTAAAACAAAATTAAAATTACCTTGATTTCGAACTTTTTTATAATCAATGAATGTTAAACATTTTTACCGCGTGTCATCCACGTTGATGGCATCATTTGACACCGCGACATTTAACTTTTTACAGTTGTTCAGAAAAAAAATTTGCATTACAAACTCCTAATTATTTTTCATGTTTACAACACAAAAATCGTAAAAATAGAATTAAATTTAAAACTCGCTCATTACACGCAATTAAACAAGCGCAATCAAACCTTTTTCTCAATTAAATAAGATTATTCAATAATAATCCAAAGATCTGGTTTTCAAACGGGTTTTATTTTCACTCCATTCAAAAGCACGAAATTTTCGGTGAGAAATTTATTACCAAAGTACAATAAAATTCGTCCATAACATAAATTTTTTATACATTTATACCGATGAAGCCGTAAAAACAAAAATAATTTGCATCTTTGAACGTACACTGATGTTCAACATATTCTCCATATAATACTACGTTATAACTACACTGAACAATTATTTTAAATATAACTATGAACTTCCATTAAAATATTTATTCAACCATATAATCCCATACAAATATTCTCTACTCAACGCGAATATACTCAGCATCAAATCCCCAACCGAAACCTATACAACTTCCAGAAAATCGCACAGCGCGCCCGCGCCATTCACATTCGACACACTGCGACCTCCGGTCCTATTGCCGCTCTTTATCTCAAAAACACGCCTCGTTCCCAGCAAAACCATCACAGCAGCAGCAGCAGCCAACATACATATATACATTCACATATACGCGTCCAAACACTGCACTGCCATCGCCATCAACACATTTTCCTCTTTCTCTCTCTCTTTCTCTCTCGTGCGAATCGATATCGATTCCGCACCACGCCAACCAGTCGTTCCATTAAAGCCTTCCGCATACGCGAATCTCGTTCTCTCGCTCTTTCTCTCCTATCTCCCTTGTTATTGTCGCCGATAACTTGACGCGCGCAAAAACCCGAGCAGAGAGAGAGAGAGAGAGAGAGAGAGAGAGAGAGAGAGAGAGAGTTTGAACCGGTTACGGAACTAACAGCGGCATCAGCAGCAGCGCCTAATTACAATGATTCGTCGCGCGCGTACATGTGCGATGCATTTTATTTTCATACAAATTAGCGAGAGCGCGGGCCGGATGAAAAAGAAGAAAGCTAAGAGTCAAGAGAAGAGCTTCTCTACGTGTATATGTGTGTGTGAGTCTGTATATATAGCAGGTATCTGCTCTCGGCCGCGAAACTCGAGTTAATTAGCTGATTACATTAGCTTGCATTATCGCAAAGTCCCCGCGTCGTCGAAGCTGCCGCTGCTGCTGTGTTGCCCGCGAGGCTCTGCACTACGGGTTTGCCCTTTGCGGGAACCTCGAGCGTCTCCCTCTTTCTTCTTCTTCCTCCTCCTCCTCCTCCTTCTTCTTCTACGTCTCTTTTGTTTCATTTTTTTTTACGCAAATGAGAGTCGGAGAAAAGGGGACTTTTATAGCGTTTTTCGGTATACGCCTGTGTCTGGGAATGCAGAGACACACACACGCATACAGGTTTCCTACACTCCATTTGGGAGATATACTATATAGTACATACGCGTGTGTAAGGGAGCAAGAGAGAGAGCGCGAGGTTAGCACGGGATTGTTTTGCGAGTGGCCGCGGGAATAATTATGAGGCTGCATCGCGAGAGAGAGAGAGAGAGACAGAGAGAGTATATACACGCGCGGCAAGAGGAGTCGTGCACGCGTGTGCGAGGAGCGCACCGGAAGTGCAATTACGCGCCTGTTTAGACTGCACGCTGTGACTTTTATATACTCGCTGCTGCTGTTGCAGCACGCGGGGACGACTCTCTCTCTCTCACCCTCTTTCTCTCTAGCGCTTAGAGAATAGAGTATATGCCGCGCGGCGTGTGATGCTTATCCTGGAATGGCGTTGTTCGTGTCTTTAATGTCAGAATGATTTTTTTCATGTTCTTCGAAAGATTAAATATGTGGAAAGAATGGAATGGTGATAATAAGATAAAACGTTTTAATTTACAAATGTTTTTCCCTTTTTCGCGATATATAATTATGGATTTTATGGTATACAGTAGAACGTTTCGTATGGCATGAATTAATTATCTGTAATATGTTGAACCATTGTGTCCACACGTCTGTATCTGTCAGTAATACAATTTCCTGACATATTTTGGTCTAAATATTATACAGTGAAGACATGTGTTCAATGCTGTGTAATTCAATTAGAAGTGAATTCGTAAAACGTATATTATATATACATACATTTTATAATTTATTCGTCAGACGTAGAATTAATTTTCATATTATATTGAAATGCCAATCATATTTGCTTCATTGAAACCACTTCCAATTTGGAAATAAAATAATATACAACATTTGAATGTTAAAATCTTGAAATTCGTGTTTACTCCACACAAATATTTTCTTTTTTTATTAATGATAATTCATACATTTTATGATTCTTCAAGACGACCAACTTAATGTTGTTACATTCAATTCCAGAATGACCCGCAGGAACATATACTTATATATTCAACCACAAATATTAAATTTTACCTTTAACTTTGTAAATATCATTACACATACACAAAAAAATGAATCTTAAAAATTTAATAATCTCTCTATTTTCAACCGCACACCAAACCCTCAAAACCCATCGTAACCGAAAGAAATCACCGAAATCGCACCCAAAAACTATACGCAATCGGAGCTCTATATAACCACCAGGCACATAGTTTCGATTTCTCCTCTTGCCATAGCGAATATTCGAAACATTCAACTCGACATTTTCTGGCTATATATAAATACACGACTATGCCGCGTGCACTACAGAACGCGAATCAAACAACGAGGCAGTGCATTCCACAGTATAGCTGGTCGGTGTGCGCAGCTCTACTCTCGATTGTCGTCGGGTGTATTTTCATAATAAGAGGTCGCTGCTATACTCGCGCTTAACTACTACCTGCTATACCTTCGCAGAGGTACATATTTGTAATTCCCTCTGTGCGTTGGCCAAATTCACTACTGGCAAATTGATACAGACGTGGAAATCGCGTGCCTTGAAGTTCTAGGATAGGGGATGGCATGGATGGGTTATCTACATGTATACGCGCTTTCTCGGTCTCTACTATATCTCGCGTTCTGTATATACTTGACGTTTTCCACGTGCGTAAGTATTGGCTATTGTGAAGTGCTGTCGACACGAGTGGTAAGAGAAAGGACAAGTACACCGGTATAGCGGAGAAGTTTTAATGCGCGTGTACTTTGGAATAATTCATCGTGACATAGTGTGGCTCTTGAGAGAGCAGCGGCTGCTTTATTTTTCAAGCGCCTCCTGTTGTGCTTGTTAGGTAATGTTTGGAAAGTTGTTGCCGTCTCTGCTGCTCTGCGTAAACTTTAGGTCTGTTTACGAGGGTTGGTATACTTCTTTCTTTTTTATTTTCAAACTGACGATGGAACGATTTCTTCTAGGTATTTATTAAGATTCAGCGTCTGGAATATGTTTAGAATTTAAGTAAACTTAACTATGTTTATCGTTCATTAAATCGTTGAAATTCCTGTAGCCAAAAATGATATCTATCCGCGATAGCTGTATATAAACCTCTTTTGCTAATGGGGAGAAAAAAAAACGGGCGAAAGTTATAAAATAGCAGCATAAGGCCGACAAAAGCTATACTAACACTTTAAAATAATCTCAAGCCATCCACGACCGAACCATCCTACGTTACACCATAATCCCTTAATCTATTATTTATATCGATCGACTACAATAACTCACCTTAATTCGTCAATAATCGTGACCATTTTCCCCGCTATCTCGTCTCCCATGCGCGTACTTCCCGCGCGCCCCTCGAATCATCGAATCACAATCCCCCTCTCTCGCTCTCTCTCTCACCCCTCAACAGCCAACAAACTTCTTCTCAGCATTCTTATCCACTTGTTCTCTTACGTTCCGCCTCATTTTACCATTCTTTCGTATACCTTTCCCTATATATCTCACCCCCTGTACACACGCGCGTATATACCTTCGATTCGTCTCCTTCCATCTTCGTCCGTCCGTCTATCTCTCCCAATCACTCAGCGCTGGGGCAGCTATGCTACCTCTCTGCGTATATACACCTGGCCCTCGCGGCGTACGCAGCTTATATACACACCCACGTACACAGATACAGTGATGTAGCAGCGGACGGTTTCCGCGTACGTATTTACGCACGGCCCTTCAAACGCACGCGAGACGTCTGACGCATACCACGCGCAGAGGATCGAAGCTATATACGCCCGCGCGGTTCCCGGCATTCCCCGTGATTTAATTAATTAGCGCGAATTAATCCCAATTAGCGTGCGAGTGAACGACGACGCAGAGAGAGAGAGAGAGAGAGAGAGATACAACCCTTGCGTATACGTGCCGTACGCGATGTGGCCAGTATGTATAGCTGCGAGGCTCTTTCGCGCCAGTGATCTCTGCTCGCGTAGCGTGGCCGGTCGTCCCTCTGTCGTTTGCTGCGGGATTCCTATATACTCGTGAAATCGAGCGCTGGGATCAATCGAGTGGTATAGTCAGAGGGAGGAAGGGTTGATTGGTCGCGAGGTTTCGCTCTTTTTTTTTTTTAGTCCGCAGAGCCAAGCCAGGAGCTGTGGATATGTCTGTTTGCGATGCGTGATGCAAGCAGAGGATTTTAACGTGATTATGGATGAGAGAGAGAGGTTTTGGGGAACGGTGGTTTTGCCTCGAGGAATTAAATGCGAGAGTTCGGCCTTTATTTTATGCGACCGGTGTACGTTTTGCGGTGAGCACAGGGCCAGTTATTGGCTGCTGTTGTAGCCGAACGTATGTGTGTATGTATGTATGTATCGGTTCGTTTTATGTTGATCATTAATGAGGAGATTTATCGGGTTCTGGCATTGATGCTGAACATAACTTAGCATTCGATGGGTTCCGATATAAAGCGTGTGTTATTTCAAAATTCGTGTATTTTAAATTTAATGTTTTACCTCGTCGATTAAAACAGTGTAGCTGTTTATATGTATACTTACATTATTGGAGTACGTGTTATAACATGAGCAATAGGATATGTATTCATTTTTTTAAGGCTTTTTTGAAATTGAAAAAACAAACAATTGAATCTAAATAATATTGGTATCTTTATATATATGTACTAGCTGTTATTTTAAATATAATTTTAGGCTTCAAATTTAAAAAATATAACTGTTACTTGCTATTTACTAAATAAAGAATCTAATTTGAAAGAGCGATATTGGATTACATCTAAATTTATAAGTGAGACCATCAGGATATTACCAATCAAATTGATCAACGAACTGTTAAAAGCAATTCACTTACTAGACACATATTATATACTGTAGCGTAACTGCGCATATCGTATTCACGATTTACGTTTAAGCATTATTTATTACTGAAAATATAAATATTCAGCAATATTTCGAATGGAAAAAATTCTTCTTAATTAAAAACCATTTTATCTGCACATTTCAAAAGTTTTTATTTTTTTCATAAAATACCTTTCAATATAGAATTAGTCAAATGAATCACTTTTACAGACTGTCTGGTAACTTCTTTTTGCAGGAGAAGTACCTTATAATTTATTAAAATTCCAATCTGCTCGCTGAAAAATGGCCCTGGAAGGTCGCGCCATTAAAACTTCTAAAACCAATTACAGAGTTTCAAGCCATAAACATCTTTAAAAATATAACGTTGATGATAGCTCACTGCTATTTAAATTCACATGTAATTTTTAACTCCAAAAGCTTCTCGACATCCCTTATCGTCTTTTTATATATAATACATAATTATCCCATAATTCAAAACTACATTCATATCAAACATATACCTTTTTCAATTCGTATCGTCGTATATAAACCGGACTAATGCAAAACTACAATCGCAATCGTAAAACCGCACCCCACACTAAACGTAACGACCCCACCAGCATCACTTAGCAATTTGAAAAAGTCATCGGCCGCATGTGTACTTCAGCGGTCAACCTTCTCTCGCACTCTTTCCCTTTCCTTCGCCGACCCTCTCTCACACCCATTTTACACTCTCCGCCCCTCTGCCACATAAATCACATAATAATCTTTTAAGTGTAACATCCGCAATTCGAGAGCGTCGCGCAACCTTCCAACGCCTATACCGCCCTATACACACACACACGTCATCGGTCATTATCGAAACTTCACATAAATATACATATTATACACACGCCTACTACTACATCATGGCTCTTTGCGGTCTATCTCGAATTACGAAATAAACCGTTGGCTAATGAACGCCGCGTCTATGTACCGCTCCAAAAGCCAAAATACAGCGACATTGTTGCTCTACAACTAGCAGCCTGTAACAACATCAGCAGCAACAACACCGGCAGTACGTTTTGTTCCGTCGTGTATATATATACACGTATACATACTATAATTCGACGAGGCATGTTATATACGTGCATACGATAATTAATAACTACGCGGTTGTGGCGGAGCACAGACCGCTTGCGCGCTTGATTTACATCTGGCCGAAATATCTATATGTACGGCGTGCGAGCTTAGAGGGAGAGAGAGAGAGAGGCTGGCATATACGTATTGGCATTAGTTTGGGTGTTAATCTATGCATGAGCCACTTGGCGCTTGGTCCCTCGTGTAGTATGGTTTATTTATGTGGTGTCGTTTATGTTTGTTGTGTGTATGTATATATATGTATAAGGGAGGGGAGACGAAGGGAGAGAGGGGAGAGACAATGATTTGTGCGATTTTCGATTTTCTAATGGCACTTTCGGCGTAATTAATACGACCCATTAGCGGTGGTGGATTAATTGTTTAGAACGGTAGTTTTATGACGACGCGCGCTGCGTGTTTATACAAGCGTGCCCTACGCGTATTACACTGTATTAATGGCTGTGTATCAGCGCCGACGCTGTGTGCGGTTACCGGATTAATCGTTCAATGCGGATGGTTATCATTTATGTTGCACATGTGTGTCCGATGTTCATTAGAGTTTTTTCTGTTATTTTATGTAGTTGATTAGGTTCTCTATGTTGTGTATATTATACCAATTTGTTATCATGAGGTTCGTAATGAGAAGTTATAAATTTATTGTGAAACTGTATTATTTTAAAGACGAATGTCCGTATATACGTTTTAATGTATATAGACATGCACGTCTTATTTATATATCTTATGATTATGAAGAAATACAATACAATAGTGATATTCTCAAGGATAAAATTATAAAATAACTGGCTAATTAAATTAATAATATTATATAGAAATTACGTGGATAATTGGAAGGATCATTATTTTAATAAGCTCGCATAACATGTAATGAGCTGTTTATGTAAGCACTGTATTCCACTATATATTTAATTCTTTTTAATTAACTTACAACTCGAGAATCGTTAAAGGGTTGCCGGAAATTTTGACGATGATTATATACGCTATATTTACAGATTGTTGTTTTGGAGCACAAGTTTAATTATATTTTTTTTTAACACTACCGTATCTCAACTCTACTTGAACCTTACTTAAAATAAATATGAACAACCCTTTTCCTTTCTTTTTACTTAAATATTTAAAATTTAATATGAAAGCTATACACAAAAATACATTTACCCACAGCAATAACACACATCGCCATAGTCACTTAAAAATAAAACGAATAATAAGTATATTCAAAATGACCGTGCGCAACGTGTACATATTTATTTAGCGTACCGGCGTCAATTCCGCGCTCAATTAATTTATCAATCAACGAATAAACATAAATTAAAATCCACTCCGTGCTCGCAAAATTTCCTCACGCGTGTATTAATTTATGATAACGAAATTCGTCACCATATCGATTTCTCTTACGACCGCGTCAGTACCACATAATATACTGAATCAATACACGTAAATATAATATATACATCTATACATAACGATCGGATCTCTTAGCCGAAATTAATTGAAACGCGCGAGAATGCTCTCTCGTTAAGGAGCCGAGGAAAAGATCGATCCCCATTGCTGTTTCGACCGAGGGGTGGTTCGTCATCTCTCTCTCTATTTGTCGGAAGCGTAGAAACCACGAGAACTGCCTCCCCCGCGTGTATAATCACGTAGATATTGTTGACGCGCGGCTGCGGAGGGGTGCAGAAAGAGAGAGAGGGCTGAGTTTTGAAGGATGCCGCGCGAGCGCGAGTCGAGAGCTGCCGAGTGTATAGGGAGAGGGGCTATAGAGAGCTATATTAAAATTTGATACTGCGCGGTTCGATGGGGCTTCGGCGAATTTTCTAACTAAATTTTGAGTGGGTTCTTTTTTTTCAAGTGCTTATGAATATTAATTCTTCGAGTGCAGGTAGTGCTTGCAATGATGGTTATTTTGTAGTTTTTCATTTTTTCATACTTTTTTTTTGAAAAATGAATTGATAATTTCTTATACAAATAATTTTCAGTTTTATTATTAAAATTATTTTAAAAACATATCGTTGCACTTTTATTATTTTTCTTCAAACAATATTTTATCTCCAATAATAGAAATACGAATTATTTATGTTTCTGTTAAAAAAACATAATTTTATTCTTACACGAAAAATTTTATTCATTTAACAATACTATACTAATAATAATATCATACATTTTTGCAACCGTACATTTTATGTAAATCACCTATACGTAAAAAAAATTCTCTCCACCTGACAATAATAATTCTCTTCGCCACGTCTCCTTCTACACTTCCATGCGAACATCAAACGTCACAAAATCCTCAAAATTTAATTATCGAACGTTCGCTCATGCGCCACAGCTCCTACACACCGAATCCTCTATATACACAGCAGCACACGTGCGACACATGCCGATTCCTGCGCGTCGAAAGAGGAGCTTTAATGTGTGTCGCGCAAGTCCGCTTTCCATGGAATATACGCAAAAAATTAATCTCCGCCGGGGCTTTAACTCGATCTCGTCAAAGTGAATTGTGCGTTTATACGTGACTCGCTAACATTTATAAGAAGAGAGAGAGAGAAGCTGCACATGCTGCACGCGTGGTTGTTATCGCAGTGACGGGGACACGTGTGTGGCGTGTGCACGCGTGTGCGGTAGTTTTTAGCATGCAGATTCGTCGATGGATTCACGCGGGGCTATAGCATTTACATGATATCGAAATTCCACGAACGTCGTCGCGAGTGCGCTCTCGCGAAACGCGATTAAAGTCAGCGTTTAAAAATATCGAGAGTGTGCGCTTTAAAGAAATTAATTACATCAGGTATAATAATTAATGGGAGGAAAAATGTTTCTGTACCATGTGAGTTTTCCGAATTAATAATTATATCTTATTTTACAAAATAATCATCATTAATTTTATTGCATTTTACAAAATTATAACGTTAAAATTGTACGGCCTTCAACAACTCTTGATTCGTACCCACGCCCAACATCATCTACCCGTAAATCCACACATATATATCAACACATCTAGTACATGTTTTTTGTCTGTATACGACATGCAGCCGCCCTCTTGTTTTTCGGACGCCAGCCGCGTGTACTCTCACCGAATTCACAATTAGTCGGGTCTGCTCGTCTGATTAGCCGCTCATTTATCCCAGGTCACAGCGCGGTCCTCTCACCCTTTCTCCCTCTCTCTCTCTCTCTCTCGAAATGAATCGAAATTGAACGCGTCATCAGCTGGTCTTTGTCGCGGCGTTCGCCAAGCGCCGGCGGAATTGATTTGATGAATCCGTGTGTGCGGCGCGCGTACGTTCGTGGCTCGCTTTGTCGGGTAATTAGAGCTGGTTTCTCAGAGGAAAATTTGGTTGGTTACTGGACGATATGTAATGCGTGTATATTGGAATAGAACAGGGAGAATGCAATTTTTATTCAAAATTTTAATATGATTTTAATGACGGTTGTAGTATTCTTTTGGTTTTTATCGAAATGATTAATAAAATTGAAATTTATAAGCGACATATATTATATTATCATTTAAGTTATCCAACTGCGTAGTAAAAGTTAAAAAATTAATTTCACGTTCGTTATTTTCATTACATTTGTATATTAAGGTAAGAATAATAAAAAAAGAATTATACTCAATAATGGAGGTAATAAACTTTCCAGATACGTCCTTTATTTTCTTTCGCTCATATACAGATTTTAATTTATCGTTCGCCGATATCATGTATTCGAGCCCGATAACAAACCAATGTCCGATATTGGATTATACCGAGAATTTTATTTAACCAATGGTTTTCTAATAACGCAATTAATTACAGAAATGGACATATATAAATATACGCCATTTCACACAAAAAGCTCGAATTCGATATATAATTTATTATAAACTTTTTACTTAAAATATCTACCTTCCTTTTTTTTCACCAAAAGCATATTATACTCAAAATATTTCATGTTAAACCTTCCACAATTTTATTCTGTATTTCTTTCTAATTAACAGAGATAAAAAAGCTTTATAAACTGTTTCCGTCGTTACACACTAGCAAACTCTCCGCACAATTACAACTCGGTAACCTTATTATACCGACAATTCAGTTTCGAAAATCACCTCGACCAAAGCGCGCAAAAAAGCCTGTGCAGCAGCAGCACAGCGTGTGGAAATTCACTTCTCTCACCTCTCTCTCTCGCGCTCTCTCTACTCCGCCGCACAATTGACCCGCGACGTTGAAACAAGGGTCGTTGCTGCTGCTGCCGGCGACTGATTAAAGTGTCATTCATTGTCAGACGCAGGCCAAGTGGCCAGCGCGACTGCTGTGCGTGTATATATACGAGAGAAAGAGGAGTCTCTAATTTGACGCTCAGTGCCACGGGTCATTTTTGGCTGCGCACCGCGTCCAACGCAGGACTTGCCTGTTATAATTTTCCTCACGGTTGTTGTTGTTGTTGTTGTTGTGATAAAGCGTGTATATACGTCACGCATCGTTTGTTGTTTATTCGGACGTATCGGTACATAGCGACGAGATTGTTTTCGTGATGGTCTGTATAATGTATGTGTACATGTAGCGCAGGATGGATTTTTGGTAATGCATGTAGCGGAACTTCTGATCGTGGACGGGACGCATAAAGCGTTGAAAAACTAGTAATTGATTTAGGGGTGTTTTTTAAAACTTTAATTTAATTTTTATTTGTAGAACATTAACGTGTTTGTGATTGTATATGAATTTTCGCAGACTTTTTTTTATTAAAATACTGAATAATTGATTATTGTTTGTTACAAGAATCCTTACAGAATACCTTACAGAATATTATAACAATAGAAATATAAATATTTATGGATAATAAAAATTAATATGGATATAATATTATCCTACAATATAGTCAACGACCTAGGTTCAATTTCGACAAGATTAATTTAAATTATGAAATCATTATATATCATTGACGGTGATTATAATCATAATGCAAATAATGAATGCTCTTATATTATCATTGGTATTGTATTATATAAATTACTATACCATTTACTTAATACCCATTGAGTGCGCTACGGCAGAATAGTTCGGCGCAACTTATACTCGAATGTAGTAAGTGGATTACGTCTAAGTTTAATCCGATCAGTATATCGGGGTTGATGCATTATATATAGAGATGGATTATTCGTACTAATGAACGTTTCGTACTCATCTTTGATGAAATTGTATTAATTCATAATCAGCATAACAAGCCAGATATTTTTTAATCCACATATATATCTAGAATATAGTACGGAAAATTGTACCATAAAGAGAAGATGCACGTTATTTCGTAAAATATGATTTAAAATTTGATAAAAAAAACCAATTGTGCATCATTGAGAAGTACCGTTATTTAAATCAAGTAATCAAACGTAGCGCAATTAGCAATTTACTTCATTTTACCATAATGTGGACTGCTTAATACGTCTCTTTTGAACCAAGATAATGACGTTATTTTTTAAATCCAGTGACTAATTGCTAATTACCCTGTAAATACCGTATTTCACTGTAAGGCGATTAAAAAACATTGCAATCACAATATTGAATTTCTTTTTATAAATGAATCGACGCTGTCACCATACAACAAAACCAAATAAACACAAGAAATTTAAAATCCCTACGAAAATTACTTCTCAAAAACCACTACCGCACCAAATTACAACATCGCGAAAGAAAATTTCTCGACCTTTCCCAGCAAAAAAAAAAAATGAAAGAAAAAGAAACCATCGTCAACCGCAACTTACACCTCAAGCAATAATCAAACAGAGTGCAGTCTTCCGCACAACCGTCACCTCTGACTATACACAACTCGGTTTGTTCTCTTTCGTTCCTTCGCAAAAAGGGCCGTCGTCGCGGGATCCCCTTCTGCTCTCGCGGAAGCTCCGATTTTAATTGCGCGCAAAACCCTTGCGGTTCCTCTCACGCCTTCTCCTTCTTCTCTTGCCTATACACACGAAAAAAGAGAAGAAGAAAGAAGAAGGAGAAGAAGAAGAAGGCCAAGGGAAAAAGGCGCGGTCCTGAAATTAAAGTGCCCAATTGTGTCTCCTTTTGATGCCACTACTACGCCTTTCCGTTCCGCCGGCGGCGCGAACTTTCCTGCTGTGGCGCAACCACGCCGCGCTATGACGTCGTTATCCAGCCCCGGGGCGCACTTTTACCGGATTAACCGGGAGGTTCCCTCGCGCGCGCTGAAAGAGAAGAGAGTCTACTCTTCGTCTCGTTAGAGTGCGAGGGAGGCAGGCGAGTAGCTTTGGGATTGGTCAAAAAGTGCACGTGAATTGAGCTTGGATGCGTTGGGCGTTGCCCTATGTGTATAATAACTGCAATAACAATTATTTATAACGTATAAAATATTAAAAGTCGTTCACTATACGCTAACAACGCTGCGTCCTCTTTGTTTCAGGTGAGTCACTCTGCGATATTACATCTAATAAATTCACGGCGTCCGACAACAGTGCAGGTGAGACGCAGCTCTTTAATTTTTTACTTTCAACTCGTCCAGCACGTAGCGCATGACATTTCTTCTCTGTGCGTGTCATGTCGCGGCAATTTGCAACTTCAAAGACACCTCGACTCGTGCAAAACGTCATGTTCCGCAAAGTAACCTTGTAAAACACGTCTTCCAGCGAGAACAACGGCTAAACAACTGTCTCTCTCTCTCTCTCTTTCTGTAACAAGCGCAATCGCATGCACTCGTATATAACGCAAAGAAGAAACTCACTGCAGTAACAGCAGCAGCAGGCTTTATTGAAAAGCCAGTTCTCGCTGGTGATTTATTAAATCTTCCCTCTCTACGTCCTCTCGCGAAATAGACTTTCTTCTCGTGGCGTGAAATAGGCAAAAGCGTAGCTAATAGCGCGCTAGCTTGTACACTGGAAGAGAGAGAGAGAGAGAGAGAGATAGAAGTTTGCGCCTGCAGGCGTGGCAACGACGACGTCGGCAGCGTCAAAAGCGCATTTTCACGGCGTGATTATGAACTTCGCTCTCGATATTAAATTCGCGGGTGCGTTCGCGCGCGCCTGCCGGAAAAGAGAGGAGGGTGCCGACGAAGAGTAAGAGAGAGGGAGAGGGACCCTTTGTCGCGAAAATGCGTAGAAGAGGGAGAGCAGTAGAGAGAGAGAGAGAGGTCTGAGGGGGCGGAAAGGAACAAAGAGGGTGAGACGAGGGAGGGGACGAAAGGTGAGATTGGATTACACCGGGGAATTCGTCTTGATTTTAAGAAGGTGGGATTATTCGGGGCTCGGTCGTGTTTGATTCATTTTTTAATGGTGCAGAAGGGAGCTAAAGGATTAGAGGAAAGAGTTGTACCAATAAAGTCGACAGCTCTCAGGGATATATATATAGATATCTCTGATACTTATATAGAGTTGTACCTGTTTCGGTTTATTTTGCAATCTTTTGAAAAGAGTCTAAACATAGAGGTTGTTATACATTATTTTCAAAATTCTTCATGGCATCGTGGTACTTTTCAAATCAATATTTTTTAGTACTTAGCAATATTTAATAACGAAAAGAAAAAAGTTACTATACGATGATAAATTAATAAAACTTATAATATACAAAAAAAGAACAACATGTAGATGACAACGCCTTAATTATCATACAAAATTGCGAGTTTACGAAAATTAATTCGGAAATACATGACGAGAATACACAACAACGTCAGACGCGCGCGCGCAACACCTCGACAGCCGCATTAATTAAATCAACCCCAATAAATTACAGCGAATCATAAATACAACGAGCGTGAATTATGCGAGCTTCCCCCCCCCCCTCTCTCCTGGCCGTTTTTAATACGATATTCTCGGGGCGGCAAAAAAGCTTGCGCGAAAGACAGAGCGAACGCGCGAGATAGACGGGAAAAGATGAGGTTTGGGCCGTTGCGCAAGCTCACGGGACGAAAGGGGTCGAAAGCGTAGTACTATGTGGGTTACCATGGAGACCCTTGAACCTACGACGCCGTTGCCTGCTACGTGGGCTGCTTTCGTTCCTCGTCATACTCTCACTTGCGGAGACGATATTATTGGGCAGAAGGAAGGTAGGTAGGTAGGTATAGATGTACCTATATATACATACTGCACGTGCGCGTGCTCACCATGCCTATTTGTTGAATGGATGTTAATTATGCCGAGAAGGATGAAAGGGACGCGTCAGCGACAAGCTTACGCGAGAAACTTTTTTCCTTCGCGCATCTCATCTCATCTCACTCTATTTTTTCTCATCGTCGCCACGACGACGACGACGGCAGTCCTTTGACGTCGTCGCGAACGGTATATTGGAATCGAGTTATGAAGATATCGCCGGCTTTTTATGAGAAAGTTATCGATGTCCTTTATCCACGAGCGTGAGATGTCTATCGTTAAAGCGAGGCCGCACGATGAATCTTTTTCCCCCGCGTCGGAAGCGTTGGCTCTTCGTGTTATCGCGGTGTATAAGACGAGAGAAAGAGAGAGAGAAAGCGAGAATGGGAAGTAAGATGAATTACTTGCTGTTGAGGTTTTTTTTCTGCCGGGAAGCGGTTGTTATTTAGTCGTCAAGAGGAGGGCGTGTGGATGGATCGTTGCCGATTTCTTTTTCGATAAGCAATAAGGAAATTAATGATTTCGTCGGCTGGGGAGAGATAAGGCGCTTATAAAACGAAAATGTGCGTGGAGACAATCAGGTAAAAGTCTTGTCGTAAATGCTAAAGGTAACGTATAGTATTCAACAATGCTGTTTACATGAAGGATGATGGTTATCATTTTTTATTAGAATTTTTTATGTTTTGTTAAAGATTATTAATTCTTGAAGTACCAGGCTTAGTAGGAAACATGAAAGAGATTCCGAAATCGTATAAGTTTCATTAAGGATCGTAGTAGCGGTCCTCTGTTACAAGTATACAGAGCCTTATTTTTTGATTTTTTAAGTTTCTTAACTTGCATACATCACATATTCATTACTAATGAAAAGTCGACCCAAATAATTAAACTAGAGATTAAAATACTTGTCCACTTTGTATTTGATTTCATTACTTTTTATGCATAATTTTGTGAATTATTTTTATAAAATTTGGAGGGTATGTTTCCTTACTGAAAAATTCCTTTGTTTTGTCCTAACAATATTAATTTAGTTGAATGACGGTCAGAAAGACGTAATAGAATTTGTAATTATATCATTAACTTCGTTTTCTTTATAATTTTTCATTTACGCCATTGTGATGGAATAAACCAAAATAACACTACGAATGTAATTAAATTTATTTTACTTTATAGAATGCCACCGAAACTTACCACTTTATTACAACTTCGTTTGAACTTTTTCTTAATATATATATATCTACATACGAATTTATCCCTAGACTCGCAAGGTCAATTAAGAATCAGCGTTCGCATTTATGCTGAGCTCGTATCCAATAAATTTCGCATATACATTATTATTACCACTCCTAAACAAAGCTTCAAAATTCGCATTTCGTATGCAAAGGACACTGCGTTCAAGTACTCGATCAATTTCAGAAGCAAACCAATACAACCCCTGAAAAAAAGCTTGTCATTCTCTTGAACAAAAAAAAAGAAGGGAAAAAACTGCCTTTGTCCCGGAAACCCTCATAGGCTATATACGCGTATACTAAGTATACGCGCTTCATTGCCACTAAAAAATTCCGCGTTAACTCGGAAATCTCTTCCGCTTTTTCGCGATTTTTTTCGCGCCCCCTCGTGCGCGCGAGACATGCATAATAAATGTCATCGTCGCGCGCGGCTTTGATTATTCACGTTATACTCGTCGAAGCTTTTCTCCAGAGAGCGAATCTCAATGGCACGCGTATTCCTTCGGATATCGATCCCCTAGCTGGTTAAAGGTAAAGAAAAAAATTTCCCTTTAACGTCGCGGATAAGTGCGTCATCGGTGCCCAGGGAGCCATTCCTCTCCCACGCGGCAACTTCTTCTACTCCCTCGTAACGTCATCCCACAAAGGTTACCCGAATATGCCCATGAAATATCCATCGTATGCACGTAGTAGCAACGTTGTTGGTGTGTTTCTTATGCCGAATAAGCCGAGGGCACAGTTGTGACGGAGAAATTGCGAGATTGTGTCTTATTTTAATGCACGCGAGCGCGAGGGTTGAGCTGCGGTTTTGAGGGTACAGCGCGCGCGCGCTCGTTGAGTATTGTGCGGAAGAGTTATTCGCCAGGGGACTGGGATTGAGAGGCGACGTAAATCTTCATTGCCTTGATTTTTATGGTTATTTTGGAAGTAGCTGTCACGACAGTTCTCCAGGCAATGTGGAGAGTGTTGATATAAAATAGGGGGAAGGAATGTTCACATTGACACCTAGTGATAATCGTTGCAATGTTAATACAGTTGTTCTTTTTCTGTTAGTGCTTATATTTTAATGAAAAATATTATTTTAGGTATATATTATCTAATATTTACATTATATTTGAAAAATAATTAGTATAATTCATAAAAACACTAGTATAGAAAATAAATCAACTTAAAGTATTAACCAAATGGATGTATTATGATACATCTATATAATATAATATTTTTATACGTAGAAATAGTTATTCTTCATATTAATCAATCATAGTGTAGACATTTTAATTATAACAAAATTCACTAAAATTGTATTAGAGAAATGTTTCTACTTCTACCATAGGAGAGTAATTAAACTTTTCTGTTTATTATCTTCTTTAATACTTTATTAACTGCCACGATGTAAATAATTTTTTTTTCCTTTTAAAATTAATAAAAGTATTATGTCAAACATTTATGTTTTAATTAAAATACAGTCCATCAATGACTCACTGTCATTCCCTATCACATACACTCATCACTTTTGCACTACATAATACTCCCCACGCGTCTATACAAAACCTAAAACACTGAGAAAAAAAAATCATCTTCCGCATCTGATTAATTATCATAATGACTGCCAGTCTATAATACCCAGCCACCCCTCCTACACCTAAGCTTCATGCTACCTCCCCGCCATAAAAGCGATCGGTTATTAAAAAAGAAAAAAAACATGAGAGCTCGATCATTTTTCATCCGACTTTTCTAATCTCGCTACTCCCGACTAATTTCCATAAAAGAATATCAACCCTATATACATGCACACATACAGAGCCACATACACATTTTCCCTCTCGTACTCACGAGGCAATCGCGCGAGTTCGCTCGATCTATCAATTGCCACACGATGTTGATAAATTACAGGGGCACGTGACGCCTTTGTAATCGATTATTGGTGGGGGGAATATATAGTCGTGCAGTAGCATCGCGTATAAAAACGAAAAAAAAGAAAGAAACGAGTATGTGTACGTAGTCGAGGACCGATCGAGCGTTTATATATATACCTATACGTATAGCGAAAATTGCGCTCGGATATTCGCCAAAATCGCGATTCATGGCCTCGTAGTTTGGAGGTTCGTCATTGTATGCGTGTGCTACGCCATGCGACGTCGCGCGAGCGCGAAAGATTTCATTTGTCATCCCGCGTGTGCAGTATACTCCCCTCTCATCCTCGTATAAAGCGCGTGAGCATAACAGCATAAAAAGATAATGGGAATAAAAGCATCGCGCGGTGCGAGAGAATCGGGAAGGGAAAATTACAGTTTTTGGCCGGAAAGAGCCGCTGTTGCTCATGGTTTAGAATTTGTAAGCGATGTTGTAGTTGGATTATTTGGCATAGAATTATCTTATCCTGTGAGGTTTTAACTGAAGATCGTCGAGAGGATAATTGAAGTAAATTTCCAAAACTGCTCACGATAATATAACCATTTGAATATACTCAATTGCTCTTTAATAAATAATTTAAACTTCAATTTTAGTTACATCAACTATACTATACTCAGAAAACTTTAAATTTATTCCTCCCATACATTTATATATACATTTCACCATCTCTCTATTCGCTAATCATTAAAAACGTCGGCACTACTCTCGTTACCTAAAATACCAAGCCGCAACCGGGCGAATATATTCCACTTTCCTAATCAAAACTCTCACACCATCATCATGGTCCCGCAGTCTCGCAGATATCCCGAGCACTTCATTTAATTCGCCGTAATGCAGCAGGCGCTCATTTAGATCGCGATAACCGTTGCGCGCGTCCCGCATGCGACTCTCCTATACTCCCACGCGCAGCAAAGCGGAACACATATCTCCTCCTAGCATTGCTGCGTTGCTTCGGAAGATCATCGCAACGATGACGAAACTGCACGCGAGAAAGATTCGCCAACGTGGCTGCGGGTATATGTATATATATACGTGTATAGCAGCCGGCCGGCGTATACTATGTTTTCGAAGAGCTCGCGATTTCTATCTATATACGAAGAGGGTGTATATATGTGTATATATACATATATAAAACGCAATCTCCGCGAGAGCGTTAGATTAGGCGGACCGAGCACGCTGCGAGATACGGCGAAGAGGATCGCAGAGAGAGGGAGAGAGAGAGAGAGAGAGAAGATCGTGATTTCGCCTAGTCTCCATTGTCGTTTTGCGCTCTGTGAAGTTCGCATAGCTGCGCGCGCACTGGACTCGAGTATAGGTGTATATGTGTTTTGAGAGAGAGAGAGAGAGAGAGAGAGAGGAGAGAGTAGTTATGATCTTGGCGCTCGTACAGAGAGAGAGAGAGAGACCACATGACAATGGTGCTGAGATGGAAAATGGAGAACTGGAATGTTTCAGTAGTGGGCTAAGTAATTAGCTGTGGACAGAATTTATTAAAGAGTCAAGAGGTGTATTCAGAAAGGTTTGAAAAGGTAGGACATTTTTTTTAACGATATCGCGATATAATAGGATGAGATAAAAAGAATAAACAAAGAAGAAATGTGTAATTTGATGACGGGTTTTGACCCTTTTTTCGTCTAGCTAAATTTATTTTGAACTTTTTATAGGCAAAACCAAATCGATGAAAAATTGTATCTTGTTTTAGATCCAAGTACTTGACGATCATATTTTCACATAAACAGTGGTAATAAGTAATGACGGACGTAATAGAAGCGACAGATTGATAGAATTATCACGAAGATTAAGTGAAAAAGTGTTTTATCGAGCGAGCGTGCCAACATAGAGAACTGTGTGAAAATGAACGACGCATTTATTATTCTATATCCATTCTTCGATGGTTGTCTTCTTTTTCCTCCATTTTTCATTTTTACGAGTTTGCGTTTCTTTGACTCCGATCATAGTCCTTGCAAATCGACATCGTTCGCGGAATTTCGCGCGTTTAATGTAGTTTTCTTCGGTACTTTACAACGACGTGTGTGTAAACCAGTTGTATAGTTTGTGATATCTCTGCAATAATTTTCACGTATATATATTCTTTTTATCGCGTAAATGTTCCAATGCACTTTACATATATAATCATTTCCAGGGTTATGCATTCACTTTACATTTTACTGTTTTAAACGTTTTAAAAATAATTCTTTAACAGTGTCCCGATGAAATATTATTCAATTTAAATTAAAAAAAAAACTACACAACACAGTTATAAAATACTGTATAAAACCTGTTTACAACTGTATATCCCAAAATAAAAATCTATTGTTATAAAAAGGAGAACGTCGATTTTTGGAAATTTTTGAAAATCACCGCCATAACCCATTTACAATCCTTTATCACCGGGCTATCATCGGCCCATCCAAAAGCTCGAAAATATTTCCGTCAGTATGCAAACACTCGCCTTGATTTACAAACCCGATGACATCCGCGATAGCCCCATCACTTTCTCTCTCTCTCTCTCTCTCTTCCCGCTCTCGACACTTATGCATATGCAAATAAAGCTGCTGCACCCCCGAAAAACACGTTCTCTCGTCCTCTCGCACAGACCAATGGAAAAAGTAATTGCAGGAAATTCCCTCTGTCGAGTCCACAGGGGAAAATTCATATATATACATACACCTATCTCTCTCTCTCTCTCTCTCTCTCTCTCTCTATATATATATATATATATATATATATATATATATATATATATATCTATTCGGTGCTTGCGATATGCGCGCTTGCGGGCCTCCTCGGCAGCGCGCGGAAAGTAAATTGAGCCATTTGGCTGGCTCTCGCCTAATGCTTAGACATTTTCTCTTAATACGAAATCGATACGACGATAACGCCGCAGCAGCGCTGCTGCTACTGGCCACTGCCTGCCTCTGCCGTATATAGTTGCCTGCTGCTTGCCTGCGCGCAACATTAGCGGTTAACGGCAAGAGACGCGCGCACAGCGAGCGCTGCTACACTTGCCCTCGCGCTGGCATAGTTCTATCTCTTGGAATTAGCGGCAGCTCGAGGTTACTATATATATATATATATATAGTATATATACATATATATATATACACACCTATATGTGTGTGTGGAGATGGGACGAGCGTTTTGCCAAAGTGCAAAATCGATATTTAGGCGCGCTCGCGCGTGTGCTCGGCCATCCGGCGCATGATTTACGCGAACGCGCGCCTATACCTGAGAGTCGAGCGTTGCCCATATAGCCGAACAATGAGAGAGTGCAGGCGCATCCTCGTGAATTTAACGAAGTGGCCGCCGCTTGGTGTACGTACTCTACGCCGATATAGAGCGTGACTACGCGAGCGGCAACCGACGACGACGACGACGACGACGACGATGAAAGCGCTAGTCTAGAGGTAATATAGGGTAAGGTGGCCGTACGTGTATATATTTATATGAGTATTGGTAGATCAAAGTGTTGTTAAAAGTTCAGTGATTTAATGCATCTCTTTTAGTTTTATATATTTGTGCATTGATAAGATGATGGTGCTAGCTTTTTTAAAATCATACCATTATGTAAGTATTCAATTGTTTAACTTTATCCAAAAACAAATTGATCCCACAAAACTCCTTAACTCCAAATCTAGTATTCATAAGCTCCCGAAAAAAGTAGAGCAACAACGAAAACTCGATATGCGCATTTCCCCAACATCCTAATGTATTCCAAATAGACAAGCAAAGAAGCAAGCATATATACATATATACAGATGTACATATAGAGAGAACCAGGGATCTTGTATCCCCATTACGCTGGGAAATTGCATGCGTATGACCCTTAATCATTTGTTGGCTGTAGTGTATATACACGTATATAGGATGCAAAGCTTATCGGAAAAGTGGTAGAGCGATTTCGCTAGTCATATACATAAGTACGAGCTAACGATGCGCGCGGTGCTTCTTGGTTTTCTCTCTCTCTCTCTCTCTCTCTCTCTCTCTCTCTCTCTCTTGATCTCTCGATGAAAGCCGCTTCCGGAGCATCGCGTTTATACATTCGAAGCAAGAAGAGAGATAGAGGGAGAGAGAGAGCACGCGAACGGGATGCACGCTTCCTAATAAAAGCAGAATGGAGAAAAAGAAGGAGAGGGAAAAGAGAGGATGCAAGGGATTGTTAGGTTATCATCCGGGAATCGCGACTAATGTTATGCACCGAATGAACCAACGTGCATACGTTACGTCGTCGTTGTCATTGAATACAAAAGCTTTTTCTAGTAGGTATAGCTTATGGAAAAATAAGCTTGTTACATTATAGACCTTTTATCCTCCTTTTTATACACATAATCTAATTTATTTATTCACAATTCTTTAAAAATCTTTCTAATATAAATTTCAATATCCTCGTTATTATCATATGTCAACTTATTTTCCCATTGTTCAGTAATAGAATGACTTTAATCCCTGCTAAATGCACAACCACTTCCCTCTCATTGATTGGGCTAACCCCATTACGCGTGAACCGTGAAAATCTCTCACTCCCTCTCTCCTATGCCAACCTCGATATCTCTTCCAGGATCGCCTCGGTCCACAAATAATACATCTTTAACGCGCTTCTGAGATGACACATACCGTATAGGAGAGAGAGAGAAGAGAGAGAGAGAGAGAGATCGCGTCACAAGGGATCGACTCGCCTGGACGGTAAAGTATATATGTATAGAGTCTATATACAATTCGTGACATTACCCTCCCACCATCTCCTTCAGCTTCGTCGCCGCCACACGCTCTGCCTTCTGGTAGTGCACCAAGTTAACGCTAACAAGATTGCCTAAAGGGATCGGGGACCTTAATATCACCCTATCTCCAACTCCTGCCTTCTCTCTCTCTCTCTCTCTCCTTTCTTTCTTTCTTTCGTCGTCGTCTCTTCCTTCCTTTCTTTCTTTCTTGCTTGCTCGCCTCCTCTCGCGTCTCCTTTTTCCCTTTCTTACCCTACCTCCTGCTCTACCACATGGTTCTAACGAAGATTACATCTCTAGGATGACTTCGCCTTCGGGATTCAGCGGCATCGGGAATCTCTTTCTCGTGAGCGTTCGCCTGCTATACGGCCCTCTGTCTGTATATACGCCCGGGGTTTTCTGTTTCAGCCAATATAACGAGGTAACGCGAGACTTTCCTATATTACCGGCTTTGAATGGTTAACGACGTTTCCGAATTGCTTTCTTATCTTTCCGAGGAAAATATTGTTGTTGCCGTACGTTGTTCCAATATATTGCAGTTGGAACAATTATAGTATGTGTTATTGTAATAGTGGTAGTATATAAAAGTTACTACATACAAAATACAAAAAATCTTAAAAAATTCTACAAAATCACCTTTTCGTTGAAAATCTTCTTGGAAACAATCGGGATAAAACTCCGAATGCAAATGATCGGATCAATTGAAATCTGTACGGTGCTCGTCTTATATTAATTGGACGGCGATCAGGAAGCCGGTAATTCGCCAGATCTATATATACACCTATACACCTATATATACCTTGCACACTGCCGTTGCACCAGCGTCGAAACGGGATTCTCGCCAATTTCAACGGGGCGCGGCGCGCAATTAAACGGCGACACTTAACCCGACGATTCAATCGAAGGGCCTCAAGATATACGCGGGATTTGCGCCAAGTGCAGTATAGGAAACTGGGCGATACAATTAAATGCACCTAGCGAGAATATATATATACGTCGTGCTGCTTTAAGGTCCTCAGTATACGCGTTCGCTCGTCGGAGGGAGAAAATCATTCGTCTCGATGCGGCCGCTGAAGAGGGAATTAAAACCCGCGGCTGCGGCTATACCCGAACGCATTTGCATTGCAAGCGAGATTATTGCAGGTACTCGTGTATATAGACACTTGCAAATTTATTACTGGCTATCTCCGTGCGGCTGTATATATATATATATATATATATACGGATTTTCGCGTGTTTCGTCGGTTTCGGCTCTGGGTTCGTTAACAATTTTAAGTAGATGAAGGAATTATCCTGATGTGTGGTATATGAAACGATCTTTATATTTTTAAAATTTTGAATGTCCTATATATTATGTAATTCGCAACAGAATTCGGTGATAATTAATAGTAATATTTTTGAAATTTTATCTCAACGATTCATATATTGTTAGAGAAACAATTGTTAAATGAGGTACCGACACATGATCGTTTGCTTTATAGGTACCGCCAATAGAAAAACTGAAGATACCATACAATACACAGCTCGTATCGCATATATATATATTCCCCTTGACGCGTATTATTATCACGGAATCCACATCGAAGCTCGTAAATATCGCTTGACAAAACGTACTTCCCCATTATCGCTTTCCGCTCGTTACCTCGAACGCCGCCATCGTCGACGACGACGAATAAAAAAGAAAACCTCCCTTATCGCGCCAACTTCGTCCCTTTCCTCCTCGTGCAACCAAAAATCCCCTACTTAAAACTCTCCCTGCGGCTGTCACACATTCCCGAGCGCAAACTCGCGAAATTTCAGACGACCCTCTCCGCATACATATATATAGCCTTTAGCGTTCGTTCTCTTTCTCTCTCAATAAGATCTTACTCGAGTTACATATTACGGTGCTGGTATGGACGCCGATCACGGTTAATGTGAAAGATCTCTCTCTCTTACTCTCTCTCTCGCTCCCGTCGAAAACTTTCCATCAGACACGTCACATTTATACGATACAACAGGCGTGTACGAGGCTTGGGACCAGGTATATATGTATATATTGAGAGCTACGAGTTACGCCGCGTGTAATATAACGCGCGGCGAAGAGTTTCCAGTCGCGCGCGGGAGCCGCCTTAATTGGAATATCGAATTATACATCGGTTATCAATTACCAAAGTTCGATTTGACATGTGCGACGAGGTGGCGGGGGGTATATTTTAGAGAATGAGTAAGAGAGGGCAAGAGTTAATCCCGTTAATGCGGGATTTTCGATTTTGAGTTTGGCAGTTTAGCGGCTTGGTGAGAGAGCACAATGAGCCATTGTGTTTGGGTTATGAATTGGCGTGTAATTAATTATGTTCGTGGATTGACCGGTGATTGAAAGGTTCGCGAAATTTTAGATAGAACATTTGTTTGATAACAAAGGTAGCTGAGAAAGTTCCTTAATAAGAAATGGTAAATGTAATTATACTTTTTTGGAGTCAACTAAGAAAACTAGACGTATATTCCGTATAAATAACAATTTTATCCAAGAAAGCAAATAAAATATTTTATTTTCAAAGAGATTGATCCTACCATTATACAAATAAAATATTATACCCAGGTCTACCTTGTACACTTTCAAGGATCAAGTACAACTTCTCGAGCCCAATCAATTTCATGCGAGTGGGAGGAGAGAGATCGATCGGTAAAGGCTACCAGACAGAAGTGCGAAAAACGATAACGATTCCCATCCAATTAGCCGCTAATTCAATAACCAGCGTGGCGCACCGACATTATCCCAAACACCTTCCCCCCTCTCTTACCTCTTATTCTCCTCCTTCGTCTCTCCCCTTTCGACACGCGAAACGAATACCCGCCGCACTCACTCGCTTACGCGGGCGCGCGCGTCAAATCGAGGCCTGCAATCTGTTAGGCGTGAATATTTAAGTACATCGCGCGCGCGCGTATACAGTTCATTTGCTCTCGCACGCGAGGGAGTGTTCCCCGCTCTTTATTCCCTTTCACGCGCGTTCTACTCCCTTGCCGACGACGTCTTTGTCAATACGTGTGTGTATGTGTGTGTGTGTGTGGGTATGTGCGAGGAGAAAAAGGATCTTCTTTCCTTTTCTCGCTTTCGTGAGCGTATACGAGCCAGACAGCCGGTGCTATATCCTGCGCGCGAGCGCTCGTGCAGCTTGTTTCTTTCTGGTTTTAGAGAGAGAGAGAGGAGTGGAGAGCACGATGAGATTCGCCGCCTGAGATTCGCGCCGGGAGAATGGATCGGAGAGGTGAACCGTAGCCGGAAAGAGGATTGGGTCGCGGAGATGTGTGTGTATATGTATTGTGGGTAGAGAGAGAGAGAGAAAGAGAGAGAGAGAGAGAGAGAGAAGCAGAAAAGGCTCAATGTTGCGTGTTCGAAATTTTTGTTTTCGGATTTAGGCGGATATAGTGGAACTGAGATCTGTTATTCTTTTGTTTGTTATTTGTACGAAGGGTTAGGTGATCCAAATTGTGATAAATCAGACCTGAGGTAATTAAATTAGTTTAATTCAATTAAAATTAAAATGACACCTGACCACCTTTTGTACTTCCGATAATTCAATTGATCCATAATCTATCATTCATTTTGCTTTTAATTATGTATAATTTTTATTAATATTTTAAGAGAAAAATCAGATCATAATATGCAACATTTTTTTAATAATTTAGGAAAAATTATATCTTTCTATCTAAAATTAACTTCTTGCTATAATACTACGAAAAAATTTAAGGTACCTCATGGTTACGAACACACCACATTGCTGAACAGGAGAATATAATCCAATCAATCCGGCAAACCAACAACTATAATTCTTCTCTTCTTCGGCCCTAATAACATCCCATTTACCTTATCAGTCAGGCAACGAACAACGAGAGTAGGTACACTCATAAGCCAAACACGAAAGTCTTCCTCGAAGCCTCATATACAGCCCGTATATGCTAATTTCTCATTTATTTCGACCGGCCCAGCAAACGTCTAGACTCTTCTGCCTATACCCAGTAAATAAAGAAGAAGAGCTGCACGCAGATGGACAGATACATGCGCAGTAATACACATACATACACAGAGAGCTGAGGCAAAACAGACGGGTAGAAGATTAGCAGGTAGAGATAGAGCGGAAAGGCGAATAATAAGCAGCGCCGCTCGTTCCTATACAGCGCCGTTGTTTGATTGATCGCCGGTTTACATTTATGATCCTTGAGGAAATGAGGAACTTTTTTTGCAACCCCCCATAAGAGTGGTACATGCATTTTTATGTTCATCAAGGCGGTTTGATTCAAATTAAAGTCACTTTGCATTTACGTTCGTGCAGCTATTAATTATATCACTGTTCTCCTATATTATTCTCATATTGTAAGTAAAATTTAGCACTGCTATCCGAAAAAACCAGTTCAATTATAATTTTATGAAAGCTATAATATACTCACTTAACATATACATAATTTCCATTAACCGATGATAGCTATTATCCTATCCTTATATAAAAAAAAAACAAAATGAAAACGCACGTGTTTTCCCCCGTTGTTTTCGAAAAACAAGAAAAAAGGAGTAAACTCCCGGTTAATGGTATAATTGCCACACGGAGGATATAATTGAGAGTTTCCTGCCTGTATAATATAGTAACGCTATGCGAGTGTGAGAAAACCGATAAGACGATAACACGCGCTCGCGCTTATACCCGCGTGCTTCTCCATATTTCCATTTTTGCATTGTTCCTCCTCTATACACAACGCCTTTGATGTCTTTAGCTCGGCTAGCTTGTAATATCCTATTAGCAGGCGTTTTGCGCGCGGGCAATTGTAGCGCCTCTTCCTGCGTAATACCGCGAGCGGCTATCGCGATACTCGAGTGTTTTGCATACCATCGATCGTCTACTATGCTATATACCTTTATAAACGAAGTATAACGTGAGTAGGTATATTGCACACGTTGTGCTTTTACTCGAGTGTGTTCAGAGAGCTTGAAGATTTTTTTTGGGGTATAAATTAAAAGAGAGAATGCATTTTTAAAAAACAACACGCGTGGCCTGATTAAATTTGAAAATTAAATTATACCGCAGACGTGTTCAAAAGAAAAACTTGTACTGTCCCATAAGGAAGGATGTTATACTATACTTTGACAAATTCAATTAGTACGGTCTCTGATTTAGGTCAACTATTAAAGAATCTTTCCGAGAAAACAATCAGTTCAGATATAGTATAACGGACGCAGACACAAACGTGGAGCACGATTTAATCACCACGGCCTTATACAGAGACGACTCGACGTTGTCGCACTTGCTGTAACCATTTCACGAGCCATATAGAAGAGGTCGTGCGTCGCCGACAAAAAGTTCGCCGATAAAATTCTCCTCCCTCTCTCTCTCCCTCTCTCCCGCTAAAATTAAATTACCGAGTAGTTTTAATTCCGTTAAGGAACTCTCGTCTCTTGTGTCTAGCCAACGCTATCTCTACTCCCTCTCCCTCTCTCTCTCACTCTTTCTCGAGAAAAAGAATGGCCTCGAAACTTGGTCTGCCGGCTGTCGCTAACTGCTATCCAACGCCGTTATATAGCCACGACTTCACTAAAAACCTGCACCCTACAACTTGTCCATGTGTATACGTATCTACACGTATACACATATCGAGAAAGTTGGGTATAGTGTTCAAACATCGTTTATACCTATATACGCTTTTTTAGCTCTGGCGTATGCGGGGGCAGCGTATGCCTATAGAGAACTGAGGCAAGAGCAGCAACTGCTGCAGCTAGAGCTATGTTCGCAAATAGGATAGGACGTTGTAAGAAGAACGCGAGGAGGAGGAGGAGGAGAAAGAGGAAAAAGGAGGAGTGTTGCGCCTCCGATGGCCTGTGTGCTACGGAGAGAGAGAGAGCTACGATGAGAGGCAGTGGCAAACCGGTCCCAGGACACATTTCCATGTGTGTACCTAAGGCTAGAGAGAGAGAGAGAGAGAGAGAAGCTGCGCGACACGCGCTCGCCCCAGCGCCTCCTAACGCGGACTCGTTTTCTTCTCCTTCTGCGCATCGGGGGGTTTCGAGGAGCAAGCGAGAACCTTCGTCGTCGTGGTGCTCGTCGTTGTTCTTTTGCTTTTGCTTCTTTTCTAACAGTCCTCCTCGTGTTTCTTTAATTTATCTCGCTCTTTCGCACGCGCGCCTAAACGTGCGCACTACCATACCACCATGAGAGAGCTTTATGTAATCGGTGGAAATTTATGAAGGCGCTTTTTTCTGACAACTTTTCGAGTTGTTTAGCGCTCGTACCTAGTTGAGTTTGAATTATCACTGGGGAATATTATTTTTTAGAGTTATCTCCGTGTCTGGTATAAAAAGTGGTATATAAGAACTGCGTTATGGCAATAAATTTTGAGAAACTACACGTTATATATATATATATACCTGGTAAATTTTTGTTCATTATATTGAAGCACGTAATAATCTCGTGCCTGTGGAAAAAGGTTTGGATGTTACTTTTGTACGGGCAGTACTTATGCCAAAGAAAAAAAGAAAGGAATAACCAGCAGAAATAAGATTTCTGACTTTCAAAGGAACTCTATGCATTTATATTTACTTGCTTTTGGCTCACATAAAGACACCGTGAATTTTAATAGAAAATTTTGCCCTTTTGTTACTCTTTTCTTCCTCCCCCTTTCCCCCTCCGGAAAATCTTAGAAGTAATTTAGCTTGAAGTAACTATAACCGTGCGTTATTTTACTAAACATTTACAACAAAAAGAAATAAATGCGAATTTCCATGAAAACGGTATACATAAGATGTTCCAACATAATCTATATCTAAACCATATACACGCAGACAATATCGCTGTATAATACCCACCTACTTCTTCGACCTCCACATCACACGGTATATGCCCGATAAAAACCACAGCTGCATCTCTGCCCTAGCTGCTGCTACTCTGTGACCGTTATACCTTCGTATATATATCGAGGCTTCGAGACAACCGGGCCGTGGTAGCGTAAGCAAGCGCGTTGGAACTTTATCTTCCGCGATAGGCCTTCTGGGATATATACCTACCTGCCAGCGCGCGCGTTGGGATTACCTCTCCGCGAGCGATTCCCTCCTCCTTCTTCTTCTTCTTCGCGACGACGTGTATATATACCTATATATACGCATGGCAGCACTTGTTATACCATATCTACAAATACGGCTGTGCGTTATGAGCCGCGTCGGGACCGTAATCGTGCGGTTGCCAGCTGGCGTGTGTGTATGTATACGTGAATATAGCTCAATTTTGTATAGAGGCTGGTCAGCGTTGCTTATAGTTTTTCAGGTAGCTGGGGAAAGGTTGTTTGGAGGTTGATGAGAAAAGATAAAATTACGTATAATGACGGTGACGTGAGGTGTCGGATTAAAGGTTTGATGATGAGTGACAGGAAGATCGGAATGAATTTGTGGCTATAATACTGAATTCACGGTTGTCGCTTAGGCGTCGAAATTTTGAAACCTGATATTATTTTTATTTGTTTTTTATACAATTTTACAGTTTTGGAAGGTACTATTTTTATAAATATTCTAATTACTGCTATCAACGTTTGCTAACAATACTGCGCTTGATTCATTATTCATAATATGTTTATGAATTCAACGGCATTGTTCGCAATCTACTGTTGTTCTTTTACTTTAAACAAGTTACTCACAGTAATTATAAATTGTTCTTAATGACGTGTAGCTATATTTGCATGGTTATTCATTCCGGATTGATTGTAAACACATTACATTCAAATAAGATATCATTTTTGTCAACTATGAATTTTATTGATCTTAATAATATCAATATATTATTAAAGAAGTTGTACAAATGATTTGACTTTCATTATAGTTATATCAGATGCATATACTTCACTGTCGATGACTAATCGAAAACCTAAGGCTCTCTGTATAGGTAGACCAAACGAACCTGGTTCAATATCGAATACCTCGTATTTTCCCTGTATATCAAAATTATAATATCATATAAATCCATGCATAGCTTTGTTTTACTAATTATTGAAATAGTTATACCTTTGGAGGAGGACAATCATCGGTCCCCCAGTTCAGTGAGTCAAACGTATTTTTAAGAAAATACTCTCGAAGTTTTTCATTACAAATAAGGACATCAAACGCTACACCTGTAGGGATGTTATATTGACCAAAACCTCGGGCATATAGTTTCATTTTTATCTAATTTAATTGTTCATAATAAAAAGTATCATTTAAATTTTTCAAGTTGTATTAAATATTTTGCTTATGTGTATATACTATTATTTTACTTACAGCTATATCTTTAGGTAAATCTTCAATGATATCTATTCTTATATTCAAAGTTTTTCGAGATTCTGATTTATAATTTAATGAAATGTCGAATGTATCAGCATCAATATACGTTTCGTTAAAATATACCACTTCTACATCTTCAAGTTTAAATTGATGATATTCATCCTTGAATAATTATAGATAAAAAGATAAATCATAATCATTAACAATTTATAATTATTACAACAAAGGTTTTTATATTACTTACGTCACATTTACAACAGTTTGCAATATAAAAAATTACAAAAAATTTTATTAAAGAGTGCAAAGTCATTGTAAAACAAATACAAATCAATATCTGTTCTGAAGTTTTATCAATTAAGATTTTTCAAACTATCGTTATCCACTAATAACACGTGAACTACGTGTGTCTTCAAAATGTTCAGTAATACTATGAGCCTATTTCTAACTTTCCTAGAAACATTATTCCATACCTGCTATTCTCCAATAGGAACTAGTAATAAAACGGAAACAGTTAATTTTTTAAATTGTTCATAGACAATGAGTTCATTTGCAGAACATGTTATCTGTAAGTCATTAGTACTCTATTATGATTGAATGATGTAGCCATGTTCAAGTTTTATTATTGTTATTAATTACATACGAAGTTAATGAAATTTGGGCAAATAAAATAATGTAAAAGTACTTTAAATAGATACTTTGCAAAAATGTGTTTATTACGCATAAGTAAAACTTTGCTTTTAACTGTGCTATGTTTCTTGGTGGTATGTGTTGCATTTCAATATCCCGAGGATCATGACAAAATTACGCATGCATAACACGTAACTTTCATTACTCCTAATTTTCTCTCGTTCTCGGCCTAAAAGGGGTATTCTTCATTATATAATCAATTTAGGGACTTCATAGTATGAAAGTAATAATTTTCTCTATATTAAAGTGATTCGAAATTTTCGACAACTATTTATAATACAACATAGTATAATACATTTATTTTCCATTTATAATATTAATTTAATTAAATTGACTGTATACGCAATAGTTACGCTGAAACTTTTGAAAATAATAAAAATATTATTTATAAAGATATTTCAAACTATCTAATTTTTTCTATTTATTAAAGCACTAATACACTAAAATTCAGTGGATCAACTTGTTTTTACAGCAAGAACCATTCTAAAAATTTATTTTTATCTTACATTTATTCTTAAATATTATTATAAGATAGTTTTTCCTATACTAAAAAAAATTGAAGACACATATACGACGGTCATCCGTCATCTCTGTCGGCACGCGAATCATTTTTTCCGAAGTGTTCGGCTCTCCATCTAAAGTACACCGAACGATCGTTATAACGCTCGTGAAACGCGACCGGAGAGCAAATGAAAATCCAGACGATGGGGGAGGGGGAAGAGGAACGAACGTTTTCTATGGAGACACGAACGTGGAACTTTCGCTCTATTTTTTTCCTTTTTTTCCCGATAAAAAATCGTTTCCTCGCTCCGGCTCAAAGAAAACGCGATTGGCTGACAGGAAAGAACGTTTAGTGAGTTTTTTTTCTTCCTACACATACGTCATTTCGCTGCGATCGTATAACGTCTATATACATACCGTGTGCAGTATTTTTGTCTACATCGTTATCGACAAGCGTTGTTGCTTTGGCAGTTAAAACCCACACTTTGGTAATAATATCGAAATAAATTTTTCATATGTGTATTGGTAATATTCTAAAAAATTAACATTATTTTTGTTTGAAGTTCTCTTTAATTTAACTTAACATATACCACTTAAATATCCAAATACTGTTATATATAAAATATACCTAAATAGGATTTCATCATACTTTTACCAAGATTACACAGCATTGATAACGAAAATCACACGATTTGCATGACTATTACTCGAACCTTACAATTTCACCCTAAAATCTTAACCATTCCTATATCACGTCGATGCTTGACATCCTCGAGAAAATGAGAGTATAAAAGGGCTTGAAGAAAGCTCGAAACTCTAGACTCTCACCAAATCAGGCAATTCTCATGCCAACCACGTAGGAAGTTTCTGCTAAATAAAGCTAAAGGTAATAGAAAAACGTAAATAAAACTATACTTCTGACTAATTCGCCATTTTACTTATACGCATCCGCTTGTATATCTATATACAGTGCGGTCGTTACGCCGCATATCTACAACAGCGCATACCACTTACCCGCTGCTCGTATACTTATACCTTTTGTCTACCCTCTTTACTTCTCGTCGTTCCTCTCATACATAAGCACGCAACAGGGGAGCGAGACGAAAAGCGAAATTGGCGATAAGACGTGCACGGACTACACCCGTGCTGCGGCGATATTCTCTCTTGTGCTGCGTCACCGCGCGTGCGACAGGAGGAAGAAGGAAACATCGGGAGAAGAGAGGAACAGCAGCAGCGTATTTCGGCGATCGCGCGTGGGTTCTTTCGATAAAACGTGCGTTCGTCGCGTCGAAGGAGAGCTGCTGCTGCGACTTTTCCTCTACGCTCCTACGCGTTCGGGACCTTTAAAGGGATTAGGAGCGAGCGGACGCGCGCGGGAATCCCAATAGCCGATCTTTTAACCTTCTTTTGAGCTTTCTCTCTCTCTTTCTCTTTTTTTACTTTTTTTCGGGGTTGCTTTCCACCATTATATATATCTATATAACCGAGGCGGCGAATCAAAGTCCAATCGTGCGCCCACGCGACGAACTATAACTGCATTGCAACATTGCTGCGAGCTACGCGAGGCTCGCTTTGGAAATGCTAATCGGGAGCGAGCGTCCGTGTGATATATACACAATGCATTCGACGTGGCGTGAGATGAAACTTGGTTGAATAAGGGAGGGGAATTATTATTATCCGTAGACGAGCGGCTTTTCTTTTACGGACTTTTGAAATTGTAATCTCTGGTGTTTGCAAGCTTTTGGTATGTATTAAAGTGGAACGCGCTGCAGACGCATTGATACATAATTCAGGAGAAGTAAGGAAATTCGAATGATGCGGTACAAATTAGCGTGGCTTATGCGTAGTACGTTTTGAGGATGTGAGGGTGCAAAGGCGAATGCGATCGTATTGAAAAAGACATGAGTTATGAGTTTTGTTTTGTGTTCTATGAAGGATTTATTTGTCTTGGATATAAGAATTTTCATGTTGGTTTAATATAATATAATACTGAATAGATTACGATAGGATTTACTTTATAATTTTCATATTTTACTTTAAATTCAATTTAATATTTAATATCAATGCACTATTATGAATATAATTTCTATTTGCAACAATAAGTATGAATAACGACAATGGCTCGTTGAAAATTCATGTTGCAGGCAACAATGCAATGCAAAATAATTCAAGAAAAATTCAACTGTTAATATGTCTTTCAATTTAACGAAATTTTACGCTACGTATAATTTTGCCTATACAAACCACATGCACACGCGTTTGCGCATATTAAATTTCATGCAAGCTCTAAACAATGCTTATATGTCTGAATAATTAATTTTTTTCCATCTCCTTTCCGCTTTTTATTATTCGCCCCCGTATATGAAGCTGAGTTATTGAAGTATATAAACCGTGCACTCACACGGCCTAACGAATAATTTCGTCTCTCTGTCTCCCTCGCGCGCACGCGCTCGTATGCATTGAAACGACGAGCACTCCGATGATGCAAAGGGGGGCGAGGGAGGGAGAGAAAGAGAGGGAGCGAATGAACACCTCCCGCCGGTGGGAATTTAAATTACGCATTGTGCCCTCCTTTCCCGGTGTGCAGCACGGTTGATTAAACCTTTTCAGTGGCAAATTTTTCGACAGGAAAAAATATAATACATTGTAATTTCGACGTTCCGGCGATTGTCTCGAAAAATTTGCACCTTCGCTCGAAGAAAAATAAAATCGTCGGGGGAATTACGAGTTTTGTTTTCTCATACAGAAATCTCGTATAGAATAGAGTGAATTTTGTCGAATTGATCTTTTCTGTTTTATTTTGCAAAAAGTTTTTTATCATTTGAAAACAATCTTTTCATTTACATCCCACGTAAAATTTACAGTTCAATAAAACGTTAAGTAACATCATAATATCCTGGGCAACATTTGCGAAAATTCGAAACCACGATCCAAAAATAAAATCTGTCGTAAAAATTGCGCCCCGCAAAACCACACTTTTATGGATTTTGATAACTACCCACAGCCGAACTAATAAATTCGCTGCGACGCGTTTTCGCCATAACACTTCCAGCGCTCCGATAACCGCAACGATCTCCCCCTCTTTTTTACAACTTCGCGCGTATGCGAGAGAGAAAGAGAGAGAAACTCACAGCAGCAAATCGCTGAGGCGCAATGGCAAAAAATGTTTCCAAAGTCTCCCCAAAAAATGCCGCGAGGTCAAAACGCGTGCAAGGCCCTCACGCCCCATAAATAAAAGAAAAATATCGAAAAGAAAGAGACAGAGAGAGAGAGAATGGAATAAAAGGTAAAAAAAAGATGGAGAATCGCCGTAACTCAAAACAAGAAAGACATAAATTCCCTTTAGGAGTGGGATATTAGAGAACCTATGCTCCCCCTATTCCCTTTCTCTGTCTTTCTCTTTCTCTCAAAACATATATATGTATATAAATACGTCCCCTGCACTCGCGGGATCTCCTTCGCGCGCGAGGAAGTGAAATAAGGAGCTCTCGAGGCGAAGGAGAGAGAGAGAGAGAGAAAGAGACGCGCCAGTGTAAAGTTGCTCTCGCTCGCGCCCCTCGGAGAGTAACGGTCCTCTCGCTTACGCCGGCGGCTGTGGCAGCGCGAGTTACCGATATTATCGCCCGCGGGGTATTCGCGACACGCGGGACGCGCGCTGCGAGATTCCTTGCATCGTGAGATGCTGGGGGAGAAGGGAGGATGAGTAGAATGGAGAAAAAAGAGTAGGGAGGAGGAGGAATGGAAGAAGAAGAAGATGGTAAAAGATGAGGAGGGAGTGGTTTTGACTATTTTGAAGATGATGGGGAAGAAAAATATGGCTATTGAAGAAAGTGAATTGAATGGGTTGCGATAGAATTGAACGAAGGAAAAAAGGATGTTTGGGAAAGATGAATTTACTGAAGAAAAAAGAGAAAGTGCAGGGAGAGAAGTAAAAGGCAATCATAATATTACTAAAAAATTTAAAGAATAAAAAATAAATAAAGATTTGTGCAACAGATACGTTTATTATTTCTACGTTTAAATATTACGCTATAGCTACGGGTGTTATAAATAGTAGAGACATTATAGGGTACCGTGGAAGCTGTCATGAGTAGATTATGGTAATAGACAAACAGCAGGATAACAAAATGAAAACATACATACGGGGAAGAAGATAGAGTAGAGACATAAAAACAGAAGAAAATGAAGATGAATACGAGGCAAATAAACTGAAATGCAAAGGAAGAGTATTACACGGGTACATAAGGTGTGTGGGTAAAAAAGAGACGAAAGAAAGTGTCGAGATGGAAGTAAGAGGAGAGATACAATATGTATGCGTGAGTAGGAAAGAAGGGGGTGAGAAAAACTTTAAGACGAACGTAAATATCATGCACTCACGTTGCTGTATATATGTATATACGCGGTGACAAGCTTTTTCTTCCTCTCACCTCCCTATTTTTTCGCCTTTAACGTATGGCGCTCGCCTAATGCAGATGCATGCATGTATATACGCACATTCGAGTTTAACGAATACGTATTTGCATGTTAAACATCAGCTGAACCGTGGTGTTTTAATAACTTTTTTTTTTCTAAGGAAAGGAAGGTAGTTTTTTTTAGCCGTATTCGTATCAGCAAAGTAAATTAGTATGCAAGTCAAAAAATGATAGATTATTAAACGATAAACTGATTAGGAACCGGATTTTTAGATATTTTCTCAGAATTTTACTGCCTGTTTATAGTTGCTAAGTCATACATTTTCATAGGGTTATGCAATTTATTGACCGGCTAGTGCATAAATCATTTGAAATATTCAAATTATGGTAAATTTTAGTGCGATATATACAAATAAGTTAACGACTTTCACTATATGGAAATGGCTTTTCGATCGCAATATGCAACACATTTTAAATTTATTCATAATTTATCGAAGTTGTTATTATAATATTACGTAAATCAAGTATTATATATCGTATACATATAATTTATATGTTATATATGTTAGATATTAAGCAAATAATAAACTTTTGAAGACTATTTTCATTATAGTTTACTTTGTACTTCACGCTGCTCAAGGGTATATGCACATTCATATAACACAAATTTATTACAAAGCTATTTCGAACTTATACAAACAATTTTCTGAGACCTGTTAATTTGAGAGTTTTAAATTAAATAACTTTCCAGCTTGCAATAAACTTAGGACTATTGTATTGCAAATTCTTCGTACCGAATGTAATTTCGCAGTGCATTGGCTCTATTAAGATACAACCAGCAGCACTACTACTATACTACTATACGACTTTACAATTCTCATTTCGTGCACGCGCAGGTCTTTATCTTCCATACTGTCGCGTTTAACCCCCCATAAAAAGGTGAAACACATTCTCTTTCCCGAAAAAAAACGACGCGACGAGGCCGTACCATTTAGGCAGCGCTGCCATCTACGACGTATATTATCGCGCGTTCTCTTATTTCTATCGGCGTTCTGGCGAAAAACGCGCATATAGACAGGCCGAAAAGTACGCAGGTAGGGGGAAAAAAAAGGAACGCCTGATAACCGACATTTGCACGGCCTCAACCGTGTTTTTACGGTTATGGAAAAACGAGAGACGCCCGCTCGCTCGCGCGATAGCTAACGCCGTTTTTATCTTTGCGAACGCGTGCGTGCAAGAGAGAGAGAGAGAGAGTGGGAGAGACAAAAAATCGGAAACGACCGAAAAAAGCACGCGGGACTAAAAGCGCGCGAGAGAGGAAAAAGTTTTAGCGGCAGCCGTGAGAGAGCCGATACACATTTATAGACATGGGACGAATACTGTGTCGCGTCGAATAGTGCAAACTCGAATATATAAATCTATATATATATATGTAGGTACATATACCTATATATGTATACAGTCATGCTCTTTCGGGAGGATCTCCTTTGCGAAATACAAGATCCTTTACTTCGGTGAATGCGCGCGCGCGCACGGAAGCTCAATATATATATACACGTCATGTCTCTGCACGTTTTTACGCCTCGTATTTTATACCTTAGCCGCCGTGTGTGTATATATATACGTGCACGTGCGATTTCTGCAGTATAGAGAAGCGAGTTTCGGCGGTAGTTGCACAGCTCGATGATCGGATTTTGCTGCTGCTCTCGCTGGGGAAAAATGCTCGGCGTGATTTCGCTGGGCTTCGAAAAAATTCCGAGGCGACGCACGTCTGTAACGTCGACGGCGGTGATGGTGCAGCTCGCCAGCCCAGTATATGCGCGCGCTATGATTTTAAACTCGAAATGCATTGTTTTCGGATTTCGCTCCAGTTTTCAAGTGTGCACTCGTCTATCCGGCTGTTCGTTGCGCTCGATGTGTCGTATATAGCGTTTGTGATGTGACAGTTTTTTTTTATTTTGGAGAGTGACAGCAAGTAAGACAAATATATACTGCTTTGGAGTTGTAATTGTTGCGAAATATGTCACATTTCTGTGGATTTTTTGTTATTTGTTTTTAATTTGTTTTCTGTCGAAAATCCAGTTATACGGCTTTTGTTACAAGTATACCTTAGTGGAATTTAAAAAATTCACGACAAATCGAAATATTTTTCTATTGCTAGTTGAATTTTTCATTTGGAAGCAACATGATACGGCTTGTTTTTTTTATAAAGGATAACGCGAATTTAAAAAATGTTTGAATAATGCTTTTATATCCCAAATAAATGAAAGGATTATTATTATTTTGAACTATCACTTCACATGTAAATAAACTCGTGAATAAAAAATCCTCACTCTGCAATTATACACACATCTACATTCACAAAACTTATTTAAAAAAACTACTACGGTTATTTCGATTTTAAACTATACCTACTCTCAATTCGAAACTTCACGCCGCGATAATTTTCGAACCCCATAATGCCTCCCATAGCTACATCTAAGACGAAGCTCTTGCTCAAGCAAACTATATATATAGCTACCACAGACTCAAGAACCGCTTTCCCGCGACAAAGAAGCAAAAAATATTCATCTCCAATTTGTATTAAAGTTCGAGGTTCTCGAGCACGTCAAATTCTACTCCTCTCTCTCTCTTTCTCACTCTTTTCCTTGCATCCGTGTACCTATATATACGTATATACACGCGCTCTCGCGTATAGCAAAGACGAGGATAGGAAATCCCTGGCTCTTATGAGATATTGCGCGCGAGGTGTGCTGCCGGTATATACTTGCTAGCTAGCCAGCCAGGCTGTTCGAGCGTCGAGCGGAGGGGGTGGGGGGAGAAAAATTTCATATTAACTCGATTCCGAATGAAAAGCTCGGGCTATTGCCTTTTTACCTAAAGGGCCGTGCGGAGGTAAGTACTTTGAGACAAGAGAAATTTATGAGAGAGAGAGAGAGAGAGAGAGAACCGTCTCTCGGTGGATTCAATTTCCTGGGCGCGCACTCCTCTCTCGTCCCTCCTTCTCGCGCGCGCACTGGCTTGATGTCACGTACACTTAGAGAGAGAGAAAGAGAGAGGAAGAGAGCCCGCATTGCAACGCTCGCCGGTATCTCAATTTTACGGAGGGAAAACTTCGTTTAGTCAGGGATAAAGGGGGCGAGAGGAGAAAGAAAGAGAGTGAGAGAGGGCGACCGAAACTATCTATGCAGTTTTTCCCTTTCGCCTTGAAATAACAATGAGTCTTTTCAAACTTAAATAGCCTGGTCGTGCTTGCTTGTTTCTTTTTTTTTTGGAGAAGAGGGTGGTATAAGCCGAACATTATGTTTTGAAATTTTTTTCTCTTGCCTATGGTTTTGCAAAATATGAGGAAACTTTGGGATGAATGAGTTACGAGAACTTGTTTGTGAAGGGATTGATTGCGTTGCGTTGTAGATGACGTTGTGAGAAATGTAAAGCTGAAATCGCTTTTCTTTGAAGTTTGTGCGATAAGATTACGTTTAGCGAATAATTAATAGGTTGGGATTAGTGAAGTTAGTGATAAATTGCCAAAGTTGCCAATTGTATAGTTTGTAAATAATGTTACACCATCAATAACGGTCAATAATGAAACAATAAACAGAAGAATATCTGATAAGAGTGTTACTATATAAGTTATAGCTATTTTTCAACCATCATAATGACTACAATAAACGAATACTGCTTCTATTTTATAAGTATATTACAATTCAATTATATAAATTTTCGTATTTGTATATTGTAAAATGTGTATTTTAAGTATCAATATATAACTTTTGGCTAGATTATATTACTTTTATAAACTTCTATGAATTAATACATTGTAATATATATAAATATTTATAATTAATCTCGCCTTTGTTTATTTGTTGCAGGTGAGTCAGCACTCTTTTATAAAGGCATACATAAACTATACACGTGAGGTAAGCCTTTCTACCAATTATATATAGGTATACATATCTAAAATATCATCTGCAAAATTTGCATATTACAAAGTCAGCGCTATACGGCGTTACTAAAACTCTTATTCACGGAAGTTCATTTGTAAAATACATCACACATAGTTTTAGCTAAATCAGCAAATTCCCGCAAATTCGTTTCGCTTAGTGAAACGAACACCTGCACATTTTCCCTGACGCTCAAATGACAATCAAGTAGACTCACTTTTACAACCGTAGAATCAGCAAAATTACAAAAAAAAAGAAGAATTTCGCACCGACTCTCTAATCCCTCCCATACAACGAAGACTAAGCATCTCACGCTTGAAAACCTCGCTCGCACTATTTAACGTTTAAGCCGAAAAAAAACGTCGAGAGCAAAGACACGAGGTGACGCGACGCTGTGAGAGAGATAAGAGACTACTACTAGCTACTGTACTATATACTCGCTCGTCTCTCATTCTCTCTCTCTCTCTCTCTCTCTCTCTCCTAGGCAGAATTTATCCCCCCGCGCTTCGTTAAGCAGCCGCACGGTGCGAGGAGAGTAGAGAACTATATATATGCTACTCGTGCTGTCTCTCTCGACTCTAGGGCACCTCGGGGAGACACGCGCAAGGTGTATGTATGTGTGTGCGCGTATGAGTGAGAGACGAATTTCGGTCGAACACCCCGTAAAAAGGAACCATGAATATACTTTAGCGCTCGCGTCTAGGAGAGCACAAACGACGGGGATGGAAATGCGCGGATAATAAAACGCTCGAGAATTATGAAGAACATGCCTAGAGCGTGTGCGTGTGTGTGTCGGTTGTATAAAGTTGATGAATTATTTGACGGGAGCTTGAGTATGCGTGTGTTCGTCCTCGACGGCAAAATTAAAGTTGGAAAATTGTAATGTACGCGCGAACTCCCAAGCGAGTGAGAGTGAGAGTGGGAATGAGTTGAAAGAGTAAATGGTAAGAATGCGGCCCTGTGTGACGCTGAATTAATAATTTTGGGGATACGAGGGATGCGCGTAGTTACAGAGGGATGAAATTTTTTTTTAACCCTCTTCGGCTAGAAAGAGCCATGTCGTATTCATTAAGTTTTTCCTAGTTTTCCATCCGTCCTTTTCTCGTACGTGTTTAACCGTATATGCGTTGCTATTATTGCCAGGATATTTTTTAGCTTCATTCCACTTACACACAGTGATGGCTTGATGGATAAATATATGAAATTTTGTTTATTATGAGACTTATATTTGTCATGTTTGCTGGTAAATAAAATAATCCGCTGTTACTTTTATACGTCATGAAATACGTAAAAGAATAACGATAATATCGCGTTTTATTTACGCTTGATACATATAATAAACGAAGAAAAATCAAACGCATTTATGGCTTTAACAAAATGCAAATCAGATATTTATTATCGGACTGTGTTATTTATTAGACTTTGATTAACTTTCATATAATTACGATATATTTGCTTTCCACTCGCATACATAACGCCTTTTCTTCCAGTAGCGAAACACAGCACAAAAACGTGTTCGTTCTGCGCACCTCGAAATACGCAATAAACAATTAACCTGAGCATATTTTTCAATATATCGACAGTTTAAAAAAAATGTTAAAACACACAACAACCGCTTAAAATACAAAATTTCTTTCTATATGCCCTCTCGAGAAAAACGTTTATCAACCCCGTGTCCATTACTCCTTCGCTCGCTCGTCGCAAAGCGCAGCGAGATAGAATATCGGCTTACCGTTGATTTTAGGACGTCGCAATGTCCTTAAAACATCGCTGCCGGCGCGGAGCTTAAATAACGGACGTCGTCGCGACGGGCCAGCCTGAGTTTATGCCTCGCAATCCTCAAAGTGCACTCGGTCACGAAAACCCTTACGGCTTCGTATATAAAAGGCCTCCTCCTACTCTTCCCTCTCTCTTTCCTTCCTTCCCTTCGCGACTCTCTCATTCTTTTTTCAGCGCGACTCTCTTCTCCGCGAGCTGTCGACGACGACGACGACGACGACGGCACAGAGGACGCGTGCGGAGAAACTCTGAAAAACGCCAACGCGGAAATTGAAATTTATCGTTAGGGTCTATTTCGTTCTCGCTTATATATATACAGCAACCTCCGTTTCGTTCGAGCGTTTATTTTAACGTTGATTTAATAACGGACAATTTGCCGAAGTTTATTTTCAGCGTTCAAGTGAACTCCGCGTTGAAATAATAATACTTTTACGTAGTTGAATATATAACTTTGATCTTGTATTGATGTTGTAACGCAATATATACAATATATACTCAGCTGTTATTTGGCTTCATGGCTGTTATTGAGAACCAATATAAATCATTTTTTTCGCTTAAAATGTGGATATTTATATGGAGTGGATATATATATATAGAATTCACAGAAATGAAACAACGGATAAAGTGGTATTTATACTTTACATGTGCAGCTGTATTTTACGTATTACCTTTTTTTTGTTATTGCAAAGAGTAATAAAATATTCTCTTCAATTTGGCAAAATTCATTTATGAAAATATTTGTTTAAATGAATATTGTACATTTCTATAGCTGAATTTTTAAAATAAAAAGAAATATGTGTAAATACAAGCTTGCAAAATAAAAGAATATTGTTCAATGTAATCTAATTGCTCCTATTTTCTACAATCAAAGTAAAAAAAGCTTATACATAACCTTTATTACAAAACAATTATTACAATATAGTTTCAATGAAAATTTTTCATTACCACGACGCATGCGATAATCATCAAACACATCACCCCATTGGCACGAACACTCAAAGAACAACTCAACAATCAGAATATACTCGGTCAATGCACATCCACGCATCGATGCTGATTCGAAATCTCCTCATAACCGTGAAATCTCCGCCCCTTTTAACCCTCTCTCGCGCGTTTACACGACCCTCTACACACATACAGAGAATATACGCTAAATAACGCCAGGACGGTTGCAATTACGCGGGCCATTAGTCCCGCGCACTAAAATCCCGCGGTCCTTGAAACTCTCCGATATAATCAGATGAGCAACGCTCGTGCGCTTGGAATTTTGACGTGCTCTGTTTTCGTACTGCGAGGTTCGGTTATAACCACCGTACGCGCGCGTGGACGTTTAATTTGTATCATTTTCATTTGTTTAATATTTTATAACGACCGCACCAGTGAGTTAGAAATTTACGATAGTACGTACAGTGGATACATTTTGAGGGAACGCTTCGAAACGGAGGAAAATGAGTTTGCAGAATATACATGCGAGTCGTCGGATTCCCGTGCATAATGTAGTTACGATGGCATTTGGTGTGCAGAGTTGCGCGCATACCCAGGGGTGGTGTATAATTATTGTCAAGGATTGCGCTGGACGAATTTCACATAGGGTAGGAGAATATATGCGTGCATACTGTTGTGTTTATAAATAGTTCAAGTTAAAGTAGTTTGTCAAAGAGTAGATCACTTCACTTTTATTTCTATGTATCAAAAAGAGTTTTAGTTTAATTACAATAAAGTTCACAATGTCGATATGAATATGTCAATAATTTCATATTAATTAAGTTCGCGGAGTAATTCGCATATAAACGATTATACATGCTAAAACCGTAGCATTTTTAAGTGCATTATATATACAAAGTAAATCAACGATAGATAAACCTTAATATCGTTTTCAAGAAAAAAAAGCACGCTCACTTTACGAAACCTTGTCACATTTTGATAATTAATCATTTAGAATAATGTTTACATCTCCTTACTATCGGCGGCGTATCTTACAAACTACTTCACCTGAATCTTCGCCGAAACCGTATTTCTGAACACCTTCGGACAGCCACATTTGTTATGTAAGTGGAGCATGCGTGCTTGGGTAAACTTAGCCTCGCATTTGAGACAACTAAATTCGTTTTTAGGGGTTGAATGTTCCCTACGCGTATGACGGGCGAAGGCCAGTTTATCGGACGAAGTGTAATTGCACAACTTGCACGTATACGTCTCACTGCAGTACATCTCATGCTTGCGTAGAGCTGATTTCCATTGAAAACGTTCGTTGCAGCGCTTGCAAACATTGCGACGGGGCGAAACATAGGCTGCCGCGCGTCGGTTCTCCTTGCCTGTTTGAATTTTATTTTTATTATTAGCGATAGATTTTTATAGTACGCGGAAAATTGAATTTTTTGGTTGAAGGTAATAAAAATTTTCGATTATACTTACAAGGGGAGGCCAAGGTATCCGGAATCCCAATTTTCATGACATAAGGTCTGAGAGGCTTCTTTTATCAAAAGCTTGTTGTTTTTTTTATGATATAAAACCCAATTAATATATATCAATTGTAAGTATATGTTTGAATACGAACATTAGTGCTAATATACCATAATCCGTAAAATATAGCTATAATTTCAAACTTCTATCTGCTATAATTTATGACGCAAAGCCCAATGGAATGAACTGCTTGACACAGCCTCTTTTTATGATAAAAGAAGCCTCTCAGACCTGGTGTCATGAAAATTAGGGTTCCAGACACCTTGGCCTCCCCTTGTTAGTTAATGGTAATTTTTTGGACGATTTTATTTAGAATCGTAGAATTATGCACTCACCTCTAGTAGGTGTAGAAGGTGTAGTAGGTGTAGTAGGTGTCATAGGTGTAGTAGGTGTCTTAGGTGTCATAGGTGTCATGGGTGTATTAGGTCTAGTAGGTGTCATAGGTGGAGTAAGCATAATAGGACTAGCATTCATATTAATATCTTCTGCTGCCTTTCTTCGTGTCTTTCCCTTCGTTTGGCTTAATTTGACCGGTGTCACACTTGGTGATCTATATGTGTTATATGTTGCTTTATATTGTGGAGTTTTATCTCCCCTCACGTTCTTAATACTTTTAGCGACTGCCAGATCATCATTATTGAAAAATTTATTGAAGGAATTTATCGCTATTATTTCTAAAAATTGGAAAAAAATATAAAAATTATTTACTTTTTACATAATAAAAATTATGTGTATATAATATATTAATATGCATAATTTTCATAAATACGATTAAATATTATTTTCATTTATAACAGTTATTGATTAACAATGATATTTTTGTACTGTATTTGAAAGAAAAATCATTTCGTTGATAATAAAGCTGATAGTTTCTTACCTTCACAGAATGGAAAGTTTCCGACTGCTCTTTTTTTCAAGAAGTAAAGAGCCATTGTTGTCAAGCTTATCGTTAATTATAAAATGACAAGAGATATAATGATATTTGAGATGCTATAGTACTGTAATTATTTCGTAACAAAGTATATTATTTGTACAAAAAAATTACGTGCCGAATAAATATTTTTGATACAATAATATACTCTAAAGAAACACCAACGACAAATTGAACTCGTCTTATTATATTTTTTTCCGCTTCGCAATTAAAGTATAATTATAATCAAAGTATAATTATAATCGTTGTAAACGAAATAGCATTAGACAAAACTTTATAAATGATTTTTAGGTACATTTACACATACACAAAAAATATTACTTAAACATCTACAAAGATAAGAAATCACTTTATTAATTCATTTTTGTCAAAATAATAAAACAGCCAAATAAAAATTTAGGTCCCCATTCTATCTAAGACTAATTTTCAACCTAAGCTGAAGAACCACTAAAACTATATCAACGTACTAACGTGATACGTATAGCATTATCGCGAGCTCCAAGCTTCGGAATCACAACTTCGAAGGTAAACAAAACTCAAGTAAGCACTGGCTACAGCTCTGGCATTCTAAACAATAAATTCTCTTTAAATAGCTTCGGAAATGAAATCAAGAAGCATCAATTAAATCTGTTTATCTCTAATAACAACGAATAACTACAATTTCGCTAACATTCAATAAAGAAATGTATCTCCCAAAAAACAATTGTACTAATTTCTTTAAAAAAAATATACGCATCAAATAAAACCGCTTTACATCTCCATTACGATATAGCCCACGCGTTTTCCACAGAAACACCGTCACAATTTTCCAGAACGAGAAACGAGTCCACGCAACAGTGCCTGTACGCGAGTAGCGTATCTACACACACCTATTACGTTTCCACGCATCTCTCTGCATCTCTCGCGTTCCATATTCGGATACGCGTATAACGCAGGTATATATACACACGAGGCGTCGATTTACACGCTACTGCTACTGCTGCAGTGTCGGCAATTCGCCGGCGCTTTGTTTCTTAGGCTTGCTTTCCGATGCTCTCGCTCGCTATCTAAGCCGTTAAAATGCATTGTTCGAACCGAACACAAGCTTATCTATCGGAGACCGAGCGAGCAAGCGCGAGCGAGTCTCTGCCTCGCGCGTCTGGGAGCGGCGCGCATTCATTTAATTTCGCTTTGTTCGTTGCCGTCGTCGTCGTTGCTGCTGCTGCTGCTGTGCAAGGCTTTATCGTACGCCAGCCAGGGAGAGAGACAGTGGCGAATGGAGGGCGCATCTATAGGCACTGATAGTACGCGACGAGGCGATGCGGGAGAGAGAGCTTTTTCGTATATAGGTCGACGAAATTTTAGTGTACTTGTTTTTTGGTTGGGAAAACAAGTAAATTTTAATTATTGAAGTTAACTGGATGCTGTTTACATGTTAATGCATTGTTGTGATCTGAAGTTTGTAATTGGAAACTATATATTTTTTTGTATAATTTAGAGTACGTATAATTACTACGTAAATAACCACTTAATATTCTGTATCAGAGAATTCATATGAAAAATTTATATTGATTAGTCATAAATAAATGTGTTGTTAAAATAAAGTAACAATTACTGAGATTTTCTCGTCCTATTGTATGACATATAGAATAAAAAAAATTATTACGGGGATGCACCTTAAAAAATAAAAAAAAATAAAAAAATTCCTAACAATATGATACTCGAAAATTGCTACAACACTTCCACATTAACCAAATCAATATCTCTACAGTAATTAATTTAATGTAAACATAAAACCTTTCCAAGATGCATTACAATTAATAATAAAAAAAATTTAATATTATCCTTATGCAATAACTTATAAAAAATCATTCTAACCTCCTCTCTACATCATTAAAAATATCCCGCATCTTACATTACCGTGTAGCAGCAGTTCGCTTTAGCCGCATCATCCGACCATCGAACGCTCCCCATCCATCCCTCCCTTCCTCATCTACATTTCGCGATCAATCATTACAAGAAAGCGCGGCAAGAACCGTCGCGCCGATCAATCAACAGTCTGCAAAAAAATATCGCGGCTCTCCTCTCTCTCTCTCTCTCTCTCTCTCTCTCTCTCTCTCTCCATCCTATACGTAGACACACGCACGTGTGTCCTTCGCCGTTCACGTGCATCCATCAACCTCGTCGTCTACATATATATATATATATATATATATATATATATATATATAGAATAGAGACCAGTCGAGCTCTTCTCTCAGCCTGCTGACCGTCTGTCCGTCCGTCCGTCCGTTCGTTGGTTCGTCCCACCGAGAGGCCTATATTCGTAGTTACGCGCGCGGCATATGTAAATGACGCGCGTGCGCCAGGTCGCGATATCTGGCCGAGTAGCATAATAAACTGGCTGGCGTATACTGGGGTTGTGCTGCTGTAGAGAGTGAGAGAGATGTATGGAAAGTCGATGTTACCGAGGGAGAGAGAGAGAGGACGAGGTTGTCGAGAGACTGGAACTCGGGAGGACGAGAGGCGCTCGATGCGGTCAAAGAGATGCTGCGCTGTGCTAAAGTCTATACTTTGTTGTGCAAGAGTCGAGTGGTATACTTACACCGGGTTCTTTTGTCGTTAAAAGAATGAAATTTCTTCTTTTTAAAAGGTTAACTGGGTAGCTGTATTATATAGATTTTCTTGTCGTTTGATAGAACATTTTTATCAGCTTATTTAAGTACGCGGTGTGCGGAAAATTCATAGAAAATTCGTTTATATTGTAATTATTTATTACGGCATATAATTATAAGAATAATGAGCAAGCATGACGGGAAAATAATGAATTTTCATAGAAACGCCATTATATAAAGTACAAAGAGTATAATGGTTAAAAAAAAATAATCGATAATTTAACAATCTAAACAATTTTTCATTATTGAAATATTTACGAAAATATTATATATTTTAACAACATTTTTACATAAAAATAGTTTGAATATTTCCATGTACCACTACTAACTACCAACACATATTCCAGTATGATAATTATTTTTCAAATATTTATGTAACCATCATACCCTCCCATTATATAAACTATATTTTCCACAGCACCTTATAACGCAACATCTAACCAATCACCACTCTTGAACCAATAAACGACAAAAACAAATCTTCCAAGCCACCGCGTAACCGTTATTATACGCACAAAAGACGAAAATTCTTCTGAACTGCACTTAGACTGTGTGGCTTCACAACCTCGTTACCCACCCTCATGACATACACACACACACACACAGCCACACGCAGGCATCAGCACCAAGCGTCCAGTAATTCATGCGCGCGCCATAATCATTTTCCCTTGCCACCCCAGGAGCTGGGGTGGCGCGTGCGGCTAATATTAAATTTTTGCCACCATCGCGTCGCCGCGCTGCTGCATTAACGCGCGGGCCGCGTGCGTATATATAACGTAGCCGAAGGCTTCATCGGCCGACGCGCCGACGCGGTAAAAGCTTTCATAAAGTTAGCCGAGCGATTCGGCCACACTTTGTTTGCGACGCGGCGGCCGCCCGCGCGTGCACTTGATAAAAGTAATTTGCGAGTGCGGAGAGAAAATTAGCCGCGAAGTGCGCGCTAACGTTTTTGCGGCGCGTGGAAATAATATAGGAATACGCATAGATATAGTAGCACGTGAGAGTAAATATATGTACAATACTGCGTTTTCGAGACTATGTATACGAATGATATTTTCTTTCGGAATAATATAACGAGCCGTGGCGCGAGAGACTGTCCAATTAGAGCAAAATTGAGAATCGGATTTTCGGAGCGTTATAATTAACGAAATAATATACTACCGCTGCGTGCGCGCAGTGTTTTAAGAAGCAAGTCAAACAATGGGTTTATTAAAATTATTTTAAACTTGGTGTTCGAGGCACGAGTTATTTAGTATATGGACGTTATATACTTTTATTTTCGTATGTGTATACATTATTTGAAAGAATGCGCGTATACGAGAGACGCGGGTTTTGCGTAATTAAAAAAAATTTTCTGGCGCTTTTCGCTCTCCGCGCGGTGAATGTTTACATTTTTACGAAGTTGAATTAAATTGACAACAAACAGATGTTAGTAAATTTTGTCAAGTATTCTACGAATTCGTTTATTTCGTTCAGATATTCGTTTATGCACTGTTAAAGGTTTGCATTTTATGGAATATTATATTCGAAAGTTTTGGCTAAAATTTGCATTGTTTTCGCCTAAATTTAAATTAGTACATATATATACGTCAGCGTACACTTTTAATTAAACATTGTTTCATAATTACGAATAGAACGTGAAGCGAAATATTAATTTATTGCACTTTCAAAAAGCAATTTAGGAAATTCTTTATAGAAAATCAAATTAGACCGCACCTGCGAGCAAAATTCATATTACGACCGAATGAATATTACATATTTTCGTGAAAATATTTAATTAAATTTATATACGTATATATTTTTTCATTTATTTCTCTTTTCTACTTGTTATACCATATCAAAACAAAAAATTGAACAATTCTCAATAAAAAAGCCTCTCTTTTCATGAGGTTTTTACATATAACGACACATCTATTACATTCCAGTATTCCTACATTCAAAGCATCTACACACACAGACATCCTTTATAACTCAAACAAATTTTGAGAAACTTACCGTTCATACCCTAAATCAACCTCCGAGCATAGCTTCTCTTCTTGCATGAACCGAGAAGCACATATATATACGCTCCTTATTGAAATAAATTCGAAATCCAAAGTTCCTTCCCCTCTCATTCACTCTCTTCTGCTGTCTCCTTCGATTATTTATGCGGGCGCGCGTGAATTCCTACACGCTGAGCATATATACACACACATACGCGTGCAGCGTCACTTTATGAAAGCCATAAAATATTTTGACAGCACGCGGCCCGTCGAATATACTCCGCGTGCACCATACAGTAAAAGGTAGCGCATGCGCCCCGCGGTGGTACGTTACTGCTATATATACCAACTGTGTAGCGCGAAAAACGCAAAAGGCCCTTCTTCCCGCTCTATATATATACATGCGCACATGCAGGGCTTTGTACCTAATAAACGCGTCGATTCTTTTTTGCTTGCGTATTTCGCGCCGTGGATGCTGGATCCCTTTGCGGCTCTCGCGCGTACGTGTTTTGCGGGACAGCCCCGTGCGCATTGCGAATTTTAAGGAGGCGTCGTGTTTTTCTCGCGGGTGTATATAGCGGAGAGAGAGAGAGGGGGGGAAGAGAAAGAGTAGTTTTCGAGCTGCTGCTGCTGCTGTGCGCAGGTACTCGGGATTTTTTTGTGGTATGTGCACGGTGAATGGACTTTGTTTGTTGAGTGTGTGGGATGTGTTTTATTTTTCGTTGTTGTTCTTTCTTTTCTCTCTCTCTCTCTCTCTCTCTCTCTCTCTCTCTCTCTCTCTCTCTCGTTGGCGGTTTGGTCGAGCAGGTAGCACACAGCGAAGGATATTTTTTTACAGTGGCAGTTTCGGACGAGTTTTTATTTAGCTGTCGTGTTTCTCGGTAATAATGGATAATTTGTGTTCGCAGAGTGTACCAAGAATCAGTTGCCATATACATAATATATATATATATATACGATGTATGCAAATTTCGTAATTGCCGAATATTTTTAAGGCTTTTTGTTACTTTAACCATGTTGTAACTCTTTTAATATAACGTTAATAAGTTACATTTATATATATTATGTAGAATATAACAGTAAACTGGAATGTTTTTTTTTATAGATTACCCACGCTAAGTAATTTTTCATATTTTACAGGGGAAAAACGCGTTTTAGAAATAGGATCTCATCAAATCCTTCATAAACCAAGTATATTTCCATATAAATTTCCTAAAACGCTACATATACAACCCGAAAATCATAAAATTCTTCAATATACAATTCAACATAAACAGCGTATATCGCATGACGTACGATCTAAAATCATAGTTTTACAACCGGCATCCGTATATTACAAGCCAGCACCCGCACCTTGCCGTGCGTATAACCCTTTCTCTTCCTTCTCCTCCCCCGGAATATCGAAATCCCATCCCACACGTGTCAAGCGCACTGCGCGCGCACACACACGTACGCGCCATAATCCAAAATAGAATTCTCCTCTCTCACTCTTCTTTCAGCCAGCCAAAAAAAAAAAAAAAATTTCAGCATCTTTACAACGCCGTATCGAATGTCCCGCTGCTCTCTCGCACGCGAAGGTCTCGAAGGCGCCGAAAAAAGAGAAGGCAGACATGATAAAGTCCCTCTCGCTGTCCCTCCTCCTTCCTCCTCACCCCCATCGACCCGTAAAATGCGAAAGGTAACACCGGGAGAAAAAGGACGAGACTCTCTCACTCTATACTCGCGTAACGTATGACTGACGCGGGTGTATATCGTCGCGCGTGCACTGCAACCGCGATTCTCTCTCTTTCTCTCTCTCTCTCTCTCGGCTCGGATTACCCGTCGTCGTTTTTTTTTCACCGGAGAGGCGAGAGAGGGCATTTTGCGCTAGGTGCGCAAAAATGGATTTAATATTTCCGTTTGGGAGAAAGAGTGAGAGTGAGAGGTGCCCCAACCAATCGATATAAATGCAAATCTTCTCCCGATGCTTTTTCTACCGCTGTGCAAGAGAGAAAGAGAGAGAGAGAGAGATATGGCTATATGGTATATAGTTGGTGCAGGCCGGCGTGAGTCGTGGCTGGTTTGTAGATTATGAGCGGGTGCGGGTGTCACCTTCTTCCGCTTCTTTGCCGCTCGTAAAAACTCGGAGTTGTAAGAATGAGGAGGAGGAGAGGGGGATAAAGAGGAAAAAAGAGAGAGTTGTATATCTTGTGTAGAAGGATAGTCCTTTAGAGATTAAACAGTTTTATTCTTTATAGCAGGGGAGAAGATAGCATTAAATTATGTTAAATACCATCTTTTATACCTTTTAGTAATGTATATATATAGAATTACAAGGAATTTTTTTTAATTACACGCTTCCTTAGGAAACGAAATGAAGTTTATAATTAGTATATATGTGTGTATATAGATAAGTTGATTTCAAACCTTATAGAAAATCGCAGGCGGGCAATCCGACACCCGAAACTCATTAAAACTTATCAATGCCCATACAGAAAGTAATTGAAATCTCCCTAACAGCTCCGCTATACCACAAATCACATCTCGCCTTCATCCGTCAAGTCGTGCAACAGCAGCGGTAACAACATCTCGACCTCAACTGCCAAAATATACTCGCCCCCGCAATTATGACAGCCGAAAGACTGCGCCACGTCGCTATGTCGCACCCTTCGAGGTGGGTGACCGTAAAACACGACGAGGCGCGCGAGAGAGAGAGAAAGAAGAAGGCAATCGTAGAGTGGGACGGTAGGTATATAAAAAGGGCCAAGTAAGTGCGCGCTAAGAGCGACGTCGAGCGTAATGGGATGCAATTTAACGGGTCACGAAAACGTCTCCAGCAGCGCGAGTCTCTCTCTCTCTCTCTCTCTCTCTCTCGTTCCCACTCTCCTGCGCGCATAAAGAGAAAGAAAGAGTCTCAGGGGCGCGCGGACCGCGAGAGGCGAGTATATAGTACATAGTCCACCCGGCGAAATTCCATTTCGTTCCGTGTTATCGCGCTCCCGCTCCCCCTTGACAGTATAAGAGAGAGAGAGAGAAAAGAGAGCGAAGGAACTATAAGCGACTCTGCAGAAAATTATCGGAGCGAGAAAGAGAGAAGAAAACTTCTGTGCTACGTGTGTGTGTATATGTGCATGGACTACGGGGGTGGGCCCCCCGCTGCTGACGACGACGATGACTCGCGCAGGGTCTCATTGTGCGCCGGACGTTTTGCTCGGGACTTCCGCCGCGCGCGGAGATATAAATATATATATAGAAGAACGCGTAGGTGGCTGAAACGCTCGCACGCGCTCTCTCTCTCTCCCTCTCTCTCTCTCCGTAGGAGGAGGAGATGCACAGCAGTGATAAATCGCGTAGGAGAGAGATCGGGTTTAATTAGAGACACGACGACGGAGAGAAAGAGACGAAGGTTCTTGCAACGTGCGCGTTTTAATGATCGTGCTGGACAGTGTGTCGCCGGGATAGTTTTTTTTTGTTTCGTCCCGTATAGTTTGATTGACTTTCAGGAAATAAGATTATACGGTGATGATGGTTGAGCTATCGGATATGCTTTTAGTCGATCTGTTGCTATAGAGTTCTGCATATAAAATTAGTGATGAAAGTGAGATTTAAGATTTCTTCTCATGAATCCATTATTCGATGATGAAGATGGATTATTTTTGTATTCGATATTAATAATTCTGCACTGACAGGACAACGCATGTTTATACATTATATGTTATAAATATTTGATACAGGAAGAACAGTGTTAACGTGAAGAGCGATCACGCGTTAATTTACGATTAATCCACGAAATGACTAGCAGGAATTTAAAATGAGCTTGTTGTCGATATGAGCGCATAAAAGCTCTATTTTCGCAGTGTCAGAGTCGAGCTCTTTAGCTATTATGCGAGGGACGTAAGCGACACCCCCGAATGTTTTGTATTATACGAAATTATGACGAGAAATACTGCGACTCTGATATTTCGTCGATAACAAATTGTAAATTTCTTGCTGATTCATAATTCACCCGGTATGCAATGAGCTATTCGCATTGTCTTATATTTAACGTTTTCTAACATGGCAACAAACATATTAAAAAATACACGTGTTCCGTCGTAATATTACTACTCGTAAATTAATGTCAATATTTCAATTTAATCTAATATTATTTTGTAAGCTATTTTTACTTGTATTGTATTGTATGTACAACATAGAAAATAAGATGCATACACGCCGAGAAATACGAAGTGGTCCAAGTAAAAATCTCACTAGCTTGACAGCAATAAAAAGTCATTAAAACTAAAGGCCAAAATAGTATTTTCCATAATCATGAGACTTACCTTTTTGAGCCCTTTTTTGTGATCGACGTGTCACCGGGATGCATATGTTTATTAGTACAGTGACGTTTATGGAGACAAACATTCCTCCGTTTTTTGCCTTGATTGTTGAGTCCGTTTTATCGATAAATTGGAGAAACTTTCTCTTTGAGAAAATTTTCTCCCTCCATCATCTTTGTAAAACCTACTCTTCATTTTCACCAATGAAAATGACTGAAGTGAGTTAAAATATAGTAATCGCGGATCATCTCTGCAAGTTCACGAAGGAGCTGACAAGAAATCTTCAGCTTCCTCAGTAGTCGAGCAGCGCTTAGCACACACACATCTCGCTCTGTCAAATATATACGCGAGTAATAATACAAAGTTGTTCTTTGTATTTTGTGTGATTTTAAACTGATTCAATATAGACATTTTTCAAACATAGAGTGTCCGTATTTCTTATTTAATATACTTCAAAAACAGTTGTGTCAAATTAATTTCGAACACAACGTGCCCAAAGCACAGAAATTTTCCAATACGTACTTAGCATAGTAATTACGAATACTTTCAACTTATACCCGAATATTCACTCGCAATCCTTTTAAATAATGAAATCAATATATCATCGAACCTGATCTATGAGTATATACTACCCCCAGCGGCGATAAATAATTTTAATGCGGGCACGTACACATACACGCGGGAGCCTAAAAGTAGCGGTTCACCAGTAATTCGCAGCGATCGCTCATGAGCGAAGGAAATTAATTACCGACAAGTGGAAAAAGGTCCAGCGCGCAGTGGCTTATACCAGTACTGGCATATATAGCCGAACCTTTTTTCGTACGCTCGCGCTTTCGAGAAGAAATGGTTTCGCATTTTTTCTAAAACTCGCGCCCAAACAGGCGCAAAGAAACCAAGCTTTCAAGAGCACTCACTCCGTGCGAAACGCCCTGGAGTGGGGGAACGAAAGAAGCGAAAGGAAGAAAAAAAATACAGTTTGTAAGTTTATCCGGGGGAAGCCGTTGGCGCGTATATAGTTCGAGAACGCTAGACGCGCCCCGGTCATTAATATAAAACTGTTTCAGCACTTTCTGCTCCATAATAGAAGTTGCCAAGCCGCGCGATACGTAATTTAAAGCGAACAGTAGAAGTGTTGTGTAACTTTTTGATGAATTGTTTTGGTTTGATACAAATTATATATGTTGTAAGTAGTTATACTTGCTAATATCCGGAAATCAACATCATTCGTTGGGAAATATTATTTCTTTTTTCACGTAATTTATTTAACATTGTCAAAATTTCTGATAAAAAAATGTTAAAAGGTTAAATATTTAACGTTATTTTTTGCCCCATGATCAGCTCAGTTGAGCTTAATTAAAGGACTGGCTGATAAAGTCAACTCTTTTCAAGATAGACAATTCATATCGTCTCTTTGAAACAACTGTTCGTTAATCTAATAAATATTTAATGCAATTTATTAAGGAATAGAAAGATACCCGGAACAAAGAGACATATTGTCAAGAGAATATATTAGGTACCACCGCGATTGATAATTAGAATACCTTATACATAATACTTTGGAAACTTGAAGATGATCGAATTTTCATGATATCAATAATAAAAATGTTATTCTTATGATTCATTCGAGGCTGTAATTCATTAGACGCCTAACCTAAAATTTTCTGCATTTAACACATACACTTGACAGTAAATTTCTTGCCGTGGAAAAGTATTCCCCCCTAGCTATGCAACCATGAACCAGAGTACGATGTAGTCGTTACACTTGAAATGGGGATGAACCGTTCGAAATGTGAATATTGCGAAGCGATTGTTATTGGATCCACGGTTAGGATAAAATATTTAGGAATAAAAATATTGACAATCTCTTTTAATTAAAAAATAAAATGACACTAATAGCTAGCCGAGCTACTAAGTGATTAATGTCCAATGGAATTTTTTTTAACTTTCGTTAAGTATAGTTATCAGAATCAAAAGGAAAAAATCGAAATTTTAGAATAATGTAAAACGTTTCGTCTGGACTATCAAAGTGGACTCATGAGTTATGAAGGCTATGGTAGTATAATTGCTATGCTGGACATTTTTTATTTGCAAAAGAAACTTTTTTTCTTTGTTCCTAGATTTTATTTCCATTTATAGTTGTGCAAAGTGTACAATTATTATTTAGATTATTTAGAATTGAAATACAATAGTATTAGAAAATACGTTTATGTGTATTCCCATAAACGTACTTACACCTTCATTACCTCTAGAACGTATTGACGAATTCTGATAAACAAAGCTTTGTTTTTGAGGATGTTTTAAAGATCTAAAATCTTTTCTTTTATTACACAACCAAAAGTTTATTTATAAATTTTAGTTTTTTTTAATATTTTTAATATGATAACATCTTATCAAACTTGTTAAGCACTTTAACATGTTAAAATTTTAACTTTTTTTTCTTATTATATAAAAAATTGTATTATTTATCTGAATTGCTTGTGGAATTTCTCTTATGACTATATTTTCAAATGTAACCTATAATTCATTTTCCTACTGTTATTATATAAACCTGGCATAGTCACCGTTGTCAAACTTGCCAATAATTCATATAACAATTTCATAAGTTCAATGTAACACCTACCTGTAGTGTCTGGAGTTTCTTTCCAATAACTACTTTTAGCTTCTACTATAAATGTATTTAAAACGAAATGCCATTATATATGTTATTAAAATTCCTCGAACATAAATTTAAATATTCTTATATTCCAATCGGATGATTACTCAACTATAAAATACTCAAATCCCAATAGTTTGAAAAAAAGAAATCCGCATCACGAATGAAATTTCTATTTTCAACAATAAATTAATTTTATATACCTTTCGAGCTAATGGATCTCCTTCACCCCAACCGAAAGCGACCACCAAAAGCGCTCGCGACTCGCGATCGCATATAATTAAAGCCCCTTTTCTGGAAATGCAAATTCCCGCCCGTTCATCTTCCTCCTCCGCTGGAACTCGCGGCGCGAATGAAGAAGTGGCGTCATCATTTACCTCGTGCACGCGCGCTTATAGCAGTGGTAGTAGTAGTAGTAGTAGTAGTTCGAAAACCGTTTTCCGCGCGAACGTCCACGAGAAAACAGGTGTCGGCGATTTATGCCCGAGTTTTTGGAAGTCCAGTGGAGTTAGGATTGCAGAAAGAGAGGGAGAAGCTGAATTCGCTCGGTAGTGTCGGCATTAATCATCGGCCGATCGGACGGCGACGCCCTTCGGCCGTGACTTTTTGCGTTTCTTTGCGGACGCGCCGCTGAGCTCAAGTCGAAATTGCTTACGTCTGGAGGTCTAGGCGAAATCTAATATTTCCCATGTTGAAGGAGTATATTCGAACGCATTGCCTGGATATTTGTAGAAAGTATTACGTTTCTATATGTTTTTTTGGTTCATTATATTTCAAATTAAAATGTACGTGTACTGTACCTTTAATTAATATCTGTTCTGTAGGCTTTACAAAAATATCGTATTCATAATAACAAATATTGTACAGACTGAATATGAATACACTACAATGTTTTCACTAATTAAATTCTGTCTGCCATTATACATTACATTTATGCACAAAAAAAAATTCTCAACAATTCATCACTACGACTATTTTTTTCCACAGTTCGCCTGCCTTGGGGCATAATTTACGAGGGCCGTTATTCCAAGCTGTTCGTCGAAAACGAGGAAAAATAACGCAAACACAACACGATTGAACGAAGCGCGCGATAGAGCATCGAAAAAGTTTGGTAAATGAGCTCGTGCGCGTGCGCCCGCGTTATGCGCTGCTCATTCAAGAGAGGGAACAGCTTAACGCGATGGTCGCTCGAAGGCCCTTTTAATAAAACTTTTCACAGGATTTCGCGCTGCCTAATGGCACGGAAAAACCGAGCGCCCATAACCATTATGCCCATTGAATCCCGAAAAATGTTTTTGCCGTTCGGTGTAATGGGAATACGTATCGTTATTATTAGGCGTATGAGTTACAGATTTACCCGGGATTTTGGATGCTGTATAACAGTGTTTATTACTTGAAAGAGCATGAAAAGTATTGGTTTGTAAAGCATAAATTGTAGTATAACCAGGATTAATAAGCAAAATAATGATACACCTACGATAAAATTCAATAACTTTAATAGGTTTTTTTTCAAAATAGTTTTCAAATGTCAGTATTCTTAAAATTAACACATCAACATGTTATTACCATAAAAATCAGACGTTAGCTTTTTACGCAAAAGTATTTTATACAACGCTTGCCATCTTGTATACGACTGAAAACGATAAGATTAATTGGTCAATCAAAACCCTCGATGACCCACGAAAATAAATTTTCTCGACAATTATATATTTCTTGAACTTTGACAAAACGTGACTGCACAAGCACCCGCAGAATGTAATTTATGTTCTTGTTCGGTGTTGATATACCTCGTATAACAAGCCCAGCCAACAAATAACGTAACTGCCATCTGTTGTATTTTTATACATCCTTTACAACTCGTGATTTTCTTTAAAAATCTACTTAAGTACCTCATAACTGCAAAATTAACATTTCTATTTTTTTGTCTTCTAAAACTTTTACCGCTGTCATTTTAATAGCTCAACCAACCGAATAATTAATTGTTATTATTCCTTAACGATTCCATCAGTAACGTAATTACAAGAATAATTATTTAAGAGAAAAGTTATTGATTTTAAGATTAAGCATTATTGTTCGTTGAAACGAGGATTTATTATAAACCAATTATTGTTATAATAACTTAAATTAATATGCATTGTAATTTTATGCTTATAATTATTCGATTCACTCCGCTACGTACCAATCCGATTATATATTAATAATTTCTCGTGAATAAAAGAAAATTAAATATTTTTTAAATATAAATTATATATAAATATAAAAACAATAAAAACAATGTATATATACATTTATTTGTAAAATCACATACGCCAAAATTAATTATCTTTCCGAACCCAAAAACCGTTCTCCAATCCATAAACTTCAACCTCAAAACGATAAAAAAAAACAAGCCAAAACCGAAAAAGATAGCCACAACCAAAAATTAACGAGCACGAACGAACGTTGCGTCCTATATATATCGACCCTCCAACGTCATCGATTCGCAGCATTGATTGAAACAGCCGAGACATCGATATATACACATATACACATACATACACATGGCACACTCACCGCACGTAACGCACAACCAGTTATGGCGTCTCGGGGTGCATTGTGCGGAGGCGCATAAATCTCGGCGGCTTTATTGCCGTTATATGCTAAGCAGGACCCGCAGAAACCTTGGGAGAGAGAGCGAGAGAGAAAGAGAGAGAGAGAGAGAAAAAAGAGGGCCCCGTATAAAGCCCGAACGCGGAAGAATAATGCGCGTGCGCGCCGCTCGTTTTGTTGGGATGCCGCGTGAAAGCGCGCGTCGTTGCGTCGAGGTGGTGATGGTGGTGGTGGTAGTAGTGGTGGCCTTTTAGAGGAGAGGCGAATTGCGGCATATATATGTGTGTATGCGTTGTGTATAGGAAGGCGAGGGTATGTGTGGGGTGTGGGGTGTTTTTGTGCATTTATATATATATATATGGTTTTATTGCGGATTCTGTGGTGTACTCTAGAAAGTGCAAATGGCTTTGTATAGTAATGGAGAAAGGCGAGAACTAAGTATATTGTTTCTTTTCTGGACCTTTATTGGTCTTCAACTTATTATGATTTTACATAGTTCTATTTACGTGTTTTGCGCGAGTATAATTAAATAATCATTTCAGCCTGAAATTCTTATCACCTATACAAGTTTTTCTGTATATTAAACATTTTTATAAACAATCTATGCATCTCCATCACGAGATTTCACTTAACGAAGATGTATCTTTATCCAATATTACAGACATTAATGAAAATAATCCATCAATGTACATACATATAACATCAATATGCAAAAAAAAATGCTGAACTCTTACTATATATATAATTCAATTTGAAACCTTACTTCTATGTCGAAAAGGTATATATATATAGAAGCAAAAAAGAGACTGCTCAGCGACAGACCCGCCCAACGCATCATTTATCAATTAGACACGTGCGTACAAAAACTTCCACCACTCTCTCTCTCTCTCTCTCTCTCTATCACGTACACTAAAAATCGCACAGCCTTGCACTACACACATACCCCGGGTTCTTTCTTCTTCCTTCCTTCCCCGCCTCCCCTGCATCTAACACTTCCTCTCGTTCCTTATAAATTCCCCTCCTTCTCTCTTTGTACACGCAGCAATCTCTCTCTCTCTCTTTCTCATAAGAGCAAGCGAGCGTGTGCGCGCAAAACCGGTGCGCGAGGAGCGATCGTTACCGCTGATTTATGCGCTCATTCGTTTTCCCGATGCAGCACCGCCGCACGCCGCCGCCTTTCCTTTCATTCCTCCGCTCGCGCGTCTTCTCTTTTTCTCTCCTACCACTGTGTTTTCCACGTCATACACGTGGGGCTAATTTCGTTAGTCGCATCTCGCGCTCCTTTCTTGCCGGCGCGTGCGGCGCCTTGTCGGGGAACCAAGGGAAGAAGAAGAAGAAGAAAGAGAAGGAGCTGCAAGAGGAGAAAGGAAAGGTCTTTTATTTTCAATTATGAACGAGCACGTGGGGCGTCGCGCGCCTTGTTTTTTTTCTTTCTTCCTTTTGCCTGCAAGAGCAGCGAAAACAAAAAATTGCCGCAATAAAGTAGCCCCCGGCAAGCGCGCAGGGCAAGGTCGTAGTCTCGCGGGGGCGTCGGGCTGTGCAGTTAATGGAAATTTGTTTGGTTTGATGAAGTATATATGTATATAAGCGGGGTTTCTTTCGCGGACTGCTTTTGTACATGTTTTTTTCTTTTATGTCGGTTGGTAAGGGAACGCGATGAGGTGGGGTGTACATGTGGTGTGATCGAGTTTTATGTGGGATTTCGCGACGAATAATAATTGGTCTTGCTGTGTGGCCCGTGTAATTTAATTCGATAGCGACGCTGATTCTTTCCCTTTTATTTGGTTCTGAATTTTATGTAAATGAACATTGTTTGGTAACGCAAAGAATAAGCGAAATTAATATATTCCAATTTTGCATTGATTTTTTTTTAAATACATATAAGTTGTTAACTTTCTTCTTTTCAATTATTACCATTTCCAGCAATTTTACTTCAAAGAACAACGAATAAAAACGTTAATTTCTACATTTTATCTGGAAATTTCAGTCGACACAGTATATAAAGAAAGTTACTACTTTTAATGAAAAATCCATCGACGCGAACACCATTCCTATATATATCTCCAGGTTAAAAAATAAAAAAAAAGAAACGCTATCCACGGACGATTGAAAATAATGGCAGACTTCTGCAAGTACTTCGCAGACCGTCAGCATTTCGAATCAAGTCGACCGCTAAATTTGAATACACCTCTCCCTCTCTCTCTTTCTTTCTCTCTCTTTACTTCTCCACTCACCAACTGGAAAAGACAAAAAGAAACGGGTGTTCGCGCAATTCTCCCGCGCGCTACCAACTACTACGACTCTCCACGCAGCATAGCACACCGGACGCGACAATGAAAAGCGCATCTCGCGCTCGACGAATTCCTTTTATAGGACTCGCGGAATCTCGCCCTCTCTCTCACCCCCCGCTGTACGCGGCTGCATCCCGATCGGAAGTGGTCCAAGTCCATTACGCTCGCAGGGCTTTTAAACTCGAAACTTTTCAAACCATCCACTCCCTCTCTTCCTCACTACTTCGACTTCTTTTCCCTTCTACTACTACTTCTTCTTCTTCTTGTGCTTCTTTTCGCGCGTGTCTCTTGCGCGTCGGTGTGTGGGTATGTGTGTGTGTATAGCGCGGTAACGCCACGGGAAATTCAAAACCACCAAGTAAAGGAACCACAGCAGCAGCCGCGAAACTCTCCCCTTACCAGGCGTTATTCGATTTCGCTGATGGAGCGTAGAAAAGCGCGTAGATGTGGGGGTGGATGAAAGAGAGAGAGAGCGTTAGACAAAAGGTTTTCTGGTTATACGCGCGCGCTTGTGGGGAGGAAAGGTGTCACTGTGGTTTAGTCAATGTTGACATGAAATTTCGATAACAAAGGTGAATTTTGAAAAATATATTATTCTTGAAATACGTAACAGGGTTAAAGCTTTACAAGTATTTATTAAAATTTATATTAAAAAAGCGAATATTAATGTTTTTTCTTATAGGTATTTTTATCTTTTTGTAAAATAAATTGTCAATGAAAAGGTCGTGCATCTTCTATTCCGAAGACTTCAACTAGGATCAAAGACCTAGACAATCCACTATATATATACCTATATATAGGTGCATACATATAACATACATCGAAAAAGGAGAAAGTCGTCGCAGACAAAACAAAATTGAGCTTGGAAGAAAAAGTCCGCGGCGTTTCTCTAATTCGCCTGCCAATTCGCGGAAATGACAGTCCGCGCGCGAAAGCCCCCGCACCGCATTCCCGCGTTTCTATTTTAAACACGCACATATATCCGCAAATACAGTAAACCCCGCCGTCGTCGGTCTCTCACTGCGCACTATACTAAAATCCTCAACACTCGCACTCATAGTCTTCCTATATACATACATATAATTGAATATATATACTCCCAGCCAGGTTAAAAAAAAGTCAGGGTGGCACTCGGCTCGTCAAATCGAAACGACGACGGTAGAGAAAGAGAGCGCACGGCGCTTTTTTTAATTACTCGCGCCGAGTAAACGCGACTTAATCCGATTCTCGATAATGTTTCATTCCGCGACGGGCGCGCGTGTAAATCCCTCTGCAGTTGGAATGAGAAGAGGAAACGCGAGCGGTTATCTTGGAACGCCAGAGATGGTCTGCGCGCAGCCGCAAACGAAAAATGCGACGACACCTGCGGCTCTTATAACGCGCGGACCAGGAGCTGAGTATATATACGTGGAGGGGGAGAAGGATTAGGCTGGGACGCCAGGAATGCTATATATATGCGTGGAGTTTTAGAAAGTTGAGCGTGGGGAACGAGTTTTAACGTGGGATTGATGATGGAAAAAGTTTTTGATGAAAAAATTCGATATATGATATGGGATTTGTATAATTAATATTTTTTATCAAGTTAACTTATTTGTTTCACGAAATTGAGTATTTACGTTGAAAAAGCGATTTTAAACTTTTATGTTTGTTACGGTTATGAAATTGATATGTAGAATACGATGTATGAATCACTGATTTTTATTATTATGTGTTAATTATAAATGAAAATATTTATTTAGGTTCAAAAACATTTTATCCAAAAAAGGGATTATTTTGAAAGGTAAAAATCAGTATAGATTTTTATTAATATTTTTTTAATCTTTTTTTTTCAATGATACTTCATTCTCGAAAGTAAATAGAAAAAATATGAATAAAACGTTTCTCCTTCTCTCTTGCGCGCGTGCGTTCGATTTTGTATAAAAATATGATATTGATCAATTTTGATGAAAATATTTATTTTCAATTTCTATAGACTGCGCATATACGAAACCTTGTAAATATTTGATGTATAAAAAGCATCTGCTATCAAAACGAATTTTTTTCTTTTTTTTTAATAGAGTGCATTCAATACGTTCGTGGTTTCAAAATAAACCAATATCGACAACCGAATGACTTTTATTTTCTGTTTTACGAAACAATAATTCTCTTTCTTTTAATTCTTTTTGTTTCAAATTTCCCTTTTTTCCAATTTTCAATTAATAAAAGTTATTTTGTCTGTGTTGTAATATAACAGCACTTATTTGTTAAAAAGTTTAACATTGTATATTATTAATACGAACAATTTATTACAATATATAGGTACAGCAGTCTCCCATCACGTTAGTTCTTGAATGACATAATTCAGTTTAAGGTAACCATAATTTAGCCGATTGTCATTTCAGGACGTATTACAATTACCGATAATTACTCATTCGTATCTTGATCGATAAACTTGTCAGCTTAACTGGCATTTGCATTTGTACTATCCATTATGGCTTATTGACGAGTATTGTCATATGTATAATCATCGCTTTATGTATACTCCCGTTAGCCTCAACTGTCTGACGCTGTGTAAACATATATCAAACCATATAACTAACCAACATAAAATACCTACGAAAATATATTAACAACAACTCAAGATCAGTTACCCTTAAGATAATATTTTTAGTTTAAAACCAAGGAAACACAATAATTTATTGATTATTGTAACCATTTTTTATTTTTCTTATTATCTAAATTTATTGCAATACATTAATGTATTAAAACGTTTTCTGTTTCAGGTGAGATATCAACATGCGCTTATAAATAAAGACTTCTAAGCTGCAATGTGTAATGGTAAATGTATATGTTCTAATTAAAGAGTAAACCATGACTAGAAAACTACTACCATACTTAAAAGTAAAGAAATTAATAAACTGTTGTGTTGCCTACCACCATTAACGATACTTTCCCTAACAGCGTAAATTTTTTCACAACCGAAAATTTGCATAACAAACCGCTTAAAAATGTTGCCCGACGACCAATCTCGCGACGTCGTCGTGTACATGTATACATTTCGCGTGTTTACGCGACACTAATCTTACATATATACCTTCCGTCCGAATGAAGACGCGATCGCTTGGGCAAATTTACGAGCTAAAAAGTCGGCCGCAATCGTAAATCGTCGCTCACGCGCGCTGCTATATATATGTACACGATTCGCGATGTATGATTAAATATTATTAACTTCGTCGCGCAAGTTAGCTCCGTGTGCGTATATACTGCATGACGCCTGATGGTTTGTAATTGTTACGACTTTTACGCGACCATAAACACTTCAGTCTTTGATTGGTGGACTTGCGGGGCGCACGCAGACTGCAGGAGGCGGGGGTGTATATACCGTAATTACGCGGCCGAGCTGTCGATAAGGAGCTGCGCTGAGTTTATATAAGGGTTCGCAGTGCGGTGGCTTTCGATGATTGGAGAAGGGAATTTATACGGGTTTCTTGGAAAATTTCTTTCGCTGATTGATTTTGCCGGCGTATCGGCACAGTATAAGCACTTGATTGTGATATATATATATATGGATTGAGTTATGTTTGATGAGTGAAATTGTGTACGCTCTCCATAAAATTTAACGATAAACAGTAATATTAATTTATAGATGTAACAATAATGTTATAAACTACATGTTACTTATACGTACCAACCCTATAAACAATAACGTTATGTATATAATAACAGCATCAATTCCCAATTAATTTTTATACCTACATCCATATATCTAAAAACGAAATCTACACCTATACTTACCACCCGTAATATTAAAAAATGTACACTACAGCTGTTTACGCTGCAACGATTAATCTACACAACAACATACAGCTATACCTACTCACATAATTATACGTGACCTATCGATATTAATATCCGCATTGACTTGCTCCACCTCTACACACTCGTTCGCTCTCTCGCTAGCACTTTTTTATACACTCTCCCCACACCCATCCTAATAAACTCCCCGGTGCAATTTAGATCCGGGCTTGTGTACCTTAGATAACCCCGGTGCGCGCCTACCTCTCCTCTTTCTCGCACAGACACGCGCCGGCGGAAAAACGGCTATGTAAACATATTTTTTCGTCCGCCGGGCGCGGGCGCGCGCGACGTCTTAAAGACGCCGGTAATTTTCTCCCTCTCTCTTTCGTCCCTATATCCGTCTACCTAGAGTAGAGCACGACGGCGCACTGCTTGTCTTATCGCCGTCACGTGGCGAGCTCGCGAGCGTTGCACTGCACACTCGGCTTCTCCCTCTCAACGTCGTAAACCGCAGCTTTTTACGAGGCGACTATATCCTCAGTTTGGCGGAATGTCCTCGGGACACGCGTCCAGGAAATTCCCAGACAGCAAGAGCACGCGACGAGAGGTGAGCGTATAGCAGCCGTCATCCGGTTTTCGAAAGCCGCGAGAGGGTCGAGGGTCATTTGCGAGCGCGCGCCCGCATTATTTCCGAGAGCGTACGCTGCTGCTGCTGCTGCTCCGCGTTGTCATCGCGATCTCGACTCGGACGTTAATAAATTGGGCGCGCTTGCATGGAGGAGAATTTGCGAGCGCGGGTACGACGAGCTGAGTTGTGTCGTTGCCGTGGGAATATGGTGGGGTGTGTTTCGAAATGTTAGCGATTGACGTTGTTTACGTGCGACGTGTAGATATATATCACGTGGTTGAGGATTATTAATGGTTTGTCAAAGTTAATCTTTGAATGTATATTTCAAGTGTTGGGAACATTTAATAATAGGGTTTTTTAATAATATTGTTGGATAGTCTGAAATGCAGGTTTTAAGACAATATTAGTTACTAATTATAGGAAGAGGAGAACAGAAATATTGTTACAGAATAATATAAGTAGTAAAGTTACATTGTATACTATATAGGATACGTATATTGATGTGTGCCTTCTATATATGTTAAAATTAATATAAAGTACACGAATAAGTTCAATCACACCAACTAAATTCTTACGCTTCTTATCACTTACTTATTTTTTCTAATACAATTCATTTTTTCTTATGTACACTAAAAAATCACTTAACAACATCAAAACTTATCACTATATTATTTATTTAAACATTCAAGCTGTGTAATTCAAACCCCTACGCTTCATTATACTAAACCTAAAATTTTTCAATATTCCACCTAAAATTCATATAACGATACAATTTCCCCAGCAACGATCTAATCCCCGGCGAATCTTCCGTCCATTGTTAAAATTTCAAGGTTGTTCGTTGGCTACGAGCACCTTCTTAAAGACGAACCACCCTTTACCTTCTTCCGTACGTAACTATCCTTTCTCTCTCTTCTGCCCATCTCCCTTTTACCCTTATACGCAACGGCAGCAGTACTACTACTACTCGTCGCGCGCAAATTAGTTTCGAGTTAATCGGTGCCGGCGCTTCGCTCGTCGCTGCGTTTTGCACACACGTAAGTACCTCTAGCCTGCGTGGATGACAGGAAGACGAAGCGAGCGAGCGAGAGAAGAGCCGACAGAGCCATAAAGCAAGACGGAGACGGGATGAAAGCCCGGGCGCGCGTTCGTGGATGTATATAGGTAGGGGGGTATAGCAGAAAAGGGATAATTTACATTTTAATTGCACGGAGAGGGTGGTGGTACTGGTCGAGGCTCTCTCTCTCTCTCACCCCGGAAACGAGGGACATCGCACTCTCGGAAGGTGTGTATGTATGTACATGCTGCATGTGTATACGAGTGTAGAGACAGAGTTCGGTAGGAGCCAAAGGGGCGAAATTGGACCCCCCGCGCCGAGAGCCTTATTACATTCAGCTCGCGGTGGACTGTCGGAAATAGAAGCGCGCGTGCGCGCTTGCTATACCCGTCGCCTTTTGCCTGTATATATATGCATTGCGCGCGCGCGCGGACGTGCGTTTATTTTGCTCCTTTTGAAGTTTTCTTCTACCGCTGCTGCTGCTGCAGCTTCTTCTTCCTTCAGCTGGTGCCCTTTGCCCTGCAAGCAAGCCACCGCTATACGCTTGTTTACTCTAGCTTCTTTTTCGACTTTGAGTTTGCTTTTTTTCCGCGTATATGACGGTTTGTATACGCTTATGTGTATAATCGCAGTATAGTAGCAGATGCGCGTGCGCGCAGCGTAAAAAGTTTCGCCTATGTGTACACGGAGAGGCGGCGATAACGCCGTGAGTAATGCCTCTGAAAGTTTCGGCCCTATTATCCGCGCGCACCGAAACTCCTTCCTTCTCCTCCTCCTCCTTTGTCATATATGCTATTAATAAATTTCGCGCGGGACTCTTTATTAGTCGAGCGTTGGAGTTATATAGAGGGTGGGTAATCGATAATCCAGCAGGTGCAGCCCACCAACCGCCGACCAATTGGCTCCCGTACGTGGCGTACAAGAGAGTTCTGAAAAGTTGGCTAGTTCCTGGGGGGGGGGGGGGGGGTTAAA
>JAWWEQ010000001.1:15314741-15354817 GCA_035583055.1 Torymus tubicola
GCGAGAAGGATGTACATTTCACAATTAGGATGTCTGGGGATAGTGAATTAATAGGTATTGGAAAAACCATTGTGAGAAATGGGCCGCTTTTTTAATATATAAATCACTGATGAAGGGAAATTAGTTGGAATCTGGCAATTTGTATTAGATGAAAGGTTGGAGGTAAGGTTTTTCGCGTTTTATGCCTATTATTTCTTTAAGCAGTTTTTTCTTGCAGTAAGTAACAATGTTGATTGAAGTGCTGGAATTTAGAGACGTGACGTCAAATAAGTTTATTTTATTTTTAAATAATTTCTTTCATTGCTATCAGAATCGAACTATACTTGTTACATGATTGGTAATTTTATTTTAACAAATTTTACATAGTACAAAATTCTGTTTGTGACATTAATGAATATTTATTTACATTTTTTTCATCGCTACTAGAATGTTTTACAAAAGATAATTTGTTTTGTTAATGCTATAAATAAAAGCGTCGTTTTACAAGTGCACATGTTACAACGGAACTACGAAACATACATATGACTACATTCTAAATACTGAAGATATTATATTTATATACAAAGTCTATATAGGAATAGTGTTCTAACAGAACGTGTGAATATATAATATATTGTAGAAAACGTAAATCTTAATAATTTATCCGATCTCTAAATATAATTCGAAAACATTGTCTTTTCGTTCAATACAAAAGAGTTCAACAACCACTCATGGCCGCACTCATTTTCACACCGCACCACTTTTTTAAATACAGCCATTTCCCCAGCATGCACACCAGGGCACACTACCACTGCTGGTACTCCCCTTCCTCGTCTTCTCTCTGATAGCAGCTTCCCGGCTACTGATCGAATTCGTTCTCTCCCTCTCGGAGTTGGTGCCCTCGTTGCCCGCGTCCGCCCTGGACAATCTCCTTTCCCGTGCGTTTTCCACACTACGACTACGCGAGGTACGCACCGAACTCACAGATGGTCGCTTCCTCGCACTGAAGTACAGCGATACGCGTTTTGTTTGATCGGCTTTCTTTGGTGATTCCTGACCAGACGATGATGAACGGCTTTCATTTTTATCGTCTACGGGAGCCTCGCTAGCGCGACGAGCCTTCGAGCTGAGTTTGCTGGGTGACTCTGGAGGAACGTCGTTCTTCGAGGAAACACTGGTTTGCTTCTTCAGCTGATCCTTGCGTCGTTGAACGCTAGGGGATCGTCGTTTCTCTCGCACGGATCCTGATTTCTCCTTGCGTGATCGTCGTTTCTTCGGTTGCTCGGATGTCGATTCTTGGTTAGTGTCCGTTGCATTTGTTACTACCGGAACTTTAGTATCGCTCTCAATCGTCGTATTCGTAGCTTCTTCTTCCAGCGACGTTTGCGTCTGGGCTGGGACCTTCATAGCCACTGTGTCATAATACATCTTCATCCCCTGTCCAGGACAATAGACAGCGGCTCCTCTGGGGACAAACGGAACGTTCTGATATAGCCTGGAATTCTGTTGCACCGGACTGGTGCCCGTTGGCATTCTCCTCAATGCTTCTAGCTCGTATGGAGTCATAGGCGGTATTTGAATCGTATGTGGACTCGGTGTTTCGAATGAAGTCACGTGATATTCTTGTCTGTCTCCACTTGGATCCAAAAGTTTTGATGGTGGAATCAGAAGTCTTAGACGATCAATATCATTACGCTTGCAGTTACTACGGTCAGAATCTGCTGCTGTACCGGGCCCAGTAAAACTCGGCTGTACCCTGACGGGACTGGAATAACTTGTACCGAGTACCGGACTTTCTGATACCTGAATGGATAGAGGATGTGTCACAGGACTAGTTCCATCGGTCCTTACGGGAAAATTTTGATAGGCTTGCTCGAAATTTTGCAGGAATGGATTGTTGAATAGCTTGTAGTCTATTGACGGCAGCTTTGGAATCTCCGGTGTATCCGGACTTGGCGATTTGCGAGATCCAGGCTGCCGCAACGTCACGTTCAGTTGACTTTTAAAAGCCTTGGAGGTTACAGATATATTATCCAAAGTATTGTCACTCTTAGCATGATTCTGTTCGTTATTAGAAAATTGGAACGTCTCGGTGAATGATAATCTCGAACTCAGGTCCTGACACGACACAGACTTAGTCAACATATTGGCGGAGCTGTCATTATTGCTTGCTCCGTTGTTACGCACATCAGCAACCACCAGCAGATTTTCCGAGCTGAAAAAAGCCTTGGCATCGCCCCTTTCGATGTGTCCCATTCCGTTAGGGCAGGGGATAGCTCCATTCACGCAGATATCGGCTCCTCCTTTCTCGCAATTATACCGGGACCTCGATACAACTGTGGAGACAGTTTTTTCGCTGTTCGAGCTGTTTCCACTATTATCCGAGAGCCTCGTGGCTATCGACAAGTCATCCATCGTCGAGCCGTCTCCGTTATTGTTGTATCTCGACTTGGTGGGCAACGGAGCGAAGAAATGCCTCGGCCTATTGTCGACAGCGGCAAGCGACGCGTCCGGCATCGTGCCGTTACTCTCCATCTGTTTTATTGTCTCCCCGTTGCCATCGACGTCATCGATCGAGCGCGTCTTCTTTCCCTCGGTAGCACCGCTGCAATTTCCCGCCGGCGCTTTGTCCCCGGCTGTGCCATTATCCTGAGGGCCAGCGCGAAAATTGTCAGCGCTCGCCGACTGATGCTGCTTGAAAAAGGCCTTCCTCCGTTCCGCCAAACTCGGACGGGAAGCAGCCGCAGCGATGACCACCTGACCGTTCTCCGTCACCTCGGGCGGCTGGAGCGCTGCCGGAAAGTTCACAGCGGAACCACAGCTCACGTTACTCTGCCAGCCCGCAGGCGGGGGTGGATGGCAATGGTTATGCGCATCGAGACTCGGTTGCTGACCGGTGTAAAGTGGAGGATGAGTTGCCATCAGAAGGCAGCTTTTGCCATCTATAGGTACGTTATTTGAGTAGCCGCTCGCTGCGGCTTCACTACCGGGGAAGACAAACGGGCAATCGGGCTGATAGCCGAAACTCGTTGTCGCAAGTGTATTTGACTGATCGAAAGATGTATTCGTATGGAACGGAAAGTGAGTCTGCTGTAGTGGCGGTGGTTGTTGTGAATGTTGCTGCTGAGTCAGAGGTACAGAATCCTTTGACGGCCCATCCTCCTTCCTCTCTACGTCTTTCTTTATTTCCTCTTCCTCGTCGACCACTGAGAGGTCGTTGAAATTTCTGAAAGTTCGATGTGTTGGACTGTTGCTGTTGATGGCAATGTTGTTGTTCATTTTTTCAGACGAGATCTTTTGGTTCTCGGCGTTCTCCAGCTGTTCGTCTTGATCGTGCTCCTCGCCGACGTCGCTACCTGACTCGGATTCGTCTTCGTCGTCATCTTCGTCCTCATCTTGTTCCTCATCATTATCGGAGTACTCTGATCCACTAGCTTCGTCGTCTGAGCGATCCTAAGAAAAAAATATAATTTCAGTTTTGAGCAAACACATTCTTTATAAAGAATTTTATCTTAAACGATCCATGAAGATGCTAGCTCATTTCTATTTGCTTACATGCTGTTATCTGGTAGTAAACTGATAATAAAGTATAATGAAGCTATTTTACAGCATAATTAAATTTGGATTCTAATAGAAACTATAACCATATTAAACTACCATCATCTCAAATAAGCCTGCTCATATAAAAAAAAATCAATTTATAAAGTAAAAAGCAAAATAGATGTATTTTCCGTTAATTAAACCGGAACTTAAGTACATATTTAAACTATTTACAGGAGAGTATATATTTTATGATAGAATATAGACTGGAGTCGATAGTAAATTTAATAACGCGAGCGATATGAGTATTTTTAAAGCCCAGCCTTCCCACGCGATCTCTTCTTATCGAGATATCGCTATAGATATTATCTCTCTTGCTCTCCTCCTTTCACTTCAGTCTGATGCCGATATACAGAGTCGCGACGGAAAGTAAACAGTTTTACGAGAATACAGTCTTCACTTCGCGGCGTCGGTGGACCGGCCAATATGTTGCAACTTTTTACGATACTATCACTCTCTCTCTCTCTCTCTCTCTCTCTCTCTCTCTCTCTCTCTCTCTCTCTCTCTCTCTCTCTCTCTCTCTCTCTCTCTTCCTCTCTGTCTCTTCTCCTCTTCGGCAAATGAAGCGCCGTAAAAATCCCTTTTACGCCCGCGCATTAATAAATCTCTTCTACTCGTTGGCGAAAAGTCAGCCGTGAAAAAGCGATCGACAGGCATTTTTGCATAAAAACGCGCTCGAGCTTCTGCGTGATTATACGGAAAAAACTAAAAGAGGCATGCGCAGCGCGCGTGTATCAGAAAAGAGAATGAACACGCGATGAGAAAAAGAGCGGAAAAACGAGACGCGGAGAAAGGAATAATTGTTTGTACTGCGGAGTGTCCCGTACGCGCGCGTGTGTCTCGGCGAATCGATCGGTCGTCGGGTTAAAGCTACCAGCACTACCACTATATATACCACCTGCACACGTTCGCTCTCTCTCGGTCTCGGCGCGTCAGGGAGGAAAATAGCGCGTTAAATATTTTACCGCCGTCATTTTGACCCCCCGCCGTAGCGAGGCCGCGCTGCCGCCTAATTGCGCGCAAAGCGAGCCGGAGAGAGATTACCCTTGAAATTCGAGAAAATTGCGGCCCTAAAACATCCGAGCGCACATACACCTCGTTTCGCGCGCTAAGCGTTACCACGTTGGCGTATAATCTATATATATATATATGTGTGTCTATGCCACGCGCCTCGAGCCCTTAGTTTTCTCTCTTTTTTTGGTAGACACACGCGTGCTTTATTCCATCATTTTTACGCTACATACTTTCGACGTCCTAAACCTGACCACTTTCCTTTGCACGACGCTTATATATAAGTAAGTATATATACGTTACGCCCGCGTGTTTACTCTGTTCCCGTGGTCTGGATGATGTGTAAGTGAGCTCTCTACGCGCTCTTTAAAGTTTAAAGATGGACGGCCGTATCTCTTTTTTGCTCTGTAAGTATGCACGATTCTCATAATTAACTTTTTTTTTTTTACGTCAGGAACGTATCCTCAAAGGGTCGACGAGTGTGCGTGTTATACGCGCCGTGGAAAATGCAAGGTTAATTAGGAAATTCCCTTTTACCGACTTCTGTTTGAAGTGTTTTATGTCATAATTTCAAAGCTCGGATGTTTATTTTACTCTTGGTCTGGTTTTAAGAAAACATTATTTGTTATGTTGGGGAGGATCGTCAATGTGCAGAGAATGATATAACGTCTCTGATGTTTAAAAAGCAACGAATTAAATCAAACAAACGAATCATTTTACTTTCTCATTTGAGATACACTTATTTGCTGTGAGATGCATTTCGTTAAAAATTAATATTGCTAGTGTGTCGAAAATTAATTTTAGTCTGGAAAGTTAATGCGTAAGTTTACAGTTTACATTTATATACATATTGTAATAAGATTAATAAATAAAAATGTTCTTGCACAAAATAATGTAAACACGCATTAAAACCGTATTGCTTTCAACGGTAATATTACAATTACTTTATTCCATTTCGTATATCAACTCAGTATCTACAAAACTAAATACTATAACCACAAAACCTACAACGAAAATACCGACTTCTACCGATATACACGAGGCCCGCACCATCGTCGAGTATCGAGTCACCACGAATAATTCGTTTGATCGAGCGGCAAATCCCAAAAGTACCAGCTCCTCGCTTCCTTTATCGTAGCAGTCCAAGTACAGCGTTTAATTAAATCAAACGAATCTATCAGAGTTAATATTTGTAAAAAGGAAAGTTGCGTTTATTCAATCTCTCGTCGATGGCGGGCGGGCGCGCCTCGGCCTCTGTTACCGCGAAATCAATAAAGTCAATCAAGACGACGGCTTTCTACTTATATATATATATATATATATATATATATATATAGCTGTCACTATATATACGTAGATATATATGTAGTGTGTGTATACCTCGGGTTCGTCGCTCTCCTCTCGGCTCTTCTGCTTCTTCAGGATCTCCTCGAGTTTGTCGTACTCGTCCCGCAGACTCCATATTTCTCTCCTGAGCTGCTCGTTCTCCCGACGCAGCTTCTTGATGTCATTCTGGCCTAAAACAAACACACGCGGCGGAACGTAAGAAGGTGTCTCTCTTTTATATATTGAGTGTATCTATATATACGTATGTGTGTGTTGTATGTGCGGGGATACTTGGCGTGGCAAAAAGGCGAAAGATTGATGGAGAAGAACGAAGAGGGAAGGAGAGAGAAGCAGACAGAGTAAACGAAAGGTGCAGACGAAAAAATATCTGGGGGGTGATTAATTGTTTCTTCGTATTTTGCTTCCGACTTATCTGGGGCTTTCCACCTTTGAAGAAACAATTAAGGTGATAGAGAAGCACTTTTATTGAAATAATCCAGCTGGAATGGAGAGTTGACGTAGTAAGGATCACTAAATATTAAGAAGGAAATTGTTTAATTTTTAGCAAAATTGTATAATATGTAGGTGAGCAAAACATGAATTAAATAAAAAGAGAATATACTTTTGACAAAAGAATCTGGAATATAGTATATGACAAAGCTTGTGTTATGTAATATAAAACCTGTTCCAAGTATATATTCATATGAAAATCATTCGAAATAATTTTTAGTTTACAATATAAATCTTTCATTCATCTCTGCCTTGCACATAATTGATTTAATTCCTCGATGACCAAAAAATCACTCCAATCACACAAAGATAACGTTCACTTATATATTTAAAAATATTGATTAACACTTAATGAGTGTAGGTAATCGAATTACGTATTCGTTAACTGTTATGAATATTCCTATAAGTATAAGTAACTTTTCAGTCTATGCACATGCATTCTAAACCCAGATATATACCATCTAAAATACCAATATCCACTCGAACTCGAGACCAACAACAGATCCAATCACACCAACCCATCACCTTCATCCACCCACATCCCAGCGAGATCTCTTAATCGCTGTCATCCATCTCTCTTCTCCTCCTCCTCCTCCTTCTCCTCACTTATGTTCGCTCACTTCTGATCAGGATCGACCGAACGCGATCGATCATTGCTCTCTAACTCCCTCCCTCCCTCTCGATTTTCTACTTCTCAACAACCCTTGCCAGGAGTAGAAGTCGTCGCGCGCGATAAATCACGAGCTCGCGCAATTACTTAGCCGCCGATGACGACGACGACGACGAGGACGACGCGTGCGCGGGTGGTCGCGTGCTGCCGGTATACTCGGCTCTTTAGTCCCTCTCTTTTTGCACACGCGCGCGTGCGCTTTCTTGCCTCGTTTACGTCCGCCCGGTGTATACGGGAATTAGACGTGGTTAGCCGTGCACTAGGTATGAGTAAGATGTGCGTGCGTGTGTGTTTGTGTATTATACGTTGAGGTAGGCGAGGGCGATTCGAGGGAGTCAAGCGTATGAGTCAGTGCTATGGACGATGGAGTGGTGTATTATAGAGAATTTTGGTTGAAATTAAACTTGAATTTGATGCGGTGCTATATAACGTTTACTTTGAATGTGTAATTTTCCTGGGAATTCGTCTGAGTTCATAAAGGCAACTTTTGTGAATCACAGCGAGGCTTGTGGGCAGTTTGCATAAGCAGCTTATTAATCGGTAGAACTCCAAATAGATTGAATTTATATAGCATCAATTGAAGACTATAGTGCTAAACTTTCGTAAATGATTATCGGTAAAATTATCTGACGATTAAAAAATCACATCCAACGTTATTTAACTCTCAATCAAATTATTCGCGTTTGAAATCAAACATTAATCTCGCAACTTGCTACCACTATTTTTCAACGAAACATCGTACACAGCAGTCCTTGGCGACTTGGATCGATCCAATCTTCGCATAAATAAGTCATTAATCGCAGTCAGTGCTCTTTTAATTTCTCACTGTCTCCGTCGGTCCTCCACAGTTCCTTTATTTTTCCTCACGGTACACGCGACACTCGTCCTTTTTGCCCGCGCGTGTTCTTAACTCGATAGGACCTCGCGAGGAGCGCACGCTTCCTCTGTGGGAATCCGGGAATTACATTTTCTCGACGCGCGAGTCCTGGTGAAAAGAAAGACCAGAGGAGAGGAAAGCAATCGCGCGTCTTTGAGGTAAGGAAGGCGCGCGGAAGAAGAGAGTGAGAGAGAGAGAGGAAAAAGGAACGACGAAGAAGCTGAATCGAAACGAAGCGAAAGTGTCGTCGTCGTCGTCGACGTCCGCGTGCGTTGTCGGTGCGAGGGTGAAGTAGTGTATATATCTATGTTTTAGATTCCGGAGCCGTGGGTACCGTGGGGAGGGAAAAGAGTTGGAAACAGCGACTGTCTGTGCGTGAAAAGGAAAGAATCACATAAATAGGTAATTTCGTTAATTGCAAGGGATAAAAGTTTTTAGAAATGCTAAAAAGACCGAGGTTTGAAAGAAATATACTACTGAATTGTATAAAGGTTGCCTTCGGATGAAGATGAATTCACGCTCGCGAATTTTTAATGTTATTACTTCGACGGAATTAACTTTTTGTTCAATTATTTTCCCCGAATAATTCAAATAACCCTTACACCAGCTGGTACACCCGCTATATCCTATTTATTTAACGAGAAAACTATACGCAACATCAAACCAGTCAGCTATCTCAGCCGTAAAAAACTTTCGAATCACAGCAAAAAAAAGGGTGGAAGAAAGAGAGACAATCGTATCAAAGAGAGGTAAAAAAAGACGTTGAACGAAACGAGAAGAGGACGACGAACGAAATCGCGCGAACGAAAAGGCGAGCGAACGACGACGACGACGACGAATTCATCGACCTTGGCGTTCGAAGAGGGTATGGTGTGTGGCACGCGTGCTGCATACACACACACACACACATATACATACACGTTCACTTGCCGTACGTAAAACAGGGGGTGTAGGGTTGGAACGGGCGAAATTGCGCGCCAACTCCCTACGGGGTGATTTGCACGAGCAAAGGAGACGCGCGCCCACGCGACGAGAAGAGTGTGCGCATACAGGGGGAGAGGATGGGGGGAGAGAGAAACCGATTGAAGAGTGCGAGAACGCGTCGCTTGCGAATGCCCGTCACGTGGTGTGCGGAGAGAGGCCGCCGATTTTGGATTTCCAACGAGCGAATTATGTCCCGTCGGTGCGGTGGGAGAGAGGCTGAGAAAAGGTAGGATTTTTCGGTATACTTGTAGACGCTGAGGTATGAGGGATTAAAAAATCGGTGGTATAGTTGTAGGTATGATAATATAGATTATGGATTTATATAAAAATTTTCTATTATTTTTAAATGCCAAATCGATTAATTCTTAATGAAAGTTTATGAGACTGCTGCTCATTAATATTCTAAAACGTTGAAATGGAAAATGTATGTTTTAATATTTCTAGAAATAAAATCCCAACCTTCGAAGCTAACGCGTCCTCTTTAAATCTTTTGAAACGGAGTTTGAGATTCGATATATATCCTCGTCTATTATTTACAGCACTCACAACACGTAAGCGGCTTACGGATTAATTTTTTCAAATGCCACTCGTGAAGCGTTGCACTCGTAAAAAAAAGTTTTAGAGAGGATTATTGACTTCCCCTTCTTAAAATAAGGAAACGTGGATTTAAAAAAGATTAATGTCTGTATACGTTCATCTATAAAATATCGTAAAACAATAATATAGTGACGCTTTCTTGTAATATTTATTGTATATATCAAGTAAGTGAAGTAAATAAATCTTCAGTGTTTTAAGATCATAAATTTCTTCTTTACTGGTCTCCCAACAATAGTGTTAATTTATTAGGTCAAAAGAGTAAAATATCATCATTATTAGTTAATTCCAGTTATTTCGAGCTACTTTATGTTAATTTGATCTCCGTATAAGATAATCACATCGCTCCCCCTTGTTTACGTTACTATAGTATAATAACACTACATTATGACGATCTATTTATAACCACAAAATTCTTTTTCCACATTTTCTTCCACAATTTATTTACTACCTCACAGACTACAACAATCAAACGTCAACTATCCTTTACATACAAGAAAAAAAAATCACTGTACATCCAACATCACGATCAATAACGACACCACCCCCATCAATCACTCAACGCTTCTCCTCCTCCACCACTACCAACCCCCTAATCCACATTAATACAATTACCCGCACTTAAACAAACAATTTCACCGCCTGTACACCACGCAGACATATCGCATAGGAGCTAACCACCCGGGCGACCACAAGCCGCCGCTGCTGCTGTTGCTGCTGCTACTACGCGCGCACGCTCGCCTCTGCACCGCATTCAATCTCGTGTGCGCCTCGCGTATACGGCTATATCGTCATTATATATACATATACATATACATATATACATCTTGCCGTGCTAATTCGATGCGTCGTGGATAATCTCGCGTCCGCGCCTCCCGCTAGTAGTTTGTCCACCCGGAGAGAGAGAGAGAGAGAAATTAGTTGCCTCGACACCGACGTTGCGACCGGTTATATAGGTGGTTATATATATATATATATATATATATATATACACAGACGTTGCTCTTTAAGGCTAGGGGGATTATCCTTGGGATGGTGTAACAGACGCGCGCGTGGGATGGGAGACGGCAGGCTGCTGCCGCGCAGCGAGTCGTTCGATTTTGAGGTGGGTGGAGGTGATGGGTAATAGACGATGGCGTGTACGCTGAAATGTAGTTTGGAAGAAACTGAAGATTGTGGGAGGAGGAGTTATGAAAGTATTTATGGTGGGTTAAGATTTTATATGTAAACAAAAATTAATCGAAGTGATGTAATGGAAAATAAAATGATTCGTGCCTCTTTAATTAACTAAATAACCCAAAAGAACGGATAAAAATATTTTGTTTAAAGTTAAAACCTTCGAAAATATTTTCTCAAAAGTTTCCACGTGAATTTCAACGCTATACTGCGGCTTGTAAAACATTTTTTAAACATTTATGTATATAAAAGTTTCCCGCAGAATGTATTCTAATGAACTTCCAACGAGTTTTGCTCTTACCACGAAACAATTTCACGCAAATTCTCTGTGCGCATCACCATAAAATGCGCACAACAAATCTGTACCCTTGCTTCTTTTTTCCCCCCTTCCACTTCGCATATCTCTTCTATATACGCGCATCGTACGCCCGCGGCGAGAGCTGGCAAACTAGTATTACAGCCGCGACTGGCCCTCGCGACTTACAAGGAGTAACAAGTGTAAATCAGGATTACTATACGTACGCCGTACCCGATATTTAAATATATTTAATCCGATCGGCTTCACGGGGCAGTTCCTATATTCGGATTTCCTGCTCTCTTTCGTTTGCAAAGAACACGTCGCGTCGCCGTTGTCATTAAGAAGCGAGTCATGCGCGTGGACGAGCGTCTCGATATATGGTTTATCGACAGCGAGTATATGTGTGTGAATGGTTAACGAGCTCACTCGTCGTTTGAGAGCAACGTTAATCCGATTATTTATTATTCGATGTTTGGCTTGGTAAGTCAATATTTCATTAAGAGTTGCTGTTGCGTTAGTTAATTATATCGACAATGGCGATGTATTTCAGAAAATATATACTTTATATAGTCTCATAAATAACATTTCCTAGTTTTCTATATCAAATAAAATTAAATAAAATCAACAATTTAAAATACATACTATACATCGAATCCACACCTAAACAATTATTTTTTTTAACAACTCGCGCTACACTGGTATATTGTTCTCACACCTTTACTTTTATTTCTTCTCGTCTCACGCGAGTCGATCCTTTTCTCCACCGCTTCATCGACACTTCGGCGATATCAAAGGAATCGGCACTTCTATATACCTATTCGCGCGTAATTTATGAAACACCGCGGTTAATCAGCATTGACGCCATAAATCATCCCTTGCGCACGAGCCGCAAAAAAGGTATACACACGCGTTCGGGTAGATAGATCGTAAAGAATGTTTCGGGAGTATTTATGGGCCTCGTGCGATAACCGCGAGGCGCAAGGGAAAGAACGAAGAAAGAAGTATATATGTATGTACGTCCTTTAATGACAATGCGGTTTAACAATTCGTTTCGCGAGAATCACTTAGCGGCTCGTATTTCCTTGAAATGTGGCTTTTAATGTTTCGGCTAACTCGTTAAGCGTTAAAGAAATTATTTCGTTCTGAAGGTTTACTTTTATTAGAAGTAACAGTTTCATTGGGTTCAAGCCAGAGTAGAAAAAGCAATAATATCGTATGTTTGTGGTAAAACAAAATATTGTTATAGACTTATTTATTTATAAAACATAATTTATCATTATAAAATTTCTCTTAAACAATAGTTTATTATTCGTTTCCCTATATACTTTATAAACAATTACTTCCGCCTACAGTAAAATGAAATTAATACTTCGGTAATATTTTCCCTTTGCCGAATGAAAGCACTCGAATCTACGAAGATCTATTACGGCGCGTTTCTCATTCAAAGAAAAACCCTACACGTATCCCACACTGCTCCGGTCATTAATTAAACGCATCCTTCGCCGCTAGCTGCTCTCAACCCTTTTCGCACGCGCGCACGGGTCCTCGTTGACAGATCCTCTTTTCTCGTACATATATACGTGTTGTACTATACGTGACCGCGAGCCAGCTGCGCTCGCACTGATAACAATTGCAGAAGCGCACCATAATTAGTTCTCTCGCTCTCTATTTTCCTCGTTCTCTCATTGTTTTTTCAATCGTCGCTCGATTTCGAAAGAGGCACGTAAACAGAGACGCGGTATATTAAACCCCTCCTCCCAGAGAAAAAGAGAGAACACGAAGACGCGCGCGAGCGCACGAAAATTGGAAAAGAGCTTGGGTGATAAAAAGGCTAGAGAAAGAGAGTTCGTTTGCCTTGGGTTAATTAGCCGGAGGTTGCTGAAAAGCGGACGATGGGAAAAAAATTTTATTCGAAAGCCGGTTGGAAGTAGAATAATTTAAAGTGGTATATTTTATATAATATAGTCGGACTTTGGTTATTTAATGAATTAGCGATGAATAATGAATAACCACGTGAAAATTTAATAGATTTTCTGAATGCTCTCTTAACTATAGCAAAAGTAAATGAATTCATTCACGTGTAAATTAAAAATCTTTTAAAATAAAGTATACTTAAAAATATAATTTTTTTGTTTTGACGATAATGCAGATTATCTTACGTTATTATTATTATTATTATCATTATTATTATTATTTATATAATCTGTTCATTAAATTTCAAATTTATACAGTACACAAAAAGCTTAATAAATTCGCTTGGAGAAATCCAGCTTCATTAATATTCATCTTCTTAATTGAATTTAAAGTTTTTGTAAATAGCAGCGCAAACGGAGCAGTCGCGGTACTCGTTAAATTATCTGATATTCTCTGACTTGGTGCGCATTAAAATAAACTTCCCCCCCCCCCCCTTCCCTATATTATAAATAAAACGCATACTCTGTCACTCAAAAATCCCATTATACGTACACAGAAAATCCGACAAACAACCTAATCCAGGCTGTATTATCATCACAAATCATCTTTTCAAAATCTTTCATTAATCCCATTACTCGAAGCGGAGGCACGCAACTGGGCTTGTCCCTCTCCCGGAACTTTAATAACACTTCTGATTACAAAAATAATAAGGTCGCGCGCGCTCGCTCTCATTAAAATTCAACAATTTCATTTACCAAGTCAGTAGCTGCTCGTCGTGTGCTCTACCCTTCGTAACGCGAGGGAGGAAATATCCTTAAAATAATATTTAGAGAGATGGAAGCTTCCGCGAGCGCAATAACTCGAAAGGTCGTGGCAAAAACGGGAAATCCCGCGCGTGTGAGTGAGCGAGAACGCTATGGTTATAAAGCGGCGCAAGACGAATTCAAAGGTCCTCGGCTGCGTAAGACGCCGCAAGACTTCTCTGATCAAAGAAGACGCAAGAAATATTTCGCTTTATACGCGAATATTTCCCTCCCCTTCCCTTCTCTCTCTCTCTCTCTCTCTCTCTCTAGAATCCTAGTCAAAGGTGGCGCAGAGAGAAATTGCGTCTCAGGCCGAGAGTGTAACTAAATTCTCGCTCTCTCGTCACTTTGATGTCTCGATATTTCCGAAGAGAGTTAGAGGTGTAGAGAAATTCCCGCCAGCTCGCGCTCGCGCCTCAACTTTCGCGCGAGAGAGGGAGAGAGAGAGAGAGGAAAGTCCGAAGGCTCTTACGGAGCTTGCGAGCTTTCACGCGTCAGGAGTAAAGTGAGAGAAGAAGGGGGAGAGAGAGAGGCGAGAAAGAGGGAGAATGGTAAATATTACGGAGGAGCGAAATTGTCGGAGGTATAGGTGCGTGTTGGCTTGATACGTCGCGGTGGATTATTGCGTTATCAGTTTTCCCACGTATATATACTTACCCGAGTTCTTGCGTTATTAGTTTGCCACCAAGTCAAAAGTATTAACGTTATGGATTTTCTTTATGTTGTCGAATAACCGTCAATTTAATAATCTTACATGTAAAGATAAATATATTGAAAGGGTTATATATATAGGAGTTTTAATGTAAATTTGTAACGAGTAAAAATGCTTATAAACAGATAGACTTTCATGTTAGTAAATATTTCATTTCGGTTATAATTATAAATCACGAAGATTGCTATTTTCATGTTGCGTCGCGTTTTTTATTACTGTTGACTTTAGTAAAAAGTTATATATTTTTTAAATATTTTCAGTTTCATAATTCTTTATTTTTAAACAAAAAAACAACATGTTCCAGCTTTTTAAAATCATCGCACATATTTATTTAAAATAAACTTTTCGTACTCTCAAATGAATATTTTATAATTCCCTTGCCCATAGTAAAACACAGAACCTTCAACGTACACAAAATAAAACTCCACTTCCAAATCCTTTGAAGTTACAGAGGTTGAATCTTCAATAAATAAAAAAACGAGGCTATCGTATAATATGAACATTTAAACAGCATAAAACTATCATAAAGTCACGAAAAAAAGCGCGTTAAGTGTGGCCGTATAAATAGCAAAATCAACATGGCCGCCTTCGTATACACCAGCACTTCGAAACGCATTAAAGCAGTTTCCCTCTCTTCCCCTAAAAAAGTAACCTCTAACAGAAAGACTCAATTGTCTCTAACGCACCGATAAATCGCGGCGCCAACTCAACGCTCGCTTTTATTTATTTACAAGCGCGCACATCTGCGCTGCTCAAAGAACTTCTCGCTATATACACGACTACTACTGCTACATCACTCGGAAACTGTGTCTCACAGGTTCTCTCGCGTCGTCGTGTATAGCCGCCAACGAAAACACGCCCTGGCCGAGCTTTCGATTTCTCTCTCTCTCTCTCTCTCTCTTTCCCCAGAATTAGATTGCAAGTGTACGACTGCACGTGAAATATCGGCGCGAGATTATCGTCGTCGTGTATAGCTCTATATACGTGAATCGAGCGTACACATATATAACGCGTGCGAAATGGCGCGCGATGAACGATGTCTAGACGCGCGGAATCGCTTTTTCCCTGGGTTTCGCCTAATTTCGTTATGCGCACGAGCATTGGAAGGCCGGAGGAGGACTGAAATATCGCGAGTAGAATTGTTCCGAAGGAAAAAAAAGAGGCAAAGTCGACGACGACGACGACGACGACGACGATCGGTTTTATTTCACCGCACTGATTGGTGATTTATTTTGCTCCGTTGATTGCGCGGTTTATGATGATGCGCGAATTTTGTTGGTTGGTGTAAAAGGCAACGAAACGATGAAAAAGATTTTCGTTCCAATCAACTTTCCAACGAATATTATATATTTTTTTTTCTATTCGTCAGAGTGACAGTTTAATACTTTATTAATAGTATATTATTTATCATTTTTATATTTTCGCTTCAATTTAAAAAGACTAATTTCCATGTAAAAACGCTAGCGTTTGTCGGGTCGAATTTATATCTTTTCCAGTTCCATAAATGGGAAGCATTTGCTTTACTTTTTGCGCTCTGCTTACATGAGTCATTTGTACAAAAGTAGCACGTATTATACTCTCGCGTATATTTGATTAAATAAACGAAGTGATATACGCTCGCTATCAATATATTTCATGTCCTACGCTCTCGTGAAAATAAACAAATTGAAGCAATGATGAATGTCAATAATTTTTTTAAATTATTCACTCCCTCGTTTCCACTTGCTGCACCGTGCGTGTAATGTTTGCTCACGCGTAAATTATTTGTAAATGCATATGGCTTTAACAAGATTGTAAATCTTCGGCTGTGACATTATTTATATCAAGTCATGTACGTGCAAATTGAATGTCTTCGCGCCGTGGTGAGAAGAATTCGGCAAGTAGGTGCGGAGATGATGAACGTCTCCAATGATTCTCTTTGGCAGCAAACGTCCATAAATCACTCATTGCTTTCAAATTTGGCTCTGCCAAACCGCGTATAAGATGCACTTCAAAATAATGTTGTTTCTCAGAACGGATCGCTGGATGAGTATATATATGAACTGTCGGTCATCGACATCAATTTCGATATTATTATTTATAAAATTGTACCGTAAATAACGAATGATACCAGCTCCCGATAATCAGGCTTGAATAATTTTTTACAAATTTAACTGGAAAATACATATACGATCGCATTATAACGAATGATTGTTTATAAATATTTTATTCTGCACGAAACACGCATTTATTCTCCATCAAAAGAAAATATTATGCGAATTTCGCTGGTATATTCTGCGTTTTCCTTGTTATAAATTATGGATAAATTATCAATCAAAATACGTTCGCGAAAGCACATAATATATACTGCACGCATAAATTGCTTTTATCCCCTTCACCCTCCGAATATTATTTTACTCCAAATTATTTTTACTCTCGTCAAGATCATCCGCGTAATTATTCATCTGCTTCCAAGCCCCCGCAAATCGTGTATTCGAATCGCATTGAAAAATATTTATTCGAAAATTGCGAACAAACAACATCCAAGTCGCACACGTGTGGTGCACGCGTATATGTTTATGTATATGTATATATATATATATACACGTGAGAACTCCCGAAACATCGATTAAACTTTCTCGATTTATCAACGACAAGGCAAACATGGCACATACGAGTCCGCAGCGTATATACTTGAGAAAAAGGGAATAAGGGAAACAGCGACACGCGTAGCAGTGCCGACTCGCATGCTAATTTCGACTCACAATGTGTCTGCGCATGGCGTCTACACATACAGTTGAGAATAGTGTAGTACCGGTGTGCCCATGAGCCTCAGTTAAAGTGCCTGCTTCGCTCTTTGCTGGTTTGATCTCTCAATTGGACCCCCGAGTGTTTGTATGCGCTTGTGTTTATGGACGTTAATATTATTACTGATTAATAGTGACATTAAATCAGTGTGTTTTTTTATGTTTGCTTTGAATATTTAAATTCGTATTAATGCAATTCTATGTTGATAATGATTATTTTTATATTCTAACGAAAATGCTCATTATTTGCACTTATATAAGTAAACGGTACAAAAGATAACAAAATATTAACGTTTTTTAATCACGTCACTCCACATCAGAATAATAATACAGCCGAGCTTCAATTCATTATAAAAGTACCTTTGAAAGAAAATTCGAATTTAAAATAACTGGATTCGTTTACATTATATATTTTTCTCATAAATGATGCCATTATCAGTATTAAAAATCAATGTGTATTCGCAAACGAGAAGCATAAATTACAGATTTTTGCGCACGTCCAAGAGAGATTTATAATAAAATATGTACACATAACGAGGGGTTGATTTTAATGAAAAATCTGCATCTCAATCGCGCAAACAAACCATATTTGCAGCGTGAGATATGTATATAAATCCAAATTTAAAAATCACCCGTGAAAATTTGCGCGAATAAATGATAACGCCGCGTTACCTACGTATATACATATATATATATACAACATACACGGCCACGAAAATCATGTAATCAGGTATAATTCCGTCATTTGAAAAGTCTATACCTATACGACCAAGTTAATTACAGTGTTCACCGGTCCATCGATCCATTTAGAAATGTCCACTTGTCGCCGGGCGCTAGCCTCTAATCAACTATCGGTTTACTGATTTCCGAGCCACAGAGACATACACACACACACATACACATGCGCTAACTAACTGTCGTATTGACTATTGGAGCAACGGCGTGGTGTCCGTGAAACTGCGCTGGCTGGGTTTCTTTTAACGTCGATAATTTCGATTGGCAATTACCCCGCGCGCGCGCTTTGTGATGCTGTTAATCGCGGTGAATTTAGATTATCGGTAGTAATCAAATGTTTTCTGAATATACATGTATATAAACGTCTTTTGTAGTAAAAGTTCTAGTAAGCCCGCCAATGTATTGATGTAAAATTAGAATTAAAGAGAAGAAAGAAGGATTAATGGCCATCAGTGTTCACAATTGTTTTACGTATTTTCTTAAACTTTTTAACGATCGGTATAATCTTTTTAAGAACAGCAAGATTGTATAAAAATGGAAATACAGCGCTTTAAAATTTTAATGATATCTAATAACGCGGCGTCCATCGAAAAGTTGGACAATGTTATGAAGGTATGGGAAAGAATTTAAGTGCGCTATAACTTTTTTTAATTATAAATTTATTTCGAATGATTAAAAAGCATCTGTTATATTATCTCCTCCCTTAAGTAGTAACATTTTTTAGTAGCAATTTACCTTTTTTCTTCTAAAATTTCTATTATTTCTAAAATGTCAACAAAAATGATTTGTCGCAATTAAAAAGATAACATGAAGAACATTAAGGATCATTTATAAACAATGTTTCCCAACTTTATACACCCACCAATTTACTACACTCGCTCATTTGTTTACCTCACCAACTTCCCCGCAACTCGGAAATATGAACTCCGAAAATCATCACTCTCTCAACCCTCATCACAATCTCGACCCACCGTATCCCAACGACAACAAAGAAAAAAAAAAGAAAAAATAATCACCGTCGCGCTCTCGTCCCAATAAACGTCGTCATTTGCCTTCCCAACCTCGTAAAACACCCCAACTCGCGCACGCGCGAGAAAAACCAGACAATGAGACGCACTGCACCGTATAGACACATGCGACCCTCTCTCTCTCTCTCGCCAGAAGTTAATTCCCTAGTTCAACGATCTCGTAAAGACGGAAGGGAGCTTGCCTATCCCCCTGTAAACACACGCGTCTTTTTCGCTCCGTCGGATTTTCGATATTCGCCTTTGGTTTCGCGCGCGCGCCCCTGTCGAACTTTATGAGTCTGTCCCGTGTAAATCCGCTGCTGCGGTACGTAGTGGTGCGGCTTTTTTGCGCCACGCCGTGCGAATCCATAAAACTAAGAGGTAGAGAATTATGGCCACTGCGTCTGACACCGTTATTTCGGCCTTTTCTTTTTTCATCCCTCTCTCCGTCACCCACCGTACGCGGGTCTTCTCCTTTTTTTTACGAGGCGTACGCGTATAGTAGTACAGCGAGGGAATTTAACTTTCCCTTTCGCAGTGTAGTACGCGAGCACGGCAGTCGGGAGACTTGCGGCTTTCTTTTTTCTCGGCTGTTCGTTTATCTCGCGAGAGAAGAAGAAGGAGAGAAAGCTGAGTATTATAAGATTCGAAAAGTTTGTCTCTTTCTTTCTCTCGCTCTTCTCGTATAAAGTACTTTCTTAAGTGGCGCAGGAGGGAAAGGGTCGTTGGCTTGGTGTCTGCGGCCGCGGAGTTTCAATCTGTCGGGGAATTTGTGAGATTCGCTTATGCCAGTTTTATCATTATACTTTCTTTTATTTTGATATCAATATTTTTGACTTTCATGTTAAATAATAGGCTAATAATAAACGTTTTGATTATAGTATAAGCCTGCAGGTACAAATGCACGCGGTAATTATCTTGCTTATTGACAGTTACATCCAAGAAACGAACACCTTAATGGTTCTTGTTAGAAGTCAGAAATAGAAGTAGACTAAATGGAGAACGAAAATAAACAATACCTTTTTAAAAGGATATTCTCAGAATAAGAAAGTTGATCTTTTAACTCGCGAAGCACGGGTTTTTTAATTAAAATCTCACGCAATTGAATTTTTAATTTTCACCACTTAAAATTTGTAAATTATCATTAAAACTATTTACAATTATACACAATCAAAACAATACATTTAAATTGAAAATGCTCAAGTAAATTTTATTAATCGTTAAAAATCAATTTGATACTATCATCGTTAATGTCAATTATGTTCTGTCTTATAAATGATAATAAAAAAAGAAAAAATAACATAATCGTCTAAGGTATATTCACCGAATATAATTAATATAAACAATGAATACGCGGTAACATGCAACTTGTAGAGCTATCAACTCTTCATATATTGTCTCACTACGCCGCGTTTGTAAAATAAAAGAAAACTCAAACCATGACAGACTGCCCTATTTATAGTATCCCCCGCATCTGCATCTATCACTCAACCGACCACAACCAAAGCAGCGTTTCTCCTCGCGTTCCCGATATATCCATCATCGACTTACAGTGTCCCATACACCTCGGCACCACCGGGTATCACTATAGCCACAGCCACAACACTAAACATCCTCACAATCACTGCTCTCCGCCACTACCCCGTACTTTCTCGTCCCTTTTTCCTGGTAGTCCTTCCACGATCCCTTCTGTCCATTGTCCCCATACTGCTGCTACCGGCAGGTCTATCGTACCACACGGCCTCCTCTTCCTCCTCCTCCTCGTGGTCCCAGCCCAGGACGGTCCTCTGGTCGGCGTTCCTCCAGCGACGGCGCAGCCTCAAGTCGCTCGAGCCACAGCTCGCGGTTATTTTCTACTAGCGCTGCCGCTCCGAGGCGGTCTTATCGCGCAGGCGTCTCCGCCCGCGAGTGTTCAAAAATATACCGCGAATGCGAAGCCGAGAGACGTGAAGCTCTGTGTATGTGTGTAGATATGTATATAGACTCGCGCGCGTATACGCTCGCACTTTGACACGTTTGCTTGTGTATGTGTGCGGACTGCCTGCTCGTGTAATATCTGCGCCGGTGAATTCTTTGATTGAATATATACCCGTGTAGTAAAAGAGAGAGAGAGAGAGCGTGTGTGTTTGAGGTAATTTTAGGTTCGCGTTAATCTAGATAGGTTTGAAGGAGTTATTATACGAGTATATTTATGGACGAGAATTATTGCAAATGCCAGGCGATTGATTGCCGTGAGAATTCGAATGAGAAATTTTTGTTCTTATGTTAGATGTTAAGGTAACGGCTGAGGAGATTCAAGTGTCGTGTGAATTATTAATCTTATTTTGGAGGTATAGATATTCGGTGTTAATTGATTTTGCGATACTACAGTTTCCAATAATAATTTTCAAAACTATTAGACTATGAATTTAAATTCGTTGTAAGGTGTTTATTATAAATTTCGATTGAAATAGCAACTTATTTAAACCTCACGTCTGAAATTTTTGTTTTCGTCTGTGATTTCAAAATCCTTTTTTTTTAATTTAAATGTTACTTTATAACACGGTGAAATACATTTAGCGTATTTTTAAAAATATAAATAAAACACAAGTTATGTTTTCAGATTTTAATGAAAGTTTAAATTAAAATACAACATTAATTGCCACTACCCCGATTTCGTATAAGTCAAATAAACTTGATATATGACTATAATTTCACTATAAATAAACATTAACGATAAAAATGTAACGATTTTTTCAAAAAATTAACGAGAGTACATTTTTTTTAAAAGTCAAAACACTGAAACTCTCAACTTAACCCCCTCTAAATCTGCCACCGCGAAAAGCGCGCGAGTATATATATATATCCAATCGCTCAATCACCACAGCCGCGAGCACTCCGCGCTCGCACTTTCACTTTTATTTCGTTCTTCCGACACCGGTATATAGGTACAACGTGTTTGCATTGGCACGTACGTACGCGTGCGCGCGCGCGCGCCTGACAACCTCTTAGATTCCGATCGATCGAAAAAAGCGAGAGTGAAGAAAGAAAGAGGAGAAGAAGGAGAGAGAGAGAGAGAGAGAAGCCGAACGCGCACGTGTGCGAGTCGCCTGCGTGGGCGTCACCTTCACACACTTTTTCAAAGCTACTGATGTAAATTTTCTCCCGATGATGATGATGACGATGATGAAGAGCAGGTGGAAATTCTATGACGTACGTGCTGATAATTCGTCGAGCGATTTAGTAATCAGTATGTGCAGTAAAAGAAGATTTTCGTTTCACCATCCAAATATTTTGATTTAATATTTTTATTACGATTATACGATAATTAAAGCATTTTTCCCCAATTTCAGTGCTAATAATAAAAAATAGGTATTTTCTAATATTAATACTTCGAAATTAAATGCCTTGCTATACAGAAGAGCTTTTATTGGCACGATCAATGCGGTAGTATATTAATTAATTTACGCTCTAATCATTGGCCTGTTTTATTTATGGAATAGTTGATCGTTCGGGCAGTAAAATATAGAACAAGTCTATTTCAACATCGATCTAGTACACCATTATATACGTGAACATACATATCATTATTATACTTAAAACCATAATTAAACTTTAACCAACTCTTACATCAAACAATCAAATTGTCTGCGTACAACTTCTTTAAAAATATTCAAACCACATCTTCACTTCACTTTGACCATCGAGCGCACCGAACTACAGTCCTTCAACGAAAAACCGAAACTTCAGTCCCAAACTCCAACATTGCAACCCTCGCGGCGGCCCTCACTGAAATCCCGAACTACTCTCCCTTCACTCCTCCTCCTCCTCCTCTGCCTTCTCTCCCCGCAACACTTGGCGATTATCAATTGCCGAAGCCGCCACGCCGCGGTGGCGACGCGATTTCACGGCCGCTTAAACTCTCGAGTGAGCTCGTCTCGTACTCTCACACACACACACACTCTCTCTCTCTCTCTCTCTCTCTTCGGGAAACCGCACCGACAAATGGCGCCTTTGAAGGGATGTAACGTGTACAGCGCGGGCGCGGCCGGCCGGCCGTCCGCTTTTCTCTCTCCTATCAATCGTAAAAGCTCGCGTGTTTTGAGCTGCCTAGCCTCGTCGAACGACTGACGTAGCGGATGCTATGCGCCAGAGGTTCTCTCTTCTACACCTCTCTATATATACTATATATATAATACTACTACGCGAGGCGCTGTCTTTGTCGAGAGCTTTTTGGGTTATATGCGCGTGCTTGTGTATAGACCGCGCGTGAATTGCTGCGAGTGGTTTCTTGTGTTTTTGCCCCGACATACGTGCGAGCAAGACGGAGATTGATAGCTTTTGCTGCGCGTCCGTTTATACAGCGGTGAACAGTGAGAGAAATGCCTCTACTTGCTTCGTGTGTTATACACGTCGGTGTGTGTGTGTGTTTTTTTTTACGATTGGTATTTTTCGTACAGGGTTTTGCTTCGTCAAAGTAAAAGTGCGCGACTGAAATGTTTTGTCTGTCTTCGGTTCGTTATATATACACACATACATACACATAGACATACATATCACTGAGGTAATGCTGTGTTTTATCGGATGATCCGATTTAAGAAGGATAAAACGCATAATCGCTCGGATCTATATCCACTATTTCTGTTGATGATATTAAGCGGCTTCCTGGTTACGAGTGTTTTATAAAATATTCTTCGTAATAAGAAAACGCACTGTACTCTCCATTTCATTCATAATAACAACTATTCTTACGCGAATATCACAACAAAACTACATAAGCTATACAGCATTTTTATATACCTAACCCTTTCAGATTCTATGTGAACTATTAATTTTTCTTAAAAAACAATATACCATCCGCTCCCCGCACTTAATAACCCTTTCCCGTACAGAACCACACCTACCACGCGTCGGCGACATTATCAGCAAAAACCCGGACCCCTCCAGTGCCATCCTCACTACTGCAGCTCCTCTCTCCTCTCTTCAATTCGCAATCACTCACACTTGAACTCTATTCTCTTCACTTTCCACCTTCACTTAACACAGCGCGTGCGCTCGCTATACACCGGCGCATTTTTCACTCTTCCATCGCACCTTACGCCAGCAGACTGGCTACTATTTAAATCGCTCTTTTTCTCTCTTCGCGTCGGAGCGCGCGCGCGTATATAATATTGCCTCGGCCGCGAAATCGCCGGACAAGGTCGTGCCGACGAGAGCTACGAGCGGCGGAAGCCTTGCTTATACGCGCGTCTTTGTTTATTTGTGTGTGTAGAGAGAGAGAGAGAGAGAGGGAAAGCGAGAGGGAACGAGAGAGAGGTTAAAGGGTCCCCCACCTACAAACCGGTGCGATTAAGTGGAAGAGGCCGATCGGAGGGGGCGCGTTCGTTCGTTTTTACGGAAGGCCGGAGCTGCTGCTGCTGCTGTTTAGAGCTGGGATTTTTGTAAACTTTTGCGCATACCCTGCGGATTTGCGTTTGTGGGTTTAGTGGGAACTCGGGGAATCGCGAAAAAGCTTTTGAGGCGTGTGATAGATTGACGGATGGATGGGAGGTTCTTTGATTTCGTATACGAGCGTGTGTATACGGATGTTTTGAAGTGATCGATTTTTGTGTGTGTATAACGTGTATACGACGTACTGCGAAACTGCTTACTTTTACAAGCTGTTCTCGCTGTTTTTCATTTTTCTAGTTTATTGGCGGGGATATTCTTAGATGTGAAATTATAATTGTTTAGATTGTATAAAATGTAGTTTTGCAGAATAAATTAAAATTATTTTACGTACTTATATTATAAATTTGATTTGTTTATAATTATTAGCAAATAAAAACCGATTTGCAGGGTATTTAAAGCGATAATTCTGTGTTCGTGTTATCTTGATAGAAGGTCAGGAATTAATTGAGTTAAGCATGATCGATGAGTATTATAGTTAGGCAATACAGAAGATTGATTTTTATTTGGGATGACTGACGTAGTAACGAACGTTCTATATTTAAAACAACGGGTTGTATAGTAGCCCATTAGTCTGAAATATTACTAATTAGAAAAAATATGATGTATACAAAGTGGAGCAAGAAATTTTGAAATAAATGAAACCGTGAGGCTTTTAAAAGTTTATATCTTTCAAAGTATTTACCATTCACACAAAATATTCTTAACTAAATTTTTTTATTTTCCTACCTCAATTCAATTTGTCATACTTTCGAGTATTGCCTGAAAATAACTTTACAGTTCACTACCATATTGAAATAAAATATGACCTTTCAGAACATTAGACATCTCGCTTGAAAACCACTAACCCATCACTAGAAAGCAATAAAAAAAGCTCTTTTCAACCACGACGGTAACCCTTAAAAAGACAAACGACCGTAGCATGAACCATCTAAAAAAAAAACACATACACCCACGCCGATAACACTCTCAATTTCACCCATCGCTCTCACGTCCTCCGGCCCGAAAACTCTCGCGAATGATCATGAAACAGCCGTTAACGCTACACAATCGCCCAGCCATTGTTCATCGATACGTGTACACGTATATACATATATATATAACGTCCGTCCGAAGAGAAAAGTCTCGCATGCTGCAACAGCAGCAGCAGTGGCAGCAGCAACCTACGAGCCGAGTTCGACGTCGGCCCGTAAATCTCCGCTGCAGTGATACGGCGCTATATCACGTCGGGCGCAGGCGCGCGCAAGTTCGGCGAGTGAGAGAGAGAGAAGAGAGATCTTGCGCGAGGCCGGAAAATAAAGTTAAAGCGGAATCGACATCGCGGAAAGACGCGCGAGAGGAAGAGATTCATGGCGAGACAGTTGTGGCGTTGTGTTCGCTGATGCCTGCAGCTTGTGCACGTCGGGGGTTTTCGAGTCCCGGACAATAAGGAAATAATGCTGATGTTTGCGTTGGTTATGGCGATAAAAGTATTAATGGAGATTCGGGTTGTGACATTGAGTTGGGCGCAATGGAAGTATTTATATGTTAACGAGCTTTTGGGTAAATAAAAAAGTGGGGAAATTATATTGGAAATGAATTTTACATTTTTACTTTATCATTTATCATTTTTTATTTGAATTAATATCATTAGTGTACATATAGATATGAGTGATACCGAAATTTAATAGATAGTTGTTTGGTACGACGACGATTAAATTAAATGAACAAATAATAATGACATGTTCAATTTTATAATTACATAGTTTTGTTACGTGATAAATAATGTTATATGATTTGTTTATGTTTCAGGTGAGCAAGATTCTGGCTTTTTTTCGTAAGTCATAAAGTTTATTTGATTTTGTCCGCAGCTTTCCCTTTAATAGATATATTCTGAGCTGTATATTTGTTTGCATGACAAATGAGTTTCATTTATTATATTGAGATTAAGTAACATATGTTGAGAAGTAAACGAATCCGAAAAAATAAACTTATTCTTCTGAAATGTGTACTCTTTAAATACAAATCTTTAAATAGAAGCTATATGAATTATGAACAGAGGAGAATCACAACGCAATCTTTTTGAAGTTTTCTTTATAATGTTTCTGTTTTAGCAGTATAACCGAAACTATTCAGATATAAAAAAAGCATTATAGCTGACTTAAAGTACATATTAATGTAGATAGTTTACGATGTAGATTTTATGAATCAATTGACTCGTTTATTGGTGCTATTAAATTTGTTTTACGACCCGAGTTGGAGGGCAATTAAAACCTTCCCGTTAATACTTTATCATCATGATACATATAGAATTTCGAGCATTAATGAATCAAGTTACTATCTATTGAACTATTCAGTAACTCCTACAAGTGCACCTCCTAATAATCAAAATATAAACATAGTAAATAAAAATAAACTTCCCCTTCCCCTGTATAACATATATATATCAAACCCTTACGAAACATCACCACATTAACCGAACACCTATCAACTTTTCATCCGCACGCTATTACATATACGCGCACACACATATACTTATCAACACACGCACAATTCTTACCTATACACTTACCCAGGTGTTAAATTGCGAATTCACGGCATTATATACTTACCGCCAGAGGCAGGGTAAAATGACGCGCGGCTGTCATTGCGTATAAATTTTTAAAGAGAGTTTCTCTCTTTACGCTCACTATACGTATGTACCTATATATACACGAGCACGCGCACAAAAGGGAACCCACTAATTGCACCGGAGAGCAGCACGCGTGTGTCTGTCACGAATCGGACTCGCGTGCGCGTAGTGCGGCACGACGTAAGGGCTTTTATATATATATGTGTATATAACGTTCGTGCTCATTTAATCGCCTTCTCCGTTGGTGTCTTTTTTCGCCACGTGCTATAGTAGGTACTTTCAGGATTAATTGAGGAGTGTCGACGGCTATGACGACACGAGACTAAGTGCTGGAGGATGCTCAAGTGTTTGGATGAGTTAGCGTGATGGTACACGGGGATTCGAAACGTTTTGTGGTAATGATCAGATACAAAAGGGTCGTTTATATAGAAAAGGTAAAAGTATTTTAATTAATTTAAATACACGAATTAATGTTATTTATACACAAAGATATATAAGCTGTTAATTATATAGAATCTCGAAAACTTTTATTTCACATACCAATCAATGAAATACTTTTCCCAACTACATACTGTAGCCCATCTCTTGATCTTATTCCCGAATTAAGCCAAACAAATGCCGAACATTGCCGCCCACGAGTTCGACGGAACCGCGCGATGATAAACTCTTGAGTATCTTTCTTTCCTCGGGTCGGAGTTTATTTCTTTTCTTATTCCCCCTTTTATCCCTCCTCCTTCGAACGATCAGCTAACTCGGCCCCAGGGCCAACGGCAGCGTGTAACTTAGCCCTTACATATATATACACACACAGTAACGAAACGCGGGGCATGGCCGGCCATCCCTCTTCTCGCTCGGAATGTTTTACGGCCACACGCGCGAGCGTATACAGCTCGGACAAGTCGTTGGCTTTATTCGCCAATCTCGTCGTCGTCGTCGTCGTATAGTCCCTCGACGTGCGCGCATGCCTTGGTGCCAGCCCCCTAAACAAAATATGGATCGCTTCTAATTGGAGTAGTCGCGTAAGAGGCACTTTATTTATTTATAGTTCTGTTGGGCTACTACTCACTGGGGTTATCAGCTGTTATCCAGATTTTGAATTAGAGGAGTTTTTGGTTTTTAAAGTTTTTAATGCAACTGTTGTAGTATATAGTTCGAATTAATTTTAATGATAAGTTCAATATTTAAAGGTGTTAAAGGGCTTTCATGGTTTAAGAGGATTTTTATTACCGCGATTTTTCTGTCTGTAAGCTTCAGAAATTAAAAGCATCGTGCCCTGGTTGAGCGACGCTTTATGGAAGCTCGAAACTCGCCGAAGAGATGAAACGCCGCTCGTCGCAAGTCTCGCGGGAGACACAAATAATTCAATCGTAATCAAAAATTGATTCTTGGACAGGTTGAACAATAGTGAGAACTTTGTGAAATTGATGCGTAATCGGTGTAAAGAAGACTTTGAATTTAAAGCTGATTATCAACTTTCTAGCATAAAGTGTATAATTACCGCGGAAATTTTAAAATGACTTTTGTAATCTTACGGTCTTTCAGAACCTTCAAAATCGGATTGTTAATTAATGTAATTTGCTGCAAGCTTTTCATAAAAGTAAACTTAACGAGTATTTCTTCTCCAGATAAGAAATTATCTATAATAAAATAATCTTGAATATAAATATTACGACAGTTTTTGGCTTACCAACAGAACTGAAAAATCCAACTATATACACATATTACAATGATAATTTATCGCTAGCATTACTCATTAAAACTCAGCAAACGACTTGGGCCGCGCCTCTTCCCCGCGAGAATTTTAATAATCAGCATTTGAAATTGAATCCCTGAGCACAGTTAGCCTATATACCAACCAGCCGGAACTACAGTCGAGACGTATAAATCATTCGCGAGTGATTATAACTTCGGGCCCCGCGCGCGTAGAGTCGCAGAGTCTCCGCACCGGCATTGCTGCTGCCGCCCGAAACCATAATTAATGAACGGAAAATTGCGCGTCTCGAGAAGTAGAAGTAGAAGAAGAAGAAGAAGCAGCAGCAGCAGCAGAAGCTTGCCACCCTCCTCTTACCACCCGATGTTGCCGGAAAAGATGGTCGCGCAAACGAAGATAAATGACATCCGCGCGCGTGCGACGAATTCTCTTTATAATCACCCATTATCCGCGCCAAGACCTTCGCGAGAGTGCAGTGTGTATAATTCCGACAATGCAAGGAGAAGTAAGTTCACGGTGCAGGAAACAGAGACAGACAGGAACGTCTTAAGCTGTTGCAGAGGCTAGAGAGTTGCGCGAGGGGAGGAAGAATTCATTAGCAAACAGAAACATGGGGTGATTTGCAAACAGAAGCTCCCACGGATTCTTTGTGGGTTAGGAGCGACGAGAATTAGGGGAGGAGGTATGCGTCTTGGCAATGACTTCATTATAAGCGCTGTGGAAGAACATGATGGATATTGGAGGTGTATACGCGGTGCGTGGTTGGAAGCGTATCAATATTGGTTATATATACTGATACCGGTCGTTTGGTAATGATACAGAGGAGATTAAACGGGAAATATTAATTTTTTTTCTAGGATACTTTGGATAAATATATGAAGGATCAAATTGATTAATTTATGACTCCCAAGTTTTTTTTGCAGCCGAATAATGTAAATTAAGTTGTAAAAGAAAGAGATCATTAAAAATTGAACATGTGCTAAGCAAGTTTTCACTGAGTAAAAAAATAATATTTATGATTTTCATCAAACGAATGTGTACAGTTTGTTTATGTGCCCATAAACAAAATGCAAGAAATATTTAGCAATGTGATATAAAGGCTTACAATAACTTATATACGTGATGCGTATACATATTTCATAATCTTCAAAAGAAAGATACATATATTTCATGTCATATTGAATATCACATGAAGCCATGGGCAAAAAAAATGGAGCATTAGTCAAATCAAACTTAATGTTCGATAACACCCTCTGAATCATACAGAGTAAAAGATTCATTACGCACTCAATAATTTACAAACAAACCATTTCCCCTTCATGACTACTGAAATATAATTGACTCGCGGTGTATATATACCTATATACGGTTGACGGAAATGCCAGATACTTTTCCTCCACAAATAGATACATTGCCCCTCGTTTATTTTACCATTTGCTTTGCTTTTAAGAAAACGGAACGCGCGTTGAAAGCGTTATACCAAATGCTCTACTCTACGAAAAAAAACTCTTTTGATGCATAACCGTAAACATTCTTGCGTGTAAATGACAATGTCAAGTTCATTTCTTTGCGCTTAGTTTGGCACCGCAAAAACAAATATATTATAACGTGAAGGTTTAAAAATACTTTAACATATTTAAATTTTTTTTTAATAAAGTGCAATGCGCTTGACGATGTACATAACTTTTTTAAAAGAATTTTATACAATATTCCCAGAAAAACTTATTTGGAAAGCTATCCGAATCATTTAATGCGAAAAATTTGGTTAAGAATCTATACCTTGACCCTAACCGATTTAAAGTAAAAGTATGCCAACAACATTTATGTTTATTTATACTTGTATATTAATCTGTACAAAAATATCGTATTATAATTAGCATGCAGTTCTTAGACGCGTTTAAGCGCTTTCTGGCCCATTATATCATTTTCGTATTTGTCATTTGTGTATTCCGAGAAGTCATTGCACAGCGGCTATAATTGGGTTGGTAAAGAAAACACGCGAGCGAAACACACACATACATATATACATCATTCCCTCGAGAGCGAGAGTTTTGTATATATATATATATGAACACGCGTGAGCTTGCAGCAACTTGGGCGCCATCTACATAAAGCTTTCAGTCGGCGACCCAGTGGATAAAATCAAGAGATATTTACGCGGCCACTCGTAATTTCGAGTGTTGACGAAACAGATATATATATATATATATATATATATATATATATATATATATACGTGTGATTTTCACGTGGTGCGAGGTATTATATATATATATTCTCTCATTTACCCGCGCTCATGCGTATGATTTTAATTGCAAAATATAATATTAGCGTATGCGAGTGTACCAGTCCGATGTCAAAAGAAACGCGAATAAATGTTGACAAAATTTATGTACTGAAATCAGGAGAGCCGAAAGTAGATGTCCTAGTTATTTTTCAAGAGTGTTTTTGCTTATATAATCGTAGTTTCGTGACACGTATTTATTCAGTAATAAATTCACCGGTTTAAATATAAAAAAAAGATCTCAAAGAACTTTCTTTTCCAAAAATAAATTTTTCTGTAAGCGTATTTCTGGTAAATGTGCGAAAATTCTCTCGCATATGAGAAAATTTCAGAATGTAAAGCGTAGTTTGAATTTTTTAAGATTTACTTAAAAATTCACTTAATGTATCTAACGATAAATTATACTATTAATTACCGCAATAAAAATCTAAAATTTTAAACAAATCAGGTTCGCATTTATAAATTTCATTTTCTTCGAACCTTTTTTAACCACTCCATACTTTGAAATCACCCTTTATTTATATATCTTCTAAATTTCGCAATTTTTCACTCATCACATTTACACTCCACTACTGTACATACACACACACATAGACACGTAAACCCCATACAAACTACGTACAGTCCAAATAAGAATCGAGGTACGGCTGCATCGTGCTGTACATCCGGCACTCCGCGCCTCGTCATTTCGTGGTTCTCGTTGACTTGTTCGTCGATACAGAAAAAAAACCCGCACTGTGTACCACAAAACGTCCACACGTACGAGAACAACTCCGACAACCGACTACACGCTATAAACGAGCAGAGTTCTACTGGACAACACACGGTGCGTGCGCCACGCGGCAGCGATACGCTGGTCAGTAGTAGTAGCAGCAGCAGCCGTCGTTGTCGAAAATAGCGTCCAGTACGGCACGCGGATTCCCGCTCTCTCTCTCTCTTTCTCTCTCTCTCGGCGCACGGTCCAGAGAGAGAGAGAGAGCAACGACGGCGCGCGAGCTATTTGTGGGACGAGCCGCGGGTCGACGCGCGAAATTATAACTGAATCCCGTTGTCGTCGTCGTCGTCGTCGTCGTGTGTCGTGTGTCGTGTGAGCGCGGGAAGATACGCGTGGGTGGAGAGATGCGAGAAGGGGGTCAGGTGGTAGCTTGGCGTTGTTGGAAGTATTAAAGTATGCGGAGAGCAGGTGCAGTGGGTGTCGTGATGCAGTTCGGAGGTTGCGGCATTTTTTAAAAGGGCGCTGATGAAATTGAGGTGGTGCGGTTTTTTGTAATGTAGTATGGGTTTGATATAGTATGGTTAAAAGAATTTTGGATTGAATTGTATTTGTGGTATTTATTATTTTTTATTTGTTTTAGAAATAAACTTAGGGTGAAAAGAAAAATTATAGTTTTGTGCCAATAACGGATTTACAAAACTATTAGTCAATTATATTAAACACTTAAATAATTAAGAGGATTGTGAATACTTATCGTTAATTATGATTTAGTATGAAAATGATTATTTGCAAAGAATTTTTGGAATTAAATTTTTGAACTGTTCGGATAAACTAAAGATAATCAATAATTAATTATTGATATACTTAAGCTAATAAAATATCGAAAGTTTCCTTCAACTATAAGTATAACTTATCAAATTTAAAAAATTGAATGACGCAGTCAAAGTGTCATAGATTAAAAAAAGCTCCTATAACTGAATCAAGATCTGTACTCTAAAAATGAACTGGTAATTAGACGTCACTGACAGATGAAATTAAATTAATCAAAAGCCTGACCTATAATTCTAAAGTGAATATTCATTAATTATCTAGTAAAACTATTTTTCGACTTTTTCAAGAATAAATTGCTCATAAAAGCATTTTTTTCTAAATTTACAACACATCAATAAAAAGAAGAACTTATATACAGAAACTAATTCTCACCTTGCTCGACCTCAGCATTGATGTGTATCGTCCTCAACCTGAGCTCCTCGTTCTCATAGATCATACCCCTTGACGATTTCCGATCGAGTTTCCTATTCGGTTTGATGCTGATATCCCTGCGTCGTGCTCGTAGCATACCAGCGCCACCGCCGGCACCGGCTATACCCATACCCGCGCCGGCAATCATCTTCACGAGCTCGTAGCACACTTCTAATCTCGTGTAACACCTCTGCTGTTGCTCCTCGCCGTACTGTTTGACTTCGGCGTTACTCTTAGCACAGCAACGACGTCGACAGCCACTGGATCGTCGTCGTCCTCGCCTGCCCTGGCGTCGCGGCCTTCGCGTATTAGTGAGCACTGGCTTATTGGCGCGACGACCCGGCAACGCAGGAGCTCCACCCGGTGCCGTCTTTGAACTTTTTCGCTGAGTGGGATGAGTCGAGAGAGAGAGAGAGAGAAAAGGGGGTTTTGATAATTGAGCTGGTCGATAAGAGTACGCGAGAGCCTGGGTGTGCGGGTTAGAAGCAGCGCGTGTATATAGCTACTTTGCTGCGAATGGTTATTTTCGAGCTTAGGCCAATTTCGAGTCTCTCAAGAGACGCGCGAGAGGCGGTTTTGCTTTGGAGCGAGAAAGTTCGCGATGGGTTTGGCACGGCAATGGATTTAGTGGTTCAATATTTTTAAATTTAAATTTATAATTTGAATTAATTAAAAGAAAAAATAAACTAAATTTTTTCTATTACGGAGTTAAGTACTATATTGTATTATTTTCAAAGTAATGCGGATAAAAATGAGTATAGAGAGATATATTGTATGGTTTCTTCGATAAATGTAAAATATTCTTTAGGAAAGCAATAGATAGTTGAAATGAAATCAATAAAAATTATAAAAAAAATTGAAACTTAAGTGGATTCGATTATGCCATTATAACTGATTAGCGTTTGGGTGCATAATATGGTTAGATAGCGACGGTTCATACACTTTTTCCATTCTCTGTTAAAATAGCGAAAATAGCTTTTAAGATTTTATCGTTAGTTATAATATTTTATTATCATTATATTTAGAACATAATGGTGGTTTATTTTCGGCTTGTCATGCTGACTTGGGAGATTATGGCTGCTATTCAAAAATTCAAAAATAAATAATGTATTTGAAACCTTCATAACGTTTTAACGTCTCGTTTAAAGTGCAACGTTTTGTATGACTGGAAGCATTATAAGTAAAGTGCTTCCTTGTTCTCGATATATGCATGTGTAGGTTACGTGATAATTAAATCACTACGAGGAACTATATCCGTAACGTTAGTTCTATATAAATTACTATAGCAGTTTAATATGAAATGAATATTTTTAGAAAGGATTCTATAATGATAGAATTAAGATAATAAAATGTACTAGACTAAAATATTTTCGGACTTCAGGGAAATGAAACAGTATTATACTTTTGTACATATTTACCCTAGACATATTCAACAGTCAATTGCAATGGATCATTTCAGCAAGTTCAAAATCCAATGTGCAAAATTTCGTTTGCGCAGTTGGCCGGCGTATCAAAATATACTAAGCCGTGCACTTCACGTAGCTCAAACCGAACTGTTTCGAAACCAAGATAAACATTTATGTAGTAATTCAATATTATGATTTAAGTATAACGTTTTGCATAGTTAGTGAGTATTTAGTTTATTTGTTTAATAAAGTCCATGCCATAAAATATTTATCGTTATGCATTCGCATGAAAAAAGAAAATTATTTACTAGTGAACTTCATTATGATTATCGAAATTTAAATAATAGCACAAGGCGTAATTTATATTAATATATAATAAAATGAAATTGTAGGAATTATATTTTACTCGTACTATCATTTATTAGACATACGGAATTTTTTATTCGAAATTTTCATTTTTTTTTATTAAAACTGTACTCAGTCTCCTACTTTCTTTTACATATTATTTGTGTAAAATGCTCGCTTTCCAAAACATTTTTTTCTACTTCATAAAAAATTAACCAAACGTCACTAAACCACACAATTAATTCATCTTCAATAGTTACTTCCAGGTATCATTTATTCTTCAAAATATTTTTTCGTATAATTAATAATACCAAGACAAATCATAAATTCCCAACGCCACTATAGCACACGCACACGCACACCCACACAAAATTACCAGCAAAATCAATAAAAGCTCATCATGCAACAGCGAGCGCGACTGCACATATCTCATCAATATCCATTCACTTCTATATGCCGATGCAGCTCCATTAAAAACACATTAGCGCGAGCACAAAGAACTCGGCCGATACGAATTAGAACAAATCGATGGGCAAATCGTACTTTTTGTTCGTTGGCATCCACACGCGACATGTATAAATTAATAGAAAAAGAGAGAGGAAACACCTATAAGCGGACACGCCTTGGGCCAGAGTTTCCGGCGTTTTTTTTTTGACAAACGACATATAATACGCACGCGCGAGAAGCGCCAAAAAGCATCGCTTATATATAGATATATAGAATCGTTCGTTACCGATCGACGCCCACGCGGTCGCGTTATTAGCGTCGTCGATCCTCAGCTTCCCTGTCCTCGGCGTTGCTGAGCACTCGGCCAATTAGCGGCGGATCCTCGGGAATTGATGGCGCGCTGCCGCTGGCTGAAAAAGAGAAAACGAGCTGCGTGAGTTTCTGCTTGCAACGGGGGGAACGACAGAGCGAGCGAATTTATTTGAGTATATGTGTGTGTGTGTGCAGGGGCGCGTGTCGTGAACGAGGGACAGTTTTATTTCGGGAGGGTGCACGCGTCGCATTTTTTTTTCTCGCGTTGGATGGGCTGATGGTTATGATTGGCGAGGGAGTTGTTAGTTTGACGAGTTAATTATCGGTTATTGTTTCGGTGGCCTTCGCGCGATGGTTTTGTTATTCTCGTTATGGAATTCTAGTCTTATTCAATTTCACGCGGTGAATATGTATTTTAATATATGTATTGAATGGTAAAGTCGTTATTTGTATTTAAAACGGAGAATGTAAGAGCAATTTAATGCTAAATTTTGGTTTACCCTATACAGCGCACGCAGCCAGTTGAAATATTTAAATTAAAAAATTATATTCACAAGAATATGATGAATGCATTAAATCTCGTATTTGTTTAAAAAAATCAAATTAAATCATTGACAAAAATGTCCTTTGTCATTGAAAATGTATTTGAAATATTCTTGTTTAGAGTAAGCGGTGATTAAACAATATTTCAACTTTACAATTTAACAATTTTTATTGGTTTAATGAGCTAGTTTAGAAATATAATTGATATTATGAACTTACACTTTATAAGATTATTTCTTTCAACAATTGTCAAATTAATTTCGTCCTCTTGAAACATCAATCTTTTAAATTTCGCCTTTATGTCGTAATGCATGGCCTCTTGTGACAAACCTCAAAAACACTTGAGCATTGTCAAGAAAATGTATTTTGAAAATTCAGATGCAAATATCATTAAAATATTTTTATCATAAATATTCGGATCAATTGTACTACAATGTGTTCTTGCTTAGATTACCTACGCTGTTGTTACTTTATTTCGTCAATTCAAGGTCCTTTTTTTTATTCTCAATGTATAACAGTTACATGCTCAACATTTACTATCAGTGCAAAATTGTCAACATTGATTTCAGACGAAATATTACAGATTTACAACAGTCTAAGAATACTGATTCATATAATATATTTTTCGTCAGTCAAACAAACAAGAATAAAACATATCATTTCATTTACTAATTTAAATACTGTCCTCATACTGAACACTTTTGTACTTTTTACATTAAAAACGACTAGCTTATTTCACATCATCAATACGTTGTTATCTTCTATTCAACTTCTATAGATATAAAAATGTTTTCGCAATTTTATTCCCTCGTAACTATCTTAATAAATCATTCTACAAACAACAATCCATCCAAACAAAATTACTTCGCTGAAGGAAACTTTCGCAGCAACTTTGAATAAACTCCGGCTCAAAGGAAACTATACCATTCGGTCTGTCGAACTCGGTAACGTATTTATCATCGTAGTAACGATCCACGGTATTCTCTTACCCCTGGTAAGCAAAAACCTCATCGCATCCGCAAGAACAAATCCATTACGGCTCGCCGACGCGACGATTGCCGCTGTGCTACCAACCCCTCAACTTTCTCAACCAGCCGACTTTACGAATGACAACGAACCTTCGTTATTTTCTATCAGCACGCGTTTTTCCGCTCGAGTTTTCGCGGCTCGTGATTTCTCCTTCTCTCTCCCCCCTGGGGAGAACAGAGCGTCTCTATCAGTTCAGTTGTTCTCTCGACTCTCCTCGTTGTTTGATCTCTCGCGTTGAAGTATTTTCGTTACTGCGCCGACACTGCGAGCACAAAGTTTCGATCTGGAAAGAGGCGAATCGAAATTTCACGCTCTGGTTAACATTGTGCGCTAATAACTGTGCTATCGCTGTCGCTGGAAAAAAAATATTCCAATTAACGTATCTCGAGAATATTACTTAACCGCAAAGTTGACGATTCTATTGAGTTTACAACAGCTCGCAATAATGTCAATAAGATTTGTATACAATAAAGAAGCCTTTATACAAAACAAATCGATGAATTAATTCAATATCCTCGAATAACAATAGGTAATAATTTCACTTGACATAATTTTGTTTCCGAACATCTGTCTGATCGCCATTGTCTTTGTCTATATACCATAAATCGGCGCAATCGATTAGACGAAAAATCAACGCAATTACAAAGCTCTTACGCACGCAGATTCCCCGACTCTCGCAGTCTCTCTCTCTCCCTTCGGAAAGAACCTCTCGACGCAACGAAATCTATTTACCCTCCCCCTTTTTCTTCCTCCATCCTCTCCCTCCCCCGCAAAGCTTATAAATATAACGGCGGCGCGCAGCGTTCGATCCTTGACGGTATCTCCGGTGATTTATTAAGTTGCACGCGCCGACGAGAACTTTTCGCGAAGCTTCCTCCTCCTTCTCCTCTTCAAGGCCTTCAATTCCCTCGAGATGCGATGCTCTCTTGTCTCTCTCTCCCTCTCTCCTCCTACCGACGGGATTTTTTCTCTCCTCCTCCTCTTCCTCTGCTTCCGTGCTGCTACTGCTACTGCTGCTGCTCTCTGAAAATAAAAGAGCGAGGCGGAGCTTTAGTCGACGAGCGTTTGATGATTTTTCGGAGCTGCACGCGCACGCGTGTGTGTAGGTATATATACATGCAATCGTAAGCCGTCAGCTGTGCGGCACAAGATGAATGCCACTGTTTGTTGGTGTTAGGCGTGTGTTAGCACAGTAGCAACGGCACGGCGGTCGGGTTAAAGCGGAAGAGATATATGGTTGTGTGTATGTGTGTGTGTTTCTTTGGATGCTGCTACCGGCGTTGCTGTTTTGACGGATTTTACGGTTTACAATGGGGATCGTGCAATGTCTGTGTGTGTACACGTGTTTCTTTCTCTGTCGGGATTGACGTAAATTACACAAATAAGGGTTGCGGATAGAGGAATGATTGATTTCGTTAAATTATTCACTTTGGTTGATGAAGTAATCTTTCAGTCATTTGGAAAATGCCTTTCGTCTTGGAGGCAATCGAAATTGATTGAATGTATATAATATTAGTTAACTTATTATTCTTTAAATTTATAATACTTTTAATAACTGAACAACTTCTTTATTGAGTAATTCGTTGCTGCTGTTTGTTTGTCTTGCAAAGTATATCATCTAAACTGACCTTCAATGAATACTAAAGAATAAAATAAAAATAATAATAAAAATGATGTAATTGATAAAAATGTTACATAAGAGTAACCAAAAAGTATTATATTAGCAACAGAAAACTTTTTTGGTAATTTTACACCTTCTCGCGTATATAAGATTCATTTATTAAGTTTCCATTAAGGTTTCTAGTTCACATGTTTTGTATACGACAAATTATAGCAGCAAGAAATATCAGAAAATAATCCAAGATAATTTAAACGTACTCTGAATCTCCTCATCATATTGAATAATTTAAAAATATAGTTTTTACGATTTAAAATGTAAAAAGTTTGAATAAATAGTGAAACTTAAATTAGACCCCCATTAATATTTTTCTCGTGCAAATTATCATTCTTTGATAACCCTTGGTACCTCGATTTCAAACCGACCCTCGACATACCAAATAAAGATCCTTAAAGATCAAGTAAAGCCAGCTAACTACGCCCGGAATTAGTAAAAATTCTCATAAAAATCCATCTCACGACGTTTACCTTCTACCCAACCGCGTCTGATTCACTCGAGAAAAATTCTCTCTCTCTCTCTTTCTCTATCTTAGTTCCCAATGAAGAGCAGTAGCATCAGAGAGCCACTGCGTCTGCTACGAGTCTATTTGCTGCGAGAGCTTCTTTCTCTTTGTCGACACGACGAAAAAATATTTATAACACGGAAAAGCAGCGTAAACCTGCACCTCACTCGTCTGCGCGCTTCCACGTCGTCGTCGTCTTCTTGGCTCGGCTCTTGCTCTTTGTGGCTCAGCGCGCGCTCGCCAGGCGACGAAGTAGACGTCAAAGGCGCTGTGTATATGTGTGTGTGTGTGTGTATGCACACGCGGTGAAAAGTTCTCCCGGAGACGTCGACGTTGGTGTGGTCCTTTGACGACGCTGCTGTTGCTGCTGCTGGCGCGGAGATGCAATTCGTAATCGCAAATATCACGGACTCGTATACCTGCAAAATAATGCTGGTTTAGTATAGGTGTGTGGGGGGGAGGGTGAGATTTTTGTAAGAGGTTCGTCAACAGAAATGTTGTGTAAATATTGGATATAGAATGAATTTTGAATGATTCAGTAGTAAATAGTGAGATCAAGAATTTGAATTTCTATATATAGTAAAATAGCTTCATAAATGTTTTCTTTAATAACAATTTTGCTAAGCATCGTAAGATCTGGGGAATTATGTTGTTTTCCTAGCTATATATGAAGTTGCGCATGCGTACACACAAATGTATTTAAATCATGGTTTAGGAATACCTGCCCGGTCAATGTACCATAAAAACACTTCTTTATAATCAATTACACAGCCCCACAAAAAAAAGAAAGTGGTCTAACCCAGAACACTGATTATCATATCCTTATGTATTTTGATGTGCTG
>JAWWEQ010000001.1:15354917-15413939 GCA_035583055.1 Torymus tubicola
TGGGCGAGTTATATTTGCCATGAGCAAGCGCATGGAAATTAGGTATTTTTTTGTATACTTTGTATAGAACGACGACGGGTTTATGCCGGTCTGAGCATTGTTGGGTGTGTAGTACGCGGTAATTGTGTGGCGACGATGGAGAGTGATCGTGTAATGTGAGAATGAACAGTGACGGTTTTATTAGAGCTCCGTGAGCTTTGTTATAGTAAAAGTATATATAATTATATGGGTGTTTATTTTCATAAATTAGTTCAATTCGTATAGATACTAATAATAGGAATTGATAATGCACGTCTGATGGCTGAAATAATTTTTGTTACGTAAAGTTTTTTTATGGTTATGCTAAATCTTGTAGAATTAACATCGATAAACTGACAACCGTAATAGTTTCAATCGAAAATGTAAATGTGTTTTTTATTTTCTATTATTTATGCTGTATATATGCTGTGTTTATTATTATGAACGTATATTCCCTATTCCAACAAAAGAAAATATAATATCCCGTATTTCTACTGGTAATAATATCGTAAAATTACAAATAATCTATTATTTTTGTAAAAACAATAAATTTTGATTATTTTAGATCGCGATGAACGTTAAGATAAACGTAAAATATATAAACCTACATTTCACTTTGTAAAATAGAGTCCCGTTGCAATGAAGCACATTCAGCTTATAACATATAATTATTGCTCAACTCGTTTTCGTATATCACAATCAAATTGTCATAACTGTTCTCGCAGCGAGCGAGGGACCGTGCCGAAGATTCGCCATAAATTATACGACTATCTCAATTAGTGCAAACGCAAAAGATACAGCAATTAACTTTACCCCTCCGCATCGCCATAACTCACTTCCCCCTTCCCTCCTGTATATACCTTCCGAATTCGAAACGCCTGGAAATTCAATAAAAGAAACGGCATCTACGCGCGTACAATAAAATATATCTATACGGGAAAAAAGTGAAACTAACATCACGCGCGCTATAAAATATGAACGTAATGTCGATCGATATTATATATATATACGTGTCGTAGGGTAGTTGTATTCTGGAGAGACCATATATACATATACATTCGTGTGCGTATATTGCTGCAGCTTAAGCAAAGCAAAGCCAACAATAGCGCGAATCTGGCAGGGAAAAGGCGCGCGCGCGCAGGATGAATTATGCGAGGCGGAGCAAGAGAGAGAAAGAGAGAGAGAGGGAGAGAGAGTACGATAGTAGTATAGCCAGCGAGAGTGAGAGCGAGAGAAAGTGAACGCGCGCGCGCGGGCTTGGCGATAAACGCCGGCGAATATCTACGATAAACGCAGCCTCCGCGGAGCTATTCGTCGTTTAGCTGTACAGCAACAGCAGCGCAGTTCGCCTTGTGCTTCATTGCTGACTCTCTCTCTCTCTTTCCCCTTCTATCTCTCTCTTTCTCGCTCACCCTCTGCGTCGTGGATTTTGGCTAAAGTCCCTTTACTGCGCCCGGAGATTATTTTCGTAGATTTTTTTCTCCTCCCCTTCTATGGCGCCCATCGCATCTTTTCTCCCGTTTCGTTTTTTTCTTCTCTCGTTTGCAGTCTCGGCGTTCTTTGTTTCGCCTTTTCTCATCTTTTTCACTTTTACGGGGGGGAAATTCACAGTGTCGAGACCGGAGGTGCGAGGTACGGTGGTTTGAGGAATTTTTTTTTATTTTCTCCCTGGAATGCAAAAATTACGATGTCGTTGTTTTGATCGTGAAGTGAATGATATGTTTATATATTTTTTTTAAATTAGAAGCATTTACTTTGAATTTCGTGTTGAAATGAATTTTTAATTATGTTCAACGCATAATTTATCAACGCATGATAAAACTGGTTATTATATCTTTGGTGTTTCATGTCATTAAATAGTATATTATTATCCATTGATTGTAAATTACTTTCTAACTTTATATATATACTAATTATCTTATATCTTCGTTGAAAATATGAATTAGAGATCGTAATTTGGTGGATAGCGCTTTATTTTGGAAAATGGAAATTTCTATAAATTCATTAAAATTCTGAAACAGGCGAAAACAAGATTTATAGGCTAAAATTGTAGAGAATGCGTCATAAAGTTTTTAATTCACACTATCTGTACTACGAGTTTTTCTCAAACTTTTACAAATCTTTTTAAAATTTTACTAGTAAAGAGATAAACAGAGTAGAGTAGAGTAATATTAGTCCATTCTATCATTAATATAATGCTTACCTTTAGCTGATTTTGTTAGAAGCTTTGGGATGAAAAAACATTTTCTTTTACAAATGAATGAATTAGTACAAATGGCTGTAAATTAATATTAGTTCAATTAGAAAACAAAATTACCTTGATAAACATATCAGTTTACTTGTAAAATTATAATCCTCTCACATTAAATTTTGTAAAAAATCAATGTGGATCAAGAGAAACTAACGTTAGGATATCTCAGGATAAAGGTTACAAAGATGATTATAAAAATTGAGTCCATAAAGAGCATTATTTAATAAACCAATTTATTTTTTAGATAAAAACTAACGGTACGATAATTCTTAACCTATTAAAAATATTTGAAAAATTAATAAAAAAAAATGGAAGTTGATCAAGTACACATTTTTATGATTGAACAAAAGAGAAAATTACGTAAATGATCAATAAGTCGATTCTGTTTTAGTAAATTAATTGCCTCGTCAATATATTCAAAGCATTAAGCCCCTTGAAAAAGAATTTCAGAAAAATACTAATTGAAAATTATAGTAAATTCGAGATACAATTATATACCTGTAAAACAAAGGGAAGAAAAAGTTATATTCTAGAAAAAAAATATCACAAACAGATTATTAAGTAGTATCGGAGAATCACGTGCGAGGTATAAAATTTTATGGCGGAATCTTGATTCTTGAGGTTCGTAATTGAATTTTCCCATGCGACTTCCGTCCTCAGAGTTCCTCAGATTATTGGTTTCCGGGTATACATTCCATATCGGGAACAGATGTCGTCGTGCAGTAATCGAAATAGTGGAAAATCTTCAGGACATACGTGTATGAGAACAAAGACTGCGCTAATTAAATTTTTTAAATGATTCTATAGTACAACCTTTTTATAATAAAAAAAAAGTATATTCATTATAGATTTTTATATAACTTGGTTTCTGAGCTTATTACAATATCTCTTATTTTTAGAAACACGATACTTAACTGTCTTTTATACGATAATTAAAATAAGTGTGAAAAGTCAAGATAGTGGCACAAATGATGTGTGACTAATTGAAAACCAGATTAGATAACTTCAATAGAATATAAGGTTGATAACTGAGTAAATAATAACACTCACACATATACAGACTTCAATAGAAGCCTCTATAAACTTCCCGCACTATTTGACCTAAATTTCAAGATGCGCATTGATCGACAATACCTGCTGATTCCATGCGCATACTCGCGCGTACGTAACAAAAGGCCAGACAAGAAACAGATAATAGAACGCTATTTCCCTCGATGTAAAGCACAACTGTATATATATACGCTGCACCGCGTGCTTATATGCGCTGCATCACATAGAGATTGAAAGCGCTGCTACCTCTGTATGCACATATATATCTATACGTGTGTTTGTGCATTTGTTAAAGCTGAATGCAGTCAATGGCATTGCGATTTCAACCGAAATGATCGATAGTCCGTTTTGCTCGTGCGATATTTCATTGCTCTCTCTCTCCTCTCTCGTTGAGATTTACGCGTCCCGTTTATCATTCGCGCTGCAGAAAGAGATAGACGCTTTGAAGTTATTGTTGCTCGTAATGATTTTGAAATCTCAGTTTACGCACACGTTTCGATTGTTGCGGCGGATATTGAATCGCAAAAAGTTTTGAATTCGATATATCTCTATATTTATCTATCTAACTGTATCCTATATCTCAATAGAAGTTTTTTTCCCAGCTCCATATATATAAAATATTACCTACACTATCAATACACTCTCGTTACCTCACGTATTCATTCCATCAAACTCTTTCCCATTCGTAAAATTAAAAAAAAAAAATTAAAGTAATTTCCACGTAATCCTCTATGCATATATAGTCATGCAATCGACGTAATAGTCACGCGGTCAATCTAATAAACGTACGCGTCGGACTTGACATAAAAAATTCATACATCCAGCCAACTACTGCACGTGGGCCATTAATACTCCATTACGATAAAATAGCTCGAGACTTCATTCGCATTAATTCCTCGTCACTCGCTTTATTACCCCGCGCACACACCAGCACCGCCAACAATATCCGCACACGCGCGCCCTTATCATTTCCCCATCTCCCTTGTACGCATCCCAACAGCTCTTCCTCTTCCTTCACCTCCTCCTCCTTCTTCGCCTTCTATAACACCATGACGCATACAGTGTGCTATACCTCCGCCTCCCAACGCATACACAATAAAATCGAGTAACCAGGAGCCCCGCGTGAATATCATTATACTATACGACGCCTGCGCATCAGTCACTCGGCATAGTGAAACGGCGACACTTTTACGATAGCGATCGCGCGCGCGGGCGCGCGTATATATAATATCGCCTCTGCGAATCTCTCTTCTCTTTCTGTCTCTTGCTATTCCTTTGAACTATGACGCAGCAGGAGCAACGTGTAGGCACGAAAGTGTCGCAGTGCACGCGCGTCGTCGTAAATTGTTCCAATCGGCCCCTGTGCGTAGGAGAGAGAGAAGAGAGGAGAGACCCTTTAATGGGGTTGGCCGGCCGGGAGAGTACGGCCGTCGACTCCAATTCCGCGACTCGGCGGGGGTGCGACATGTGCAGTTACCGCCGTTTGCCTCGCCTGCGCCGTGTATATATGTGGAGAGGAGGAGAGCGCCTGTATAGTTTGGTCCGCACGCGCCTATGTAGTTATGGCTTGAGACGGGCGTGTGCGTGAGGCCGTGTGTAGTAAGTACTGTCGTTGGCAAAATTTTTTGGAACTCTCTAGAAGGTTAGCGAGAAAATTTAGATATATATAGTATATGGTTATGTGAATTTATAATTAATATTTTATTATTAAGTTGTGGATTGGACTGGTTTTTGAGATTTGTTGATTGATGTGGTCGAAGTATGACTTTTCCCTTCAAGATTTCTTTTGTCAACTTCTTTTAGGTATACGATGAATTACTTATTTAATTATTATTTTTATTAAATGCTAACATTATTATAAGAAGTAAACATCAGAATGCTATTAGTGATTCCAAGAAAATAATATACGAATCATAAAAGAACAAATATTACCGGATATATTCAAAGATTTCTGTTCAAGTAAATAGAGAAGGATATAATGTTTTGGTACATTTTAATCAATGACAGAATAGCGATACAGCTGTTTCATAAAATTGTATACCAGAAATTAGCTTCTAGAAATCACAATAATTACCTTATGAAAAAGGTATATTCGTATATAACGAGTGTACGCATAATTTTGCATTTTTTTCTACAATTATTATATCAAAACATCTTCTATAATTCCTTCTTGTTAAAATTTGATCATAAAAATAAATAGAATTTACAGAAAAAACACTTTTATTTATCTGCGTAAATTTAGCCAAATGGATCGAAATAAACATCGATACGTACGCCGGCAATATAAACTGTATTTTTTTCCGCGCGTTATCTCCACTTCGGACTGTACAAGCAAATACATTCCTAAATTATAGTCGGCCACGGTCATAAGCAATAAAATTTGCTCCTACGGGCTTTTTGCTCGCCAGCGCTACCCACACACGCACGTAACTCTCTCTCTCTCTCTCTCTCTATATATATATATATATATATATATATATATATATATGTGTGTGTGTATGTATACGCAAGTGTGCGCCATCCCTTCGCTATATAAGAATTTGCGAACCTTGCTACATTTTCCTCGACGGCGTAATGTACTTTTTACCGTGAAATACGCGGGATACTTCGGACGGGCGTGTTTTAAATTTCTTTTCGCCAGTTATTGAATCTTCTTTCGTTGTTTTTATCTCTCTCTTTTTCGTCCCGATTACTCGAGCGAAGCACGAAGACGTGCCACGAAAGTTTGTTCGATCAAGTATTTGCTAAGTAGATTGAGACAGTTCGTTTATGATATACATATATTTAAAATAACGTGATCTGCAGATATAAACGTGGTGATCGAGTGGTTTGAATTCTCATAAAGTCACTTTAAACTTTTAGTAAAATGTTCTAATTGCACGTCTAAAGGTTCGCACTAATTATTATATCTTTGAAATATATTTAACCATCGATATATTATATTTAGTCTTTATAGACGAAAACGTGAAACCATATGCTATTATTTCCTGTTATTATACATATATTGAGAATAGTTAGCCAGTGTTATGTACAAATCAGAATTAATTGATAATTTGAAACTCTAATATTTAAAATACATTTATGCTGCTCTTTTGCAGTTCCGTTTCAGACAACTATACTTCGCCAAAAATGAATCATTCACTTGTTAATTTAACGGAAACATATTCAAACAATGTTCGATTCTGCCAAGTCTTTAATCACGCAATAAACGGCGCAATAAACCTTAGCTATACACGACTGCCGCTATTGCGATAACGCTCTCCACATCGTATACATATAGACCCATACGTAGACAACATAGCGGTCACATAGCTCTCCCAAATCGTGTTTACATTTTTCTAATGACGCGCAAGTAAGGCGGTTACACTGTGGGCACACACTCATATATACGCACATAAGTTTGCGTCGCGCGTGCGCGTACACGCACTCAAGGGGGGGAAGGGAAAGTCGGAGATTAGCGGCTAACCATATGTTCGTAATGCCGGCGCTCGCGTATATAGGACTCGCGGCGGTGGCGCCTTAATCGGATTATGGAAACGGAAGCGATTAATCTCGTTTGGTCTGCTCGCCCTTTCCCCCCACGCTTCGAAATCTCTACTCCAGTCCTGCGGTGGTGACGTTAGAATTCGCGAATTCTCCCAAAGGGCTTCGTTCTCTCTCTCTCTCTCTCGTCGGTTCTCTGGTTAAAATGTATGCCGCCGCGAGTGAGATAGAGATAGAGGAGGATGTTGGAAAGAGCCAGTGGATGGACGACGTTTCGGTCGAGATTAAACGGCGACGATGTCCGAATTTCGGTTTTGAATGGACACCGACGCGAAGGGAGAGGTTTAGGATCGAGTTTAATAACTGAGATTAAAACGGTAATTTTGCAGAGTTAATTATCATAGGATGAAGTTGTATGGATCAGGATTTAAAATGTTTATATGCGCGCTTAAGTGAACTTTCATTTTGAAGTGGATTACTCGATTTAAACGAAAGGTATAATAACTTAATTAGTGGAGGATATCATGAAAATCATAACGTAACTTTAATAAGATTAATACTTTAATTAAAAATAGTATAATTTTACTCTTTTTGATCGATACCTGTACAAACACTTTTAAAATCATAAAAAGTAACAGCATTTTCTTTTACATACGAGTACAACAGATCTCACGTTTAAATCACGTATAGGAATTCACGTTTCCTTTATTCTCAAAAGATACATAATATAAAAATAAAGTCTATAAAATTATCTTTCTTATCGTGTTAAAAATAAACAAGAGAAATTTCACAGCACAGCGATATAGAAAAGCGAATTAACACTGCGCCTTTGTACCCTGCACAATATATAACAGTGATGCGCCTATATATATACACACACACCCATATATATACAAGATAAGAAAATAATAGTTGCTCTTACCAAAAGAACAAGCTCGAGAGCGCAAATATAGCGACACAAAAGGAGCAACAGGACGACACACACGCGAGTCAGGAAACAAAGCCAGTGCTTTCCGTCCCTCTCTCTCTCTCTCCCGGGAAGGATTCAATTTTCGGGAGACAATAAGTAAAGCAGAGGAGGAAGAGGGACGAATCGAATCCGTCACATAGCACGCGGCTGAACGAATTACAGTAGCAGCATGTGCTACTGACGTCTAAACGTCGCGTCGTCGCGCGCACGAGATTCGGCTCAATTATCCGAGGGACAAGATTAAGGATTCCCACCTATATATTTCTTCCCTCTCTCTCTCTCTCTCTTTCGCGGAGGATTGAATTGGTGAATATCCTGCGGGGCCCCTCCTGTCTTCGCGGACTCGTGCGCGTGAGCTCGTCGATCAACCCGTCCGCTCCGCCTCGTGTGCGGCCCGTCTCTTTTTATCGCCTCGTATATAGTTTGGCTCTTCTTTACTCCGCTCGCTATTTGCAGTCGTTGGATTATTCTTTTTTTCTTACTTTCTTTCTTTAAGTTCTTGGATATTTGATTGATTCGGTCTGATGATGTGCAAAATGATTTTATTTACTCTATAAATATTATAGAATATCGTACAGAAATGTTAATAAAAATTTCGTTGCCTTCAGAAAACCATATAGAATTTGGATAAAATTTACTATGAATAAAAACAATGACCAGTTGAAAATAAAATATTACATTAAAATATTATCAACAGCCGAAGCTATAGGCAATGAAAGAAAAATGATTTTTCTTTCTTCACTTACAGCATATACAACATATAAGCAATTAAAATCTGACACTCGAAAGGTTTCTCCTCAATAAAAACAACATTATATTTTTCCACCGACTAATTATACGCCTTGTGTAACATCTCCGTCTTTTTCAAAAAAACCGCACGGCGACTATATATAGGTATATACAGCTCGACGGTCCGGTAGCACTTCACCGCCATCTCCCCCGTCATGTTTACAAAGACTCGCGCTTGCAATTATTTTTAAACGCGAAACAGAAAAGAATTAATTACTCGCACTCTCTTTCTCTTAATTTTTCTACGCTCCCCTATACACTCCGTCTTTGTCGGCCTTCGTCCGCCCTCTCGTCTTTATTTTCCCGTCGGCACGTTCCTCTTATTTTAGCGCGCGTGCTGCGTATATATATACACATTCTCTTCGGTCCCTTTAAAACCATCCCTATCCGGTGGAAACGAGTTGCTTCGAAAGCTCGGAGAGCTAATTTGCAGCCGATATCTCGTCCCTCTCGTGCCCCTTTAAATTCTGCATAGTGCGAATGGTATGTAATTTTTTTTTTTAATCTTGCAGTTCTCGAATTTCGGTAATTAAACGACTCCACATGCAGGTGTGACTCTGTTTTGTTTTTCACTGATTGGCTTAATCGTTGTGAATTCACGGAGAATATTTACAGAAAAAAAAGGTGCTATATTGTCGGCGCGGTTATCTCGCAGCAATTAATCAAAAGAAGTTAATTAAATGACAAATTTTTAATTATTTATTTAAACTGTTATCAATAGTTTTTTTATGCATCACATAATAAATTATTATATTTTTCAGTAATTTATATTACACGCGAGCATTTACAAAAATAACTCAATAAAGCAATAAACATCACGTTATTATAGCCCCACTAAATCGTCAAATCGCTATATATACACCACACATATACAAAGAATTCATCTCCACGTGGACGCGAGTAATCCCATCGAGATGCCTTTTCATTACCGAAAATAAAGAATCACCGCAATACACTCGTCGCTTTCCGCACGTCGTCAGTATATATAATCACGACCGAGCCGCCGCAAGTGATCCTCGGTTCCCACTCAGCAAAGATCTGTCTCATAAAAAAAAGGCGCAGCTTCACCCTCCTCCTCCTTCTCCTCATCCTCGTGCGGATGTATCCCTCCGGGGTGAAGATCGCCCCAGTGTAATTCCATCCCCATCAGGGGATTTCATTAGGACATCAAAAGAAAGGCACGTAAAAATAACAGTCACTCGCTCTCTCTCCCCCTGATGACAAGAAGAGTCGCGTACATATGTCGCAGCGCGTATGGTTCTCTCCTCGAAGATCGGCATCTCTCGCCACCCTCATCCCTAACTCAATTTCACTAAAAACGGGAAGCTCTTTCCAAATTGTCTGATTCAATTTTTGCGAAGAATAGCGCTCTTCTCTCATTCTCTCTCTACGCTTTTGTTTCTTTACCCCTCGACGACGCACATGCTATACGCGGGAGGACGGAAAATCCGCTCTCTTTCTCTCTCCCCTCTCCTCTTTATACGCGCTCTCGCGGCTCTTGATCTTTTCTCGGTCACAGATAAAACCTTTCGGCGAGCTTCCGCCGGGGATATAAGATCGTCGTCGTCGTTCGGCTACAACGACGAGAGGAGAGAATTTTCCGGTAGCAGAGCGAGCTGACATTTTGTTTTATCCGTGTCTCCTTCTCTATTTCTCTCTGACGACGACGACTACTATTCCGACTACTGCACTTCCTTATACTTTAAGGCTAGAATGTATCGGTGTGTATATATGTATACAGTGACGCGCGTGAGAGACGAGCTTCTTTCGTCCGTCGGTCGTAATTTCGGTCGACTCGCTCTCTTCCTCTCCCTCACTTTCTGCGAGTAGTCGCTAGCGACATCCGGTTGCAGCGAACTTTCCGAACTTTCTGTGCGCACTTGGGGGGTGCGAGGGCGAGGAAAGAGTTGGGAAAGGGATATAAAAACGGAGTGGCAAATAATTAGATAAGTTGGAGTAGCGCGCGCCGTTCGCGCTGTAATGAATTGCTGCAAGTTTTTTTCCTAGTGTTGATGCGTTTCTTTACGAGTGATGGGAGAAATGAAATTTTTCTTATTTAAAATAATTATGTAGAATTTATTTATATAAAGTGGGAAAATTGTCGCAACTTGTGTTGGGTTGGCAATGATAACTTAAAAATATAAAATTTTAAAGTTAAGGCAATCGTGAAAAGTAGAGTCTAAAAGTATCATATGATTGTTTTACTATTGATTTATAAAAAACAAATAAGTGTTGAAAATTCGTATTTCTGAATAAAATGTACATCGTAAAACTAAAGTCTCATACTTATTTCAAGCTTCGGAACTAATTTAACTACACAATTACACACTGTAATTGCGATCAAATAACAATGTAACAAACATCACGTGATGTGTATCTTAACAAAATTCAAACCACCATACCACAAACTGACAAACTCTCGACGTACGAAAATTCCTTGCCTAATTAATCCACTCGATCTTCGATACTCTCGCTTCATCCGCACGGTTAAATCTAAGCGTCACAAACCGCCGCACCGAAAAAGAAAACCCAACCCAACCCAACCCTCCCTATATATATATAATACACTACGTTCATCCGAATTCGATCTCTTCCAACTCTCTCTCTCTCTCACACACATACACACGTACCACACTCGTCTCCCTGCAGGCCACACTCATCCTCTGGCGCTTAATGGGGCTGAAACTACTCACTCTCTCCCACCCTCAGTCACCGCGGTTACGCGTACAGCACACTCCAGGTTACCTGGCTGCGGCGCTCACCACCGCTGAGGGCTCTCAAGATTCTCGCGCGGAGCCCTCGAGGGTTTCCGTACCTTCTCTATCTCTCCCTTCCCTGTATAGCAGTAGCAACCGCACGTGTGTGTATAGGTATGGAAAAGGCTCGCGCGTCGAATCGACTTTGTCCGTATACGCGCAAAAAGGGGAATGTAGTAATTGCGCACGTGGCCTGCCGAAATTGCCAAAGGTGAATCCAATATATACGGCTATACGCGCGTGTGTTTTTCTCTACTCTATCTATGTACGCGCGCGACATACACATACACATACATACATGGGGGAATTTCCTTGGCTTCCATGGAGATTACCGCGGAGTATGCGCAGTCTTCTTCTTTTTTTTGAGGTAGAAAGGAGTAAGAGTGAGAGAGAGAGGGAATGTATAGCAAGCTTCCCCCTTTTTTCCGACTCATTACGCTGATCTGGTTATACGCGTAGCGAGAGGATTGAAGCTCTATGCTGCTGTAGGTTATTCGATTTTGCGCGTGCAAGCGGAGTTCTGATGTTTTATGCAAATATGCTTTTGGCAAGAAGGGAGACAGAGAGAGTATGGCGTGGGGCTGCTTTTCTGATTTGCGAAGTATATTGGGAATCGTAATTTATTTTCACATGTATTATGGCAATTGATATACTTCGGTCGTATTCGTTCGTCTGTCAAGAAGAGATAATTACGTAAACATATATATGATTGCCCTTATTGTTTGTATTTTGATCACACTATAATACTGAATGTAGCCTATGAATTCATTCGATCAGAACCAGAATAAAGGTTGCTTCATCATTTTAATATTTACATTTTTATTAAATCCGACAATAATAATTATAGTAATATCACCGTCGCACTATTATTATTAAAGTATAATTTTTCATAAAGTCTCGTGTTCTATACTGCGTTACTATACAAATATATATATATATAATAGGTTGCACAATAAATTTCTTTTCTGGCATACCGTCTTCCCTAAAAAAAATAATACAAAGCACATGGAAATTGCAATTTAAAAAAATACATCCAAATCCCGACAACGTTATACGCCACTTTAATCCAGTCTGAACTCTAACGCGTCTCATAACCCTGAGACAACTCGCACAAGCGAGATTCCATATAGATCTTGCGACGTTCGTCGGCAGACTAAAACGAGCGGATCACATTTCCATACACTCACTTCACCGGCCGTCCAACAATTTCCCACAAAACGCCCGTCGGGCAGCTACTACTAGTAGTAGTAGTAACGAACAATTCCCATCTCCTTCTCTCTCTCTCTTGCGCGCATATAAATCTCCTGCGGCGTTCGCTCGCGCGAAAGAAAGTCCTCGTGACGTTTAGCCGTCCCCGTGGCATTCGCGTCGCGCTTATATACATATACCATATATGTATAGTGTATGGTCCCAGAGCGGCAGCGTTTATCGCGCACGGACACCGCGAAGTGTCACACGCCACTCGGTCGGGGTATTATGAAAATGACGACGACGAGATAATAATTGCTCCCGCTAGAGAAATGGTAGCAAATATATATATATATATATGAATAGTCCCTTGGAACGACGTCGCGGCTTTCGGAATTATTATTGTACGCGAGCGAGTACACACGCGTATAAGAAAAAAAAGGGAAAAATAATAAATAAAAGGGTAATATATATATATATATATATATATATATAGATATCAGTTTCTTTTCTCGCTTCTTTCAATTTACGTTCCTCGTGCGTCTCGCGCCGTCTGCACTTGCTTTTATCGATCTATTAAGGCGATGCGAATTTTTTCTTCCGTTCCTTTTGTTTCATTTTTTTCCTTCTATTTTTATATATATACATGCACTGCTGTACGTGCAGGACAATAAAAGGAATTTCCGTTTTATGGGTCGCGGAATCTCGCGCGGTAGCGAGCGTTTTAACCGCGCGATAATAAATGTTTATCGTCGGCGTTTACGAAATAATAAAGGTGCAGGAGAAGCGCTTTGCGGTTGCAACGTATATAAAGTATAGAGCGAAAGGAAGGAGATGCATTTCAGGGAGTGCGAAATGACCCGCGGAAATTACGCGCACGCGCTCGCAAACGTTATTGTTTAATTCGTGGAAGCCGCGCGCACACTACGCGAATTGTGGCTGTGATTGGTTGAGCAATGAAAAGAAAAGGCAATTCTTGTTGTATTGAACTAGTTTTAAATATAATTAGAGTAGTTTATTGGTTTTCAATGGAACAAAGACAGCTAATATTTGCGCAGTTTGTATAATGTGAATTGATAATTGATTTTTTTCCTATTCGATTATATTATGTATGTGTACTCATTTTACTTTTTAAAACTTTTCCAATATTTATGGAAGATATTAATTATATTTAAAATCATCTAAAGGTTGTCAAAATATTATAGTATAATATGCAATATATCTGCACTTAACATATCAGCATTATAGTAATATGAGAAAGTAATACGCGTGTACAATTTTTTATAGTGAAATTAAATGGTTTAAAATAAATCTCGATAGCGAAAGGCCATTGAGTATACATATTGATTATAGTTTAGTATACAAAACTATAATCTACAAACAAAAAAAAACGAAACATAGCTGATATAGTAAAATCAATAAAAACGGATTTTTTTATCTAGAATATACATAGATGTACTACAAAGTTAGATGTATGTATACTGATAAGAAATTAATGCGTCTCGAAAAGTAATGACGAATACGATGGAAGTAGACTACATCAGGAAATATGATGATGAGCGAAATTGATAAATTAATTTTTTAACAAACCTGTTATCACGTGACTATCGTATGTAACATTTCTGAGAACCAAACTTATCAAGTAAAATATACCGATAGAAAAAAAAACAATTTGTCGTCATTTGAATTTCATACGTGATTCCCTTTATTAAAGAAAGAACATAGTAGTTCCACTGTCTCTCTGCCAAGAACCATCCAAAAGCACCGTATCTAATTCACCCTACCTCTCTCTCTCTCTCTCTCTCTATCTCCCTCCCTCTCTCTCCTCTCTCTTTACCCAATAATTAATTTCCCCTCCAAAGAACATGCGAAGACTCTCCTGCGAGAAGAAAAAGAATCACCTCGACCGGGATTTCGATAAGGAGCTTTCGGTCCCTTCCCCGTGACTCTTTCTCTCTCTCTTTTTCTCTTGGCATATGAATAATGAACGTAGGCCCGAAACGATCTGCGCGAAAGAATCCATAAAAGCGATATGATGCATGTGCGCAAAATTTCCGAAGGTCTTTGTTTAGCGCGCGAGAAAGACGAAGACGAAGAAGAAGGAACCCTTTGTGCGTGTCGCGCGTGTATTATGTATGGCTTCGGAAAGCCGGATTTTCGGATTTTAGCGCGGGTATAGGAACGAGACAAGCCGTGCGTGGGAGGGATGTGCGTGAGAGATGAAAACCACCTGATGGATGACGAGTGCGCGCGCAAGCACACGTGGTCTCGTAAGTAGATGTTTGCAGGACATTTACAACATATGATTTGTCTCTCTTGTTATAACGGTTGAAATTTTGGAGCGGTGAAAATTTGGTTGGAAAAATATTAACATCGTTATAGATTATGAATTAGAAGATTTTGGTACATGTGTTTTGGGTTGATAAATGGAAATCCGCATGGCCATTTTTATTGTGCTTTTTTGTATTTTAAAATATCCTTTACTAAAGTGTAAATCTGCCGAATATTCATCATTAGTTCAGTTTTAATTTTTTTAATTTTATTGTTGTGATATTTAGAGCCGTTTTTTTATAATAAATTATTAGAGCAGAGATTGTTTTTAATATCACATATCTTTATAAAAAATAGATAGATTATGCATGTAAGGTTGTCAAATGAGGTACTAAGCTTCCAATAGGAAAATCGAACTTATGCTGTTTTCAAAATATTAACATTTTTTTCTTATTCATTATAAATAATTCATATATATAAGCCAAACTATTTAGTTCGTAAGTCAAAGAAGAAAACTCAGTGGCACAGAGTAGATTACAGTATAAAAAGAAGACGTCGGATACCGACGCGATTCCTGCATTACCGACGACACGATATTATTTATTTATTTAGAGACTAGGAAATCTAGCAACATATTACGAGTTGTCCCCCATTCTTCTCAATAAATCTAACAATATCAAAATTTTAAATTTTCATTTTATCACTAAGTATTCAAGTAAACTTGGAAATACGGACCAATATTGCATTTGGAACCGTAGTTCCAACTTTACTTTAAAACTTAACGATAAAATGAAAATTTTAAGATTTGATATTATTAGATTTACTGACAAAAATGGGGGACAACTCGTAATATGTTGCTAGATTGCTTAGTCTCTGAATAAATAAATAATATCGTGTTGCCGATAATGCAGGAATCGCGTCGGTATTCAACGTCCTCATGTGTATGTTTCAAATAGAGTCGGTAAAGTAGATCGCGGAAAAATACTTTTTTAAATTATGAATTTCCAGTTTACTTTCTAAAATAGTAAAAATTCCTAATTCGAATTATAAAAGTTCTCCGAGTTGTTCGCCAACGAGTTAAAAACTTCCGTGATCCAGGCGATCGACGTCGATTCGGACGCCATGAAGGAAGCCTTGCGCTATATCTACACTGGCAGGGTGCGAAATCTCGAATCGATATCGAGAGAATTGTTAAAAGTGGCCAGTATTTATAAAATCCACGAATTGTAAGAATTGTGCGAGGAAAGTGTGTGCAAGAGCCTTAGCGTCGATAACGCGGTGGATGTTTTACATCTTGCCAAGTACTATAAAGCTAATAATCTCAAATCCAAGGCCTTAAAGTTCATCGAAGAGCACTTGGAAATTATTAATACAGGAAGTCGGGAGATTGATACAGGTAGTCGCGAGATTCTTTTATGGGATTTATAACTACATTCTCCCTGAATAGTAGATGATAAGTATCTTTAAATGTTTTAAAAATTTTGTGAAGTACGATGATATGAATAAGAATTATTATGCGATATACGTTTTCATATTATTCTTGTTATTTAAATATAGTGATTGTTCTCACACTTATGTTCACCTTACCAAACTAAGTTGGACCATTCGTTGTTATTTTAAACTATTATAATAATAGATAAATTTAAATATCCATTGTTATTATCGCAAATGAATTTACAACGTTAAATATCGTTAATTGAATCCGACGTCCTCTTAAACACGATGATATTCATCATTCACATTTCTAAAAAGATTTGGTTTACGAGTAAATGCTTACGTATTATCGATGATTTCATAGATTTCATAAAACTTCACATTAATACAATAAATTGTAAATAATTAACTTCAAAAGTTGATAACTGAAAAATAATGGAAAATAGTATTTTATTAAATTGCTCATATACAATATCTATTATTCTATCAAACAATTTTATCTATCAATCATTTTAAATTAATCAGATTCCTCAGGCTGTTATCCATAACGTCTAAAGACCTGATTACGCCTTTATTAAAAGTGGGCTAATCACATACAATGTTAAAAGAAATTTTATATTCAATTTTACAATAATGAGAAACAATTATTATCCTAATTATATTGTCCTGGTAAAAAATTATTTATTATGAAAAAGTAAATAAATTGGGGAATAATTAGGTTAAATGGTTAGTTAGAGGACATATTAAAATGCCTTTTCACTCATTATTCATTTACTTGTTAAATTGGAAATAGTATAAAATGACCCCACAATGTTTAATTTAAGTTTACTTGTATTACAGCACCTTTTTCGTACTTATAGATTCGCTCACTTCTCGCCATAACAACAAGCCCGTTATTAGTCTTTTGTTAACGACCGTTTTTCACCGATGTTAATATTTTTGGAATAAATCGTGTAAATCTGTAAAGAAAATTTTCTATTTTTTAGTCTATCAAATAGTCTAGTAATATTATAAAAAGCGTTCCGTCCGTAGGATAGGAATAGTTGCGATGAATGTTTATAGTTGCTGGCAAAATCTCCTAGCAAAATTACCTATTTATTAGTAAAATATAAAGTGGATTTCTACTATGGAAAATTTCGCATTAAAAAAAATACATATACAACATCAGAAACTCAAAAAGTCCGTTAAAAGTAACACGTAAAGAGCCACTATCACGAACAGTATCAGAAAAAAAAACTGTCAATATCCCCTCAAAGAAAGGAAATTCATCGAAAAGCATCGTCGTGCAACGATGCCTTTTGCACTCATCCTACCGCAACGAAAACAAAAAGTACGACTCACCTATCCTCTTATACACATGGTAGTCGCGATCCCAGGAGCCATTAGATGCGTCTGTTAGCGGATGAGCAGCCGCCCTTCTTACCCTGTATACCTCTATACATATACACACACACGCACACACTACCTGTGCACATATCGAAAACGTCGTCGTCGCGGTCTCTGGGGACGGGTGGCAGCGCTCGTTAAAGACGCGAGGAGAAAAACCACACGAGCCCAGCTCTCTCTCTCTTTATTTATTCCCTTTCGCGTTGGAAAAAGGACAGCGCGTTCGCGATTTTTCCTCCTTTTGCAATGTTTGCTTGCGCGGGCCGAAGGGAAAGCTGCCGCCTACGCGTCTGTGCCAGTCGGTTTGTTTGAGTTGGGTCGAGAGATTGGCGGTTTGCAAAATTTATCGGGTATCCGTGTGGATATGTGTGTTGGAGAACTGCGCCTTTGCCTGCTGAAATCGTAATATACGTCGAAGGAATCGTTTCTTTTTTTTGTTAAGGTATGTTTGAGTGCCAACTTGTGTACTAATTTTCGTTTTTCATCTTTTCTTTTTTTTGCTGTATGTGAGTAGTCGAGGGATACTAATGTGTAACTGGAAATTTTTTATTGGGTCATGAAAAATTCATGGAATTTTGTGAGAAAATATAGTTGACTGAAATTGGCACTTAAGAATACGGCTGCGCGAATGCGACAAATCAAGTGACTCTACGGCGAGTCGAATTTAAATTACCGCTTTCGAATATCAAACGGAGAAACTTGGCTGTCTGGCGAATCGTGTATCTAACGAGCAGTGCCAATTTTCATCCATTTGCATCACGTTTCAAACGGCTTCGAAATCTTTCATCTACGCCTAAGGTCAATAATTGAACGACGAGTTTGCTCCTGACAATTGAAATGTGCATGAAAAATTCAAATAATCGTATATATATTGCCATCTTTGTTAAAATCTTGAATTAATATAACGTAAACATATATTTTTTTTTAAATAACATGATTTTGTTTTATTTCTTTTACTTTCTCTTAGAATTTTTATAATTTTGAAAGAATTACTATGTATAAATTTTCCTTGTGATTTATCAAAGACTTATTCTATTGCACTTTTGTTACATTTTCTAATATAATGAAAATAAATGTTTCTAAACAGTGGATTGGAATTATATTAGGTCGGCGTCTTATATATTAATTCAATAACAATAATCAACAGCTAAACATACCACTAATTGCCAGCAGATTACGAAACAAAATAATTAATAACTAAATTATATTGCTTTCCGAAGTTTATACGCCTTATGAAAATAAAAAAATATTTTATTGTACAAGGGTATACAGTTAATACATACCAACAAACTCTATATCATAATTTTTATTCAGAAGATCGCACCATTACATTTCTAAACGTGTGCTACGTTTTAAAATAAAGAATAGGTATAGATTATACAATACGTTAATTGTACCATGATTTCAGATTTGTCACTTCTTTTATCGTTATTCCAATGAAATTTGAAAACATTTTGACTTGATTCCAATCAAGTCCGAACAAAGTGTGACTCGGGGGCTACGGTAAACCTCATTTATTATGACTACAAACATACTTTACTGTTTTTATATTTTCAATCTATTTTTCATATACGATTGATCGCCAAAAAAAAATCTTCTCTTGATTACAACCCTGATTTTTGTTGAAATCTAAGAACTTCCTTATTAAGCAATCTCAATCCAATGTTCAAAACTTGATAAGAGCAACGTAATATTAACTTTCTACAATCGACTTTGAAACCGACATCCCAGCCGCCAATCGCTAATCCCTACCGCATCTCTAGAATACAGAGACACGGCAATCCTCCTCTTTCTTCCCCTATGTACTACGTCGGCACGAAAACAAAAACTCAGAGAGGGAAAGAACTACGTCTCGCGGATCGACGGTTATCCGGTAAAATAAAGAAGAAGCCTGTGCCGCGCACGCAGTCTCTGTGTGTATATATATATAGATCTCGCGAAAACTTTCCTCGCGCGCGCGTTAAAATTCATGTCGCGGAGGGGGTGAGGTACATATATATAGGTATATGGACTCGCAAGAGTATATAGGCGTTACCACATATATATATATATATATATATATACATACACCATTGTCGAAGAAGAACTCACGGGCTCTTATATAGACACAGCATCTCCCCGTCGAATATATATATATAGGTATATTTTGGCGTATACTTTTATTTTTCGACGCGCAAAACTTCCCCCCACCGTGCAGGTGCGCCCCCCGCGTGCGAACCCTTTTTACGCGTACGTTTAGGAAGGGGTGTACAAAAAAGTGTATTTCTACATATATATATAGTATACGTTTTTTCGCGGTTTCTTGGAGGGAAAACCCGGCGTAATGGGAGGAAACAAGGAGAAATGATGCAAGCGCGTATATGCGTGTAGTAGGAGAGGATGCTCGCGGAAGTGCGTCGAAATAATGGGGAGGAGAGGGAGAAAGATGAAGGTCCCTGGAGTTGTGGCTATATACGTGCGTATATATACGGTGCTTTAACGTAGACGAGTCGCGCGCCGGCGCTTGTTACCATATTTTTGTATATAAACTGGCTGTGCGAGGAGACGGTGCTCTGTTATGGCGGTGAGGTTCGTTTGGCTTGTTATGATACGATGATTATATCCTTATAAGAGTTTATTTTTTATCGTTTCTTGTTTATATATTTCTCGAATTCTTTTATAGAGCTAAAATAATTGTAAATTTGACCACGAATACGTAATTTTTTCGCGACATCGGATAATATATTCTTACTATTTTTAAGTACAGAATGAGTTTAGAACGCGCAAACTGTTCTTTCCTTTTTATTATTAGTTACATAATCATAACAATATATTATTAAATAAATAATTCGATATATAACATTGTGCGAATCGTTACAGTAGTAGTTCATCGCAAAAGAAAAAATTTTATTTAACTCAAAGTTATACATCATCCATATCTGATCAATTATACATATCCTCGACGACATTTCCCTTCAAAACCGCAGCAACAACTTCCGTCTGCGGCACACGACCATTAATCAGTCCCGCGTATATAAACGCATCAACACGCGGCCATAATAGGCCTACGCTGACGATCGATTCGCGACGCCTGCTGCGCAAAAAGCGCCATTACCTCGTTTCGACGTGACTGATAACCGCGAGCGAGGAACGCAAGGCGCGCGCGCGCAAAAAGCTTTCCGTCCACTACTCTTTTATATATATATATACACACACATACATACCCTATCAAACCGTCTTTTTACTCGCAAGCGCTTTCGCGCAATAATATTTCATTTGAGGAATCGAGGAGTCGAGCGTGGGCCATTTTTCTCTTTCTCTTTCGGTGTAGAGCAATGTGAGCTGGTGAAAAATCGTCGCGGTCGCGGCCGCGAATTGGATACGGCCGCGTGCGCTCGTTTTCTCGGGCAGATACGGAAGAAAGAGGTGCGGGCGTTGGTGAGGATTGCCCTCGTCGATCAGTTAGCTGGAATGATGCAGCGGTTTCTGCGAGACGCGAGGGGAGATTTTAATTAGTCGGAAGGCTTTTTCAACCGTAATGCGTAGATTTTTTTTTCGTTTGAAGTGATAAAGATGATATTTTTTGGGTTCATTAAAGTGTCGGATTTTTAAAGGGAGACCGGAGATTATTTCAAATTTGTAAAACAGTTTTTCTATCATTAATCTTCTGCTTTGAAGCTGATTTGCCAAAATAGCTAGAAAGTGAGAGAAAAATGGTTGGAAAGTCGTTTTACAAGTGGGTGAAAAATTGGTGGACTTTGTCAAGGGTTCTATAGTATAAAGAAAACGTTCTCATGGTAAAACTTTCGTAAGAATATCGTCAATTTATCTTGAATATCTATAATTATATTATTTGCGAAGACAAATGTAATCACTTGTAAGTAAAATTATGAATCAGCCCGTGAGCAGTAAAAAAGTTTGGAGTAACAATAATCAAATAATTAAACGTAATATCTCTTTGATTGTTTCACAAAAAGTGTACCACTCCATGGTACATTCCTTAATGAGATCAAAATTGAATGACTAATGAACAAATTTTATATTTCTATCTCTAAAAGTTCTAATCATAATGCAATATTGTATAATATCTTTAAAACATGCACATACAGAAAATTAATCTTCATTCCCATCCGTTCTTACAAAAGTATTTTCTTATCAACTAATTTCGCAATACACTTGAACCTTATATACCTCTCTTGAACAAAGCAATGTCCCCTTACATCCTCACACGAAACTTGCATAGCTGCACTCGCACGTATTACTTCCTCTTGGAAAGTTCAGTGTCTCCTCTCTCTCTCTCGCGCGCCCTCTCTCTCTTTCCCTCTCATACAACTCTACCTTTACGCGAAAAGTGAACCGGTAGTAGAACTAATTCCGCGTTCCCGCGCGCCTACAATACGAGATAGGCTTTAGACTACGGTACGCGTGCAAGCGCTCAGACGGTCCGGTATGCGAAGCTCCTAATTGTATAGCATGCGCGTATGCGGGGCTAACAGCAACGTTGTCAACTACGTGAATGAAAGAGGAAAGGCCAAGGGTACAGAACGTGGGTGGATGGAGAGAGGGAGGGGTGAGAAATTAAGGTAGAATTGTTCTGCTGGCTGGAGAGTTTTGGCGACTGTCCCGTGGAATGCAATAATTTTTTACTCACTTTTTAAACTCTTTATATGAAATATGATTATTTGAAAAATTATAAATCGTGCGTACTGCTTCAGTTTCGATACCTGTCACTGCGAATTTATTTATTTTTATCGACGCTTTTAAAGGTGTTTTATATACAGAAAAATATCTACCAATTGTAACTGGCATTTACACCAATTGACGTAAAAAAAATTATAAATCAAAAATATATTTGAACACATTTTAAATATATACTTTTGACACCGACATACTGATTTATTCTCCAGTAAACTTCCTCGTGACTTTATCAACGCGTATTTCGTCATTCCAATGACGCTAAAGTCGTTGCCAGCAAAAAGTCTGTAATAAAGCTGTGTACTCCCCTTCCAGTCAACTCCGAAATTGACAGTAGCCTCGATCGATTCTAGAACCAAAAATCATCCACGCGCTAAAGCGCACAACCGTTAGCAGTAACTGTATATATATACTTGCACTCGTGCCCACTCACGCGCATTTGCTCCCCTCCTTTTTTCACCCGGATTACATCGCGACGTTACTGTATATATAGCTACCGCCTTCGAGAATAAGCAAATCGAGTTACGCGAGAGCCGCCGCACTTTTCGAGTCGATTCGATTTTCGCGAGTGCTAATGCGATTGTCGACAGTGTGCACGCGAGTATATGTAGGTACCTTGGCAAGGGTGGGAGAGAGAAACGAAATTAGGGGCGCACGTGCACGAGTCGCCACTCGAGAGCCTGGGCGAGTTTGGCTCTGTGCTGTCTTATAGTTTTTAGCTGTTTTGCGCAGGGGTACACTGAAAAATTCATTTTAGAATATAGGGACATATATACTTCGATGAATATTTAGGTTTGTAATCGCTGAAATTGTAAATTAAAATATGGGAGTGTATTTGTGGCCATAGTTAATAATTTGAAATTCTGGTTGTATCTACAGAAAAGATTAGAAATGGACGATTGTATGCTTACAGAAAGTTTTTGTTTACATCATTTGCGATCGTCTTCATATATAGGAAAATTGGAGATAACCTTACACTCTAAATTTTTAGAATCATTGTTTATCATCAAATGACTCGAAGAATATAAATAGTTTACACTTTTTCGACTTATTTCTATCACCAAATACATTAAGTAGCAAAAACTTTGTAACGACGGTCATATCGGTTATAGATATTCTTGTTTATAAACACAGTCAAGGAATGATAATCATCCTTCAACATACAAAAATATAATAAAAATATTATTTTTAAATTCATCAAATGTTACAATGTCATAAAAGCAAACTGAATTTGTAATTTTATTATTTCAATGTTTCAAATGTTCATTTTATACATGTAATTAAAGCTGTTTCGAAATAGTCATATTAAAAAAGTGCTAGACTTTCATTTCTCTGGAATACTACAGGCCATCGCAGTGCATAGTAAAGAACCAGCAATAATGACGCCTCGGCGCGTATGTTTGCGCAGCGCATTGACGCGTGTGTAGTAAGCGCGTGTGCTCGAAATGAACCGAGGGTGTGTATGTGTATATATATATATACGGTCTCGAGAGCTTTCATAGACAGCGCGAACGCGCGTTCCTTTTTATTTTAATAAATAATAAATGCGTGTATACGAGCGAGAGAGAGCGATGGAGAAGTAGAAAGTGGGAGAAGGGCCGTGAGAAAAGAAGCTGCCTATGTATATATACCGTAAGAGTAGTAGGACAATGAGAGACACGAGCGTTGAAGTATTGAATTATAGATGATGTAGTGCGATGGGAACGCTTAGGGGGTAACTCAATTAAATTTTCCATGCTACCGAAGTTATTGTCAGGTTGTTTTGGTAACGACCGTAATATTGTGATGTTTGAGTAGAAAAGATTTCACGGGAAGTTTTATCGAGAACTATGGGGACTCATGTATTAACTATAATTACTATATGTTTTGTGTATTTTGGAAATTGCCTTTGTGCTATTTACTTTTTGCGTAATTTAATAATACTAGTAAAAAAAATTATTGTCAAAACATATATACATTATTGTAAATCAAAATTCGACATGAGTATTGATCAGTGTTTTATAAGAAAAGCACCGTATATAAACAATCGTCTTTCGCTTAATGAAGGAACATCCCTGACGTACAAATATATCAACTCCAAAGATAACATACAAATTTCTTTCTTATTCTCTGTATTCCCACGCAAAAACACAGACGCACGAGAATCTCATGCGAGTATATATATCGATTCCAATAAAAACCAACGACCTATACGAAAGCGACGCCGTATACAGACACGCGCCGACGAGCGTCGGCAAATAAAGTCAAATCCAATTAATTCGTCGCCCCAGGGCAAAGTGGAATAATTAAAAGTTCCCGCGTTGCGCGAAGTCACTTAACCGTGCGAGGCTTTGAAATATGAACACTGTGCTACTGCTGCCGCTACCAGGGCGATGCCTTTTTCTCGGTTGGTCGAAGCGACAACTTCCGTTGGCCCGCGAGAAAACAGAAGCTCGGTCATTATGATCACCGTGTAGGCAAACTTCTCTGCGAGATACTCACTCATCCCTTTGGCCCTGCTCTGCTATTCTCGTGCGAGCGAACTTTCGCTTCTTTTATTGCGCTTGTCTGGAATGCGAAATAATTTATGCTGTATACATTGAGAGCTGTACAATTGTTGAGTTTGTTTAATTATTTAAAATTTTTAGTATTTCTTATATAATAATATCAACTGTAAATGTTTGCTTACGCATATACTGATAATTCTACATAATTATATCTGTTATGGTTAAATTCTTAATTTACGCTTTTATTTCATTACCAAAATTCAAGCTTTATCACACAAAACATATCTTGTTTTACTCCTTTATCATTTCCTCGTCCTCACGCATATCTCGACACTCGAATGCTTTCTCGCAATATATACAACACAGCAACACATCAGGGGCACACGAGTTAAGCCAATAGATCGCTGACTTCTAATTACCTAATGCCTTTTTGTGCTCGCAGTCGCGCGCGTGTGTTGTACGCACACTGTATCTATACATATATATACATACGTTCAACTCCTCTTTTCCATTCCGCGCACGCGCCCATTCAATTTTCGTTCTCTCGTCGGCGTACGCGGAACGACGAACAAAGAGAGAGAGAGAGAGAGAGAGAGAGAGGAGGAGGAGAGAGAGAGAGCAAATACACTTTATGTAGCTCTCAGCAAACGCACTCGGCGCATCGGGAGAAGAGAGAAGAGGCGTACGCGTTAAGCAGTAGTGGCCGGCTCCACGTCGCAACGGTTCTTTGGGAGATGAGTTAGTAGAGATGGCTGTATATGTGTGTGTATGTGTATGTGTGCACGTTCACATCTGTCTATGCGTATATAGTGGTTGGAGAAAAAAGAGTATATAGAGCTCGAGTGTCCGGTTCGATTGTTGCATTGACGAAGATGGGATAGAGGGAATTGTTGAGTATTTTTTAACGTTTCAATACTGGGTAATAGTTTCAAGTACGCGAACGTGGAGGAGTATAATATGACAAAGTGCTGTGTAGTATCGATGATATGTAAAAGGGATCGTTGCCCGATGTAAAGGGACTTGACAAATTTGTGTAGTAATACTTTTAAGCAAAGAGAATTTAACCGTATGAACGTAGATAATAAAAAAAGTATAATAGAAAATAAAATCGTCCTATATAATTATACTAATAATTTATAATTTTTATAATAATTAATTAACCAAAATATTATATTAAATATTAACTAAATATTACATTTAATAGAATATTAACATTATTTTTTAAATTGTAAATGTTAGTGCAGTGAAAAATGAATAAAATCTTAAACAATAAGGAGGATCACAACATACACAAATCTGATCAACAAGTGACATTTTCATACGGTATTATAAAATTGGATGTATCAAACAAAATAAATATATGTACCAATATCTTTGCAATAAAAGTATGTTTATATACAGATTGACAATTTACCTACATATCTCCCCTCGACGATAAAAATATAACGCTACACACCAAAACCAGCACATTTATCCACCCATAACCACCACTTCCAACCCCCTCATACCCCAAAAAAGGCATACCCAAAATTTATAGCTTTACATCCCTGCGGTAATCCTATCGCTGCAGTCAGCATCGCCGTAACAATGAAGCTCCGCTCACGCGCGCGCGAACACGTGTTGAACATCGAAAGCGCGCGGTTCGCACGTATATCTTCTTCTTCTTCTCTCTACTGCATATATATACGTATAGCTACAAATTTCGAAAGTGTCCGCGAGCGTGCGCGCGCGTACGACAAAGTACGTAAAAAAACGTATACATGTATACTATATATATAGCGCCATGCTATACAGTATCACAGTTGGCTTTTGAAAGAGAAAACTTCCGAGCACCGCGTGCCCCCCTCCGCCCCCTCCCGCCTGCGGGGGGGTATTAGCTGGGAAAGATAAACAGTGTCGCGTGTCCGAAATATATAACCCCCCCGTAGGTTGCCTGCCTGCCTGACTGCCGCCGTATGTTTATCGTATACCAATTTCGCGCTGTGCGACCTGGCAATACCGACGTCGGGGGTAATGTAGTGCGCTTCTCTGCGGTGAATTAAAAGCGACTTTGAACAAATAGCGTGAGGATGGATGAGGGAGAGAGAGAGAGAGAGACAGAGAGATGAGTTTTGAGAAGGGTGAAACAATGCACGATGATCGTTTTATCGACGAGGCGAGGCGAATGGACGAAATCAAAATGTTTGGAGTTGCCGGGCGATATGTTTGCGTTGGCCGTGCGAAGCTTTTTCATAAGTAATTGCAGTAGTTGCTTGCTTCTTGAATTATTCGTGTATGTATGATCTTAAGTTTTTTATAGGAGAATGGTGCAATTTGGATTATAATTATTCATGTTGTATATGTATTAAAAAGTTAAAATATGATTGAACTAAAAAGTAAATACATAAGTATAATTAGTTTGATGAATTGGCATGATGATCATTTCTTCTCTTGCAAATAAACTCTCAAACAAATAATAAAGGCTTTAAATAAATTGATAAAACATATATGAAATAGGGGTGTTTTCCAAATATTAAATGTCAGAAAATAAAAAGTTATTTAGTTTAATTATTAAATAATAAATTGGAAAATTATGTTTAACCACAATGATTATTAAAAAATTGCGAAAAATATAAGAACGTAACCGTAATTTTGAACGCAAGTATATATAAAGAAATATAATGCGTATATACCTTATAGTCATACAATTTTTTTTTATTTCCTTTCGCGCCCGTAGTGCAATATCGAACGACCGCACAAAACCGATACCACAATTCATACGAAATTGATTGTCGGTCTCGCAAAGGAAGAAAATATCATTGCCCGTAGATAAAGCGAGGAAAGAGCCAGCGTAGCCCACTGCGCGCTCGTGGAAAGTAAAGAGCCAACGAATCCCCGACGTATAACTCTCTCTCTCTCCCTCACCCCTCTTTATATCTCGCGTTCAGTGCACTGCAACGCGAGGAATAAAGGGGAATCCCCGATTGCCCCGTGACCCGCTGCTGCGCGCAACTCGCCTCGAGTGTTCACAGCGCGTGGATGCGTGCAAGGCGAAAGACGCGCGCGAGTGAGAGAGTTTGTTGGCGAACAACTTGAAACTCAATCTATCGAGCCTTTTCGCGTTCTGTGTATCCTCCCCGGACTGGCGAGCCCAAACGAGTGTAGTGTGCACGCGCGCGCACATGTGTAGGAGAGAGAAAAAGAGAGAGAGCGCACGTTGCGACTGTCGAGTACCATCGACTTTGAGAATATATTCTTCGGGACGCTTTTGCTTCGTTCTTTTCTTTCTTTTTTCTTCTTCTCTTCGACGCTCTGTTGCTGTTGCCGCCACCGACGCGAGCGTCGCTATATACTGGCCGATGCTGAGGGGCTTTCGGGACGCGCTGTTTGCTTTTAAAATGATTCCGCGCGCTGGAATTCCTTTTTCCACGCGGAGTGCGGGCTTGAGATTTATTGAAGTTTTTTCGAAAGGGGAAAAATATTTATCGAAAGAGCTGCGCTTTTAAATCTTTGTTGAGAAGACGATGGGTTATCCGAGGTCGTCGCGTGAATGGACGGAATCTCTTCGACCTACTATTTGAAACGTCGGATTCATTGTTATTTCGAGGATATATAAGCATTATTCGGCTATATTCGAAAAATGAGTCAGAGAAATGTTGTTTACTGATTCAGCTTCGAGAATAAAATTCATAAATTCTTTCGTATTATTTGTTCAAATTCGTGAAAAATGACAATTTCATACCGAATATCGCATGGTACTTATAAATATTTATTAGAAGATTATAAAACATTCATAACTTTTTTCATTCTTTATTCTATCAATTGGAAAATTTTAACTTATTCATTATTACTGATTGCATTCAAGGTTAAATAATTCCAAAGGTTTTAAAATCCGCTGTGATACCTTTAGTGGAAAAAAATAACTGAAAAAATGAACAGATGAATAAAACAAAAATTCTGACATATTGTAATATTAATTACTTCTTGATCAAAATGCTATAAATTATATTCATAAAATATATTTCTAAATAATACATAATACAATAAATAATTTTTCAATCATTCCTTTACATCGGTAACAATAATTCCGTTCTTAAATATTTGATTCTGTTAATAATGTAATACCTCGTAAGCGCGCATACATGCAATAAAACTCACGCGGAGTGCTCCCAAATATCTATTTAAAAAAAAATCTCCTTTTAATTCGTCATAAAAGTTAAAACAGTTTTTTACCCCGCTCTCTCTCTCTCCTTTTAATTTGCGCGCAACCTCGGCTGCCCGTAAACCTTCATTACCCACTAATTATTAAATAATTGCCGCTATGCACGCACACACGGTGCGCGTGCGCGAGAGTAAGTACAACGAAAAATTCATCCGCGCAATAAACTTCTCGCGTAATATCAGGAGCGCTAGCGCGCGCAACATTAAACAAACTAAGCTATGGCCTTTTAATTCCGCCGCCATCATAATTTCCATTTCCACACGGGAAATTCCAGGGGAAAATGTGTGTGTGTACGTGCTCCCGCACACATACGTATATACGCGGGCCGACGGAGGAACTGCATTACGAGGGGTTCATTTGCACCGTTGAATTCTCGGCCGCTTGCCGGTACCAAAACCTAACTGTACACCTACATACGTACATACATATATATATAGTTATATGGTTCTTTAGAGTAGCGAGCGACTGGCACATTCCGCTGTGAGTATAGTGTAAAAAGAAACGGACCGAGGAGAAGTTGAGCAGAAGAGAAAAATAGGGCGCGTAGATGGAAGAGGACGAGGAAAGAATGAGTATAAAAAAAGAAAGAGTATATATAAGCACGAGGGCTGCGTTTAACCGCGCGAGGACGCGCGACCCTATATATATATATATACACGCTGTGTGTAGGTGCGCGCGGGCGCACACAAAGAATTGTAACGCGAAACTGCCTCTGCATGTGGGAGGGAGGAATGAGACTGAGGAGATATGGGGCAAAAGTAAAAAGGAGTAGAAATGGAAGGGGGAGAGAGCGAGAGAGAGGAGTGAAAGTGATGGGGAGGACAGAGAAACTATATAGGCTTGAAGGGGGAAAAAATGATGGCTGAAAAGCGGCAAGTCGGAGAGTTGAAACAAAGGGTGGAATGGAAAAATAAAAAATATATTGTACGTGAAATGGAAGCTTTATACTTCAGATGATGATTATTATAAAATATATTTACTCCATATAGTTGAGAAGACTAATAATGCGTTATTAGTTTAATAATTTAAAAGAAAAATGTAAAAGCAAGATTAGAAATGTATGTACTTTTAGAGTCACTGGAAGTGAAAATTTTCCAAGATTAAAATATCAAGCTTTTCACTTTTAGCTAGAAGAACTTTTAGCAAAATCATGCAATTCACATTCGCATAGCCTTCTTCTGCATACCTTATAAAACAAAGAGAAATAAAGAAGTTGGAAGAACGCCTATTGAATTTTTTTCACGGAAATTAGTGTAAAGAAGAAGCTCCACCGCAGAAGTTGGATCGTTAAGGCTGTGTAGGACAGCAACTTCCGCTACGAAAGGGAAAGTTTTTTTTTCTCTCCACCCAAGAAACAAGAGCAAAGGTAAAAAAGCGCTCACTTCTCCTCTTTTCGCGCAAACTTTGTAGACTCTGCACGCTCCACTATCATGCCCATATACGCACGCGTTGGAAAGACGAAGAAGAATAAGAAGAACCTCGGGCAACAAAAGAGGAAGAGAGACAGAGAGAGAGAGGAAAAGACCCGGAGGAAAAAGAAGCAGTTGGCTGTCGAAATTATAAAATATTTAACCGCGTCGCAGGGCTATACGTATATATAATACGCGAGCTAGAAAAGAGAATGAGACGAAGAACGAGTGCACAGGTGAAATTACGGTGTCACTACTCGGGCGCCTTCCATTAGAGCCAATAAAAAATGGCTCGTGCGATGATGGGACATTTCTCATGTGCACGCAAGAGCGCCTCGCGCTCGAAATTGCCACGAAGGGCGACGGGGAAATATATAAAGTTCTCGTGTGTATATGGAGATGGATGCATATGAAGAGAGCATATATATAGTGTAGGCGCACGACGGTAGACGAAGAGAAGGAGAAAGAAGAAGCCTGGCAAAATGGAGATTTCGCGGGGATGACAGCCGACGTTATGTTTTCAGTGCAGATGCACGCCGGGAAAATTACGACTTTGTTTGCACGGCTTGTACGTGTTTCTTTCTCTTACGAGAAATGTGTACTGTATTTTTCTTGTGGGAGGCACTGAGCAGTGAAGATTGTTTTCGAGGATGCAACAGTTGAGTTTACGTATGCGTCGTTGTGGGTGATGAAAGAAACCGCGATTAATTAAAGATTTTTGTTACAGTTTAAATAATAATATTAAAAATTATCTCTAAAATTTTAAATAAATTACAAACTCATGTATTATAAAATAATATAAAGCTTTTAAAATTAACACCTCAACTGTAATATATATAATAACAATGTCATAAACGACAAGACCCCCCGCGATGACAAATTACATCTCTTCCAATTAAAACGCTGCACTTTTCACTGCTGATTAAACTAATTTTAATGAAATCGCCGCGTAAAAGCCTTTTCTCCACGCCTTTCTGTTCACTCTCTTTATATACGTTAATCCTACCACAAAACCAAAAAAAAACCAGAAAAAAAGAAGAATGTTTAATTACAAGTATTACAGCGCGTGTCCATTGAGCCGCGCTCGCATTTCTGCCTTTTTAATGACACCCTCAAGACCTGCTTGGGCGCGTGAACTCGAGTGTCTGCGTCTTTGTGCTCTCTTTCCAATTCTCCCTCCCGCGGCGAAATCCACGCACATCCGTGGATTATATCGCATTCAGTGGCACGAACGGGGCTTTCTTGCGTCTTCGGCGTATATGTGTATGTATATATACATCGCGTGCGTACGCGTGTGACTCAGCGCGCGAGCAGGAAACACCCCTTTAAAGCCGGCAACGATGACGACGACGAGGATCGAGTGTACAGTCGCTCGTGTAAGCGTCCTACGTGGTGTTGGTTGTTTTTTTTTTTGAGATATATCATATGAGAGATTGATGTACGCTCACTTGGTGTGGTATCGGCTGGTTACATTTTTTTTTAGTTTATAAAACTGCAGGCTCCGTAAGTGTTGCGAATGATATGTGAAGTACTTATCTGGTAATTGTGGAGATAATTTTATAAAAATTTGCATATAGTATATACACTTTAAAGTGTACATTAAGTGACAGTTATTTTTAAATATAGAAAGTTTATTGGTTAAATTTAATTTTAGAAACAGTTTTAGAATATAAACATATACCGAATATTGTTTTATTTATATACTGAAATAATGAACTTTAATGGACTTGATAGCTCTGACGTAAAAAAGGATGTGATAAATGAAATTATATTTTTATTTTGGCTAAATCAGTTATTCATTATTGAAATAATAAAAAATTGACTTTATTATATTAAAATTGAAAATTAAACTTCCTGTATTCAACAATTACTTTAAACAATGGAACCATATTAAACGTTTATTCATATAATCATATAGTTATATACTTTTATTTATATAACTAAATTTTAAAATTTTTCAATTTCTAACAAAAATCATTTGATTTTATCAATCCCTCTGTATACAATAATCTACTTTTTCTATTTCCAAGCTTATATGAATAGAGGTTAAAAATAATACCGTCCACGCAACTATTCCCTTTTCATCCATAGAAATTTTCGCCATATTCATAACTTTCAGTATTAGCTTCCAAACTAATTTTTTTTTTTCGAGCTGAAATTTTTGCTCTCGACTATACAGTTTTCGCCACTTCCTGAAACCCCCCACTCGATGTACTCGATCTCCTGCTCTACGCTCCAAGCGTTCGGTCAACTCTTGCGCGCTCTCTAACTTTTCTCTCTCTATTCCTCCTATACGCTTTTCAAATCCCAGCGCACTCGGGCTCGATTCTTTCGCCTCGTCATCTCGAGAGCTTAAGCACGCTAACGTTTCCGTGAGAGGGATCAGGCGAAGAAAGAATCGAGCTCGGGTGGGAGAATAAATGAAAAAGAAGTGCAGGAGCGAAGCGAGGGAGAGCGAGAGAGTAAGAGAAGGAGAGATGAAGGAGATAGGGGTGGCGAAAGATGTGGAAGAAATATCTGGAAGGATCGGCGATAAGAGAAGGATAGATGAAAAAAAAAATGAAAAATAAAAGTAAAGTGGTAAGACGGAAGTAGGTAATGAGTAAAGTATAGAGGTGGGAAGACTGTCTATGTGAAAGTAAGTCTTAAAAAATGGAGTAAGAAAATTCACAGTTTAAAAGCCAATCATAGCTTCTTTTATCATGATCTATTATATCTAATTATATTAAGTTTTTTTAAGTTGACGAATAATAATATCAAATTGCGCTTGGTAAACATTACAGAAATTATATACTGATATATATAAAACGTAAAACAATATTTTCAAACCTACTTTTGATAAAAATGTTTCTGTAAATTACAAAAAAAGTCAATTAAACTGCGATCATCTATTATATTCGCGATATACATTGTGTCATAAAAGTATACCATCGACTAAACAGCCGCTCTTATTATTAGTAACCAATAGTACAACATTCCCAACAAAAGCTTCTCTAACAAAGTCTCGAGGAGCGCGAGCTACGCAGAGCAACAAAAAGAGCAGAACACGCCGTGCTCACGCGCGTATACGCGCGCTCGCGCAGAAAGGAAAGTGGATTAAAGAAGCACGCGGCCGTGGCGAAGGAACGGCTCGGGTAAAAAGAAGAGAAGAAGGGAGGAGAAAGAGAGAAAGAAGGAACAAAACTGAAAAACATAAAGGCGAGAGTGGGAGGGTTGAGGGGGGAGGGTGGAAAGAAAGAGCGCGGAAAAGAGAGGGTTTAGCAGCCCCTAGGCGAGGACGGAATCGCTTTAAGCCATCCTTTGATGTCGCACGCGAGGTCAGGTCCACGTACACATTGCAGCATACGCATATATATATACATCTTCTCCACCTTTTCTCTCTCTTATACTGTTCGGTAACCTCGCGCATCTCAATTAACCGATCCTCAAAGCTTAATTAAGGCGCACAATGCGCGACTATCGCGTATATATAATATATATATACATGTATATATAAGCGCAGTAGGTGGAAGTCGGCGGGTCCCCCTGACTTTTCTTATAACACGTCGCATGCTTTTGATACGGTCGACGTATGTGTTATTGTGCGTGTGTAATGAAATATATACACTCGGGGAGCTTTCTTAACGGTGAGTCTATAGAGGAGTAAGTAATTGAGTTGCTCGCGTTGCGTGTGATTTCGGGGAGCGGTGAACGCCAGCGAGCGAGCATTTTTCTTTTTTCTTCTCTTTTTACACTGCTGCTCGCAAACGCGGTGTGGTTTTAATCGCCGGCTTGACTGCTGCAGCGAAAAACAGTCGGTGGGTGCTTAAGTGCACGCTTTGGTTATTCTTTTCTTGGTTAAGCTGCGGCTTGCACTGTAATATGTATATAATGGTTCTGCGGAATCATAAAGTTTATATCATGGTTTCGTTTATTTTGATATTTCAACAGAGTAATTATAGTGACACAAGCTTACGTAATAAATTGCTTAATATTAAATTTACTAAAGTTTAATATAACAATAGAATCTATTGTTGAAACATCATATATCAACATTGTAGCTACCGTTCGATATGTGACCCATATTGGACATAGAATCGGACTAGCAACCCTCCACCCAACTAATGACAAACCTAATTTTCTCTCCCTTCGTATCAGCATATACATCCCTGTGCATTCAGGCACGATATCTTACCATAAAACTAACAAAGAATCCTCATCGAATCCCCGCGGAACCCCCCTGAGATTCGCATTCTATCACCCTCCTCCCCCCTATAAAAATCGCATCCTACGACCTCCGAAAAGCGCCAGGCGCAACCAAGGAAACGCGAGCAGCGCGAAAATAAAGGACCCGTTGACTCTTCCCTTTCTCAACGTTTTAGGCGTGCGCGACCCGCTCGATACTCCCAGCATTCCATGCGCGAATTCTATCCTTTTTCCGTAGGCCACGGGACGCTTGGAATTCCGGATTCATATTTATTCAATTCACCGCGCTCGGCACGTGGAGGACGACGACGACGCACCTTCGCAAGATCATCAGTTCGACAAGTTGGGCGTAGGCAGTTTTTCGCCGTTCCATTCGGCTCACGTATCCGTGCGTCCCTTTTATATAAATTTATATACACACACGTGTGTGCCAGCATAGAAGGTATATAGTGTACACGTGGAGTGTATATGTGTGTACGCAGTGAGACGTAGAAACGCGCAGACGACGACGCGATCGAAGAACGTCGACTGCTACGGGGTTATACTACGCGTATAGGAAGCTGATTGAGGAAAAGCTCGCCCGTTCGAAATGGAAAGAATGCCGGAGGAACAACGGTTTTGTGTTGTGGAGAATAAATTTCGATTACTATGGGAGGGTTGGGTAAAGAAAAGGGTGCTTTTCGAGAGAAAGAGAGAAAGAGAGAGAGAGAGAGAGAGAATCAAAATTTATTTAGAGAAGAAAATTGGTAATATCGTAGTCATATATATGAGAGTTTAAAGAATAATAAAATATTAAAAAGTTAAAAGGTATCATTAACGTGTTACTTTTACCGCTTGAAAGTTTGCGCGCCAAGTTAACCGTAAAATCTCACTTTATATAAAGAAGAACCTTTTTAAAAGTGCTTAAGTGCGCCACCTTTTTAAAGGGCAGTGTAAAGAGATACGAAAAGTCCTCTGCCAATACGTTAAAAGGCTCTCGACCTTAATGTAATATATTTAAGAATTTTAAATTATAATGTATAGTAAAATTCGAACGCTTATATAAGTAAAATAACATTTTTCATATAAAAGTGTAAAAATATTGTTGTTATACGGAACAATTGTTTAGAAAAAAAGTAATACATATGTGTTATAATATGTGTTATTTTTACCTCGTCAATTTTGAAACTTTTATAATTCATATCTATGAAAAACTAAAATCAATGTTTTTCCTCGTAGCAAATTCAGCCTCCCCCGTACGAAAAGCACTACACATCGTTGCCTTTAAAACCGCGAGACGTCAGAGCGACAAAGCGCATCCTCTTCACCGAAATCCACAAAGATCTACGTACCTCCCGTATACGGAATGCTCTCCCTCTCTCTCTCTCTCTCTATCTCTTTCTCTCTGCCTGTTCCGACAGACGAAATTATGCGCGCGCACACACAAATACCACGAGAGCGAGAGAGAGAGAGAGAGAGAGAGGCAGGTCCTTCTCTCGCCTCTTTTATTTAGATTTAAGCGGCGCGCGGCACGACTCTCTGATTTGATATTTCCTTGCCATGCTTCTCTCTCTCTTTCGTCTTCTCCTTACACGTGAGCAAACAACACATGCACGCTGGCTTTCTTCGTTGCTTCTTCCCGTGCGCGTGGGTGGCACATAGACGTGGTTTTCCACGGCGCCGGTGCGGGAAAACAACAACGCATGCGACGTCTATACACGTGCACATATACCTATATATACACTCGCTTTCCTTTAATATACCTTTGACTCTCTGAGACTATATACGGCAGCGTTTGTTCGCTCTCGGCGCGTCTTGTTCATTGGGTTAGAGATTATTTAGCGAGTGAGCGTGCGCGCGCGTGTGCAACGTAGGTGGAGGTGAAAGAGGCAGAGGACGAAGAAGGACACGACGAGGCAAAATTTAATCAAGATGCCTTGGTTTAATTAAGCCTGTCGTTTTGCTGCTATTACTTTAATTAAGCAGAATTAAAAAGTCCTTTGTTTGCCGCACGCACCAACGACGCGCGTCGCCTTCTCTGGTTTATGTATGCATGGGAAAAGAAGGCGTAGCATATTTTCTTGGGAGGAAGAGTTGCATAGAGAAAGGACATTAGCTCCGTGGTACGTTGTCTCTTCTATTTATGTGTTATGTTATTGTAGTACTAGACGCGGTAGCATTGTTTTGTTACAGAAATGTCTTTTAATTAAAGAATATAATGGTTTTAGGTGTTGTTAAAATATCGATTGTAATATTTGTAGGAAATTGTTAAAAGTTCATTTGTATGAGTGCATAAATAATGTGATATTGATTTTGATATAATTATAAGTTGGCTCATAGTTTTTAGAATAATTATTTATTCACCAGTCAGAGCACCAGTATTTAAATACAGTAACATCTGACAGTAAAATCATCAACAAAATTACTGATCCGTCCAAAGTGAATTGTAGCTTATATTTATAGAAAAATTTAATATATTCGATTGAATAATATAATATAATATAATAATATAATAATACAGATACTCGAGATAAATGTATAAATTTATAATTATTATCTAAAAATAGAAGCTGTATAAAGCAAATGTATGAAACATATGAGTGAAATCTAATGAAAGCAAAATAATGCAACTATAAAAATGATCATCTTTTAAAACCTTAATTATTGTTATACGATTGACGGCTAAATTGATGAATCAAACTGCATTATAATTTTGTAAATTTATCCAATATAAATAAACAACTCCGTCTCATCTCTCACCATCACCACTGCTTTCACAAAATTATTTCAACATTCCTCTAAACCTCCTTCATCCGGCAAACCGAGCAGTCGTCGTCGCTGTCGCAGCCGCCGCGGGGGTGGAAAGAGGCGAGCGACTTCCTTCGATTTCCACGACGCGGTAGAGGGCAAAGACGAGAGAGAGAGAGAGGGACTAACGCCCCGGAATGTAAAATAGCTTAAACGCAAGACAAGAGATTACCTCGGGAATCAAAGTAATTAACATTTCGCATGCCCCCGCTTCTCTCTCTCACTCCTCCTCGCAGGGAACTGCTTTCAACGTGAAAGCTCCTTTTGTCGAATGTCTCGCGCGATTCGCTCGCGCAAAAAGTTCCTTTCCCGATTTCAAGCGTGGCTGAAGTCGAGCTAAAAGGGGAGGGCGAGGCCAAAAAAGAAACACAACGTTTAATCAAGTCCACAGAATTACCCTTTGCATAAATTCAGCGGTAAACTGCGCGGCGACGCAACCTGAAGCTTCACTATTCCACGTTTCAGCTGTGCATTGACGCCGGTTCTGCCTCGAGAATTGTAAAATGTTACAAAGATAAAAATTGGCATTAAATTATTACGTTGCGTTAGAATTAAAATATTAATTTTGTTATACGGGTAGCGTATTTCTGAATATTTTGTTACTGGAAAATTATTGAACTTTATGTTTTAATCGAGTAAAAAAGTTTCTGATTGAAATACGTGGTATAGTTACGATGATGTTTAATTAAAAAATTAATTGAATATCGGTAAAAGTTTCGTCAGGCAATTACAAATTCGCAATGAATAGTAATCCATTTTTACCAACCGTTTCAATCGCCCATGGTTAATTGCATTCTAAAAAAAATCAATTAAACCGTTATATTGAAAATTACAACGTCAACATATAATTGCCTTATAGAAAAAGAAAACCTGCTTTTTATATTTACGCCAATATTATAAAATTTAGCATTCACTTATAAACATTTTGAAATTCGTTAAAAAAAAAAGAATCTTGTCATTCGCACCTAACTTCCCACGTTGATCCGCTATACACCAGGAAATACAATCGTCAGTTACGCGGCAACATTAAAAAGCGCATTCGCGAAAGAAAGAAATGCAGGCGCAAATTAATGTAGAAGCATGCGTACTGGACAAGATAATGAAAGAAAAAAAAGAAAAGGAATCGACGCAAGATGTGCTTCCCTTTTATATATACATCTGTATGCGGGGGTGGGGGCTTTTTAGCTCGCAGCGTCCTTTGACAAGACAAAGGGAGAAAGTTTTTCCTCGGAGTTACACGCAGCCGCGCGAGTTCGTTATTTTATAATTGGCACTATCCGGCCGCCTTTCATGAATTATTAAGAGCGCCAATAAAGCCGCGGAATATCGACGAGGAAAGAAGACAGGATTCGCCCTTTTCTTCGACGCGCCTGGGAGAGAGAGAGAGAGAGAGAGCGCCGACTTTCTACTCCCTTTATCTTACTCTCTTTCTCTCTCGTTTACACGCTCTCGAGGTATAGGCTTACCCTGCTATGGTAAATTATTTATCTCTGCGAATCTTACGTAAACTTTTCTCAAGGGAATTCATTTCAACTTGCGTACTCTAATTGTTATTACTATATTGGAGCGTAAACCTTTTGTTTTTTTAATTAATAGTTATAAGTAGAACACTTTTGTAAAACAAATTCTTTATATAGTGCTTTATTTATGTACAATGACTCACATAATATGGTCACAATTAGGATTTTGGTAAAATCGATACTATTTGCGACGTACTTCAGACAGTGTACTTAATTGATTAAAATTGTTTAATACGAAGTAGAATAATTAAATGTTAAAATACGTTTTTTCATTTTGTAATTTATCTTAGTTTTATGAGCTTTTTCTAAATTATTGAGTTGCGTCATAGTCCGTTCGATTTTTTGTTTGTCACCTGTATAGAAAATAAACTATACTAGCGCGTTTAATCAAAACCTCGGTTTCCATGGGAAACCTGTCGATCGTGTACAAACACAAGTTCTATTCAATCAATTCCTTTTAATTGAATAAAATAACAATCTATACAATGTAGATGCGATGTCAATATACGTAATCGTGGTGACATTGGGCTTAATACACTTAAGTCAATTTACATGTTATGTAAAACTTTTTGGTAGAAAAACATTATGCTGACTAAAATTAATGATGTCTGTAGAGATAATGTAATTTATGGTATATCACAAAACTTTTAATTTTCAAGTGACCGTTAACAGTTAATAAATTTATCGTATAAACATCAGTAATAACCACATAAGTTAAAAATGGTAAGAGCCATTCTATGACGACAACAGCGATAATAGATTATAACTGCTAGACTGACGAGTGATACTAACTGCAAGCTGCTCAAGTTAATGGAATGAAAACACGATATGCAACCACCCTCATAGAATGTTGTGTCAAGTTTCACGCATTTCATTAAGTTTCATATCATTGAATATATATACTGCAAGGAATTATGATAACGGCATAGCAATGTGAGATGAATATCTATTGTTAAATTATTATTCGGACCATTTTGTAGATATTTTTTAAAAATTGAAGCAATTATTAAGGATTTTACGTATCACGTTACATTTTCTTGAAATAAAAAATCATTAAAAATTGAAATATTTGAAAATTAATGAGAGGATATATAATACTGTTTGAACAGTACAATATTCACGTCAGGGCAAAAAGGTATCGGCGTTGGTAATTTAAAACTCGCTAGACTTACAGTCATTAACTACTGTGACATGCATACCTAAAAGCGCAAGCGCGCAGCGCACTGCAGGCGTATCTTTAATCACGACATAATTATGGGCTTTGGTAAAACGAAACGTGCTATAATACGGAAATTCGTAGCTCTTTGTGAATATTTTGAAAAGTACGAAGAATAAATCGAATGGTTAACGAAATATTTATAAAATATTTTTAAAATACGTTGAATTCCACGTAGATACGTTATTGTTGAATAATTCTTTACTTTATTTTAACGCACGCACGATTAGAAATTAATTCATTAAAAAAATGGATAAAAATAACGATTTATTTAAATTCCATTTTAATTATTTTAAATACATTTTCTACTTACATGCTATACATCAAAATTATAATAACGAAATCTCGGAATATCCCTTCAGCGAAATCAAACAAAGAGCGCCACATATATCCAATATCTCAAGTTTCCCCCGATTCAAGTAACTCTCTCTCTCTCTCTCTCTCTCTCTCTCTCCCGGTCGGCTTATCGTCCGATCGCCCGTGACATTACGCACGCACGTCTATATACATACGGAGACAGAAGCTTCTCTCTCTCTCTCTCCCACGTACACACGCACACGATTATCCCGTACCATACCTCCCTCTCGCATATGAAATGAAAATACAACTGCGCGAAGCCTCTCTCTCCCTTTGATGTTCGGCCGGACGCACATCACCCCTCCTGGATCCCTCTCTCTCTCTCTCGCGATATTGCGCTGCTCTCTCCGCCATATATACGCTTTCTCTACGTATACAACGCGAATTCGCCTTTTTTCTCGCGTCGTTCTTTACTCGCGCGCGCTCGCACGTATGTGTATATGTAGTTTTGTGTTTATTGTGTTTACCGAGTGAGAGAGAGAGAAAGAGAGAAAGCGAGAAGCGCCTTTTGTTTCTAATGAACTGAGGACTCGGCTGGGTGCAGGTTTTTCTCTCTGGGCGAAGGAATTTTTTGAATGTTTTGTACGTGGAAGCTATATATATGTATATATATGTATACGGTATGTGTATATGTGTGTAGTAGAGCGCACACGGGTTTATGAGAAATATTTTTGCGCGAGCTTTGTTGGTTATTGAAGAAAGTATATACGAGCGTGGTTTATTGTCTTTCGCTGGTAACGTAGGTGTACAGTCTTTGTTCAAAGGATTGAAAAATGTAGATGGAATTTGTATTTCTCGTATGTGCAATTTATTGAACTTGTAGACATTATATATTTGTAAGAATTTTATAATATTTTAAGTATAATTGTATTTTAATTTGTTCTTTTTTTCTTTTTCAGGTAAGATATTCATGCGATGGATTAAACCTTTTCTTCAATTTGTAAGTTCAGAGCTACTTTTATAAATTTCAAAATTACATTTTTCACATTATTTTGCTTTTATAGCATTGAACCCCAGAATCACTATTTCAACGAATTACGTAATTCTGAAAATCTATTTAAAAATCTCATTACATCATCCATTATCTAGCAAACTAGCGGCCAATTAGGTAAAGCACGTACTCCTTCAGGAATATTTTAAAATATCTCAATTACAAAGTTCCCAAAACGAACGCTGCACAGACGACGCGCTCACCTAGGCTCTCCATTTCTTGCAGACTTTCCCAGCCACGCGCGCAGCGAGAAAAAGCCTTCATTACGCGAATTCCCGTAGCCGAAAGCCCACACTTGGCCATCCAAAGAATTGAATCGAGCGCACGTGCAGCCGAGCACATCGACCAGTAGCAGCAGCTATACATATATCTATACTTAGCTACCTACCTACCCGCTGCTACTGCATTCGTGTAATACAGCCGTTCAATTAAGTCAAGTGGACTCTCTCTCACTCTCTCTCTCTCTCTGTTCCTCCCTCTCTCCGCGCAGCAAGGGCTGTCAGCGCTTTTGCCTTTAAGTCCGATATTATTCCCCTCTCTCGGCGGGCGCCGCAATGTTATAATTACCGAGAGCGCGCGTGGGCGCGTGGGAGGCCCGAGTTAATTTCGCACGGAATGTCACCGGCACACACACACACAGACACGAGCAACGCCGCGGATTCGCGAAATTATACGGTATGCGTGCGAGGGCAATGCAGGGCCCCTTTCACGACGAGGGGGGAAGCATATACGAGCTGTCCCCTACACGAATCGGAGGATTTTTTTCGGGGGAGAAAGAGGAGGAGGAAATGACCGAGAGGAGGTTTGCGTTAGAGGTGGTGCGCTTGGCGAGTATAGGGGATTTGGTTTGCGTGGGTGCCACAAAGCGTGAGTGGCATTTTTCGAGGTGCCTTTTTTAGCAATTGAGTGGTAGAAGCGGTGTTTCGAACTCGATAGTTTGCAGGTAGCTGTTTAATTAGAGAATTCATAATTGGTAAAGGGAGATTGGTGATGATGGATTTAAAAGAAGTTAGAGTTCATGAGGGAGAATAGTCGATAGATGATGAAAGTGAGGAAAAGCGTGAACAGATCAATCATTATGTATATTGTAGTATTTTCAGCTATAATTATGGTGAATTAAATTATTATTTAGTACTTATTAAATTATGTAATAGTTGTAACGAATTATATATCGTGCGTTTTTATAGCAGTATCTGCAGTAATTATATTTTTTGATCAGCGTGGAATCTTAAATGTTTAATGTTATGGTACTCTAATTAAATTTTACGAATATCTATTTTTTAGTTAACTATATAGCTAAGAACGATACTCCGATTTTATTTGATAATTATCTATTAATTTAAAGCAAATTTTGGCATTTTCATTTAGTAACGTTTCAGTACTCATAATACTTTCAAATATATTTTATTATTGTTACTAATTCACACCTACGCTTAGGAACTATGTTTATCATTTACAACACTCGTATCCTCTTTAAAAAAAGTGATGGATGAAATCAGTCATCGCAATAAGACTGTTTTGATTGGCTAATGTTGATCAATTTGATTGGTTTGTGGAGAAAAGGCGCTAAAGACGAATACGTTTGAATTATTGAAATTGAACTTTTAATTTTAAATACTCTAAATTGAGTAACTAAATTAAAGTCGTATGAAAAATTATTATTATTAATTCGTTTATAAAAATTATAGTAATGCCATATATTTAAAATTGATTAAAACTACATTATACGAAATGACCATATTCCTAAACTCAATTATTCTTAAAATAAAGTGACGACGAGCTATATTGACTATTTGATTATAAAATACGGAAATTTAAATTTATTTATTTTAATCACTTTAATTAATGTATCTATTCTTATTATTTAATATTATTATTTAAATAATTAATATTAGTCGAATATTTCTAATTGATATTGTTTTGAAAACTATGTAATTCAAGGTAAAGACTTTACTATAAAATTTAGTTCTTTTTTTTAAACAATGTATAGGTAGAGGCGGTAGAGCGTTTCGCCTCTAGAAAGGGCACTAATATTTAATTTTCTATTGTTTTACAATCATTAAAAAAATAACATTAGATTTACAAAATTTACAATAAATTGGAAGATTTAGGACGCCCGAAGCGCCCTGAACGTAGCTAGTAGTGTATAAAAGTGTAATAAATAATTATGCGAAGAATGCTTTACATTATAACGATTTTATTTTCTTATCTGTAATACATTTGGTGAAAAGGAACGTCCAGTTAACGGATTGAATTCTCATTCCACTCAACATTTGCTGCCTTTACCGCTGGAACTACCGGAGCAATCGGCACCGCCTTTGCCAGAACCGCCGCTGCTACCAGAGGAGCTGCCTTTACCGCTGGCGCTACCAGAGGAGCTGCCTTTACCGCTGGAGCTACCAGAGGAGCTGCCTTTACCGCTGGAGCTACCAGAGGAGCTGCCTTTACCGCTGGAGCTACCAGAGGAGCTGCCTTTACCGCTGGAGCTACCAGAGCCGCTGGCTTTACCGCCGGCGCTACCGGAGCAATCGGCACCGCCTTTGCCAGAACCATCGCAGTCACTGGAACCGCTACCTTTACCCTGTGGTTTTAAAGAATAAGGGTGTTATAAGCTTGTTTTTAATGTATAATATTTGAAGGAAATAGTTAACTGATGATGTGGTTATACTCACGCTGGAGCCGCCACTACTTTTACCGGAAGAGGAAGATTTGACCTCCTATAAAAAGAAATTATAGTATATTACGCACCGCGGGAGGAAAACACTCGCCTTCGGCTCGGATGGCAATTTACACGAGATATAGACTGTCCGATTTTACTCCCGAGGAGCTTACACTATTTTTCCTCCCACCGAGGCCGAACATGCCATATTCCCGTTTTGGAGCCGGGCAGGAATGTGGTACTTTTGGCCCGGCGGGAGGAAAAAATATTATATCTGTAAAAAAACTTATGCTTTTATAATTATGTATACTCACAGTGGCCAATACTGCCGTGGCAACGCCAAGTACAAACAAAGTTAATATAATCTTGTTCATTTTGATTGTTAGTTACGAATTTCTGCAAGTAAAAACGAATATTATTTATGGATAGTTAATTATAAAGTATTGAATTTTGTACAATTAGTTCTACAATTTGAAATTTTTATAATAATTACCTAATAAATGTATTATGAACGTTGTAAATGTTATAGGATATATAAGTTTTTAAGGTGATTATACTACTTACCACTTCAAGTGTAGAAGAAAATATAATTTTGCTAGGCTGCTAGTTTGCTTTTATACTATGAATGCTATCGTTACTGTCTAAATAACTATTGTTTTTATGCCACATAGAAATTATTCAGGGTAGTAAAATAATGGCAAAATATGCTCCAGTCACGTTCATTTTTAACCTTGAAATCATTTAAAAATTAGAGGTCAAAAATTTGTATTATATTCTTATCAATAGCTTATTGTATCGCCAACACATTTTACATCATAACTATATACGTACATATATAGCAACGATTCCAAAACATGATAACACAGAAATATGCAATTATCAATGCCAGAAACATCTCATTAAAAGTCTCGCCAAAGCTTTGTTGTATATATATATATATACACTTTCCTCCTTGCCGTGTTACACACCTGTCTCATTATTATCCGGACTTTGTGCGCTCGCGGCATCCGCGGCCTTTCGCCGATGCCTCCTCCGCTTTCCACATCGCCCAAACCAACAGCGGCTGCTTTTCCTTTGACGAGAGAACGCGCGCGCGCGCGAAACTTCTGTAATTCAAAAATAGTTGCTGAAGCGCTCTTATACTCACTCTCTCGTTCGTTCTCCCACCCTCTCTCTCTCTCTTTCTCTCTTCTCCTTAATTAACAAAACTCATTACGGCCCTTATACCTTTTCGTGTAACAGGGGCGTTTGTCAAAGTCGAGTCCTCTTGTCGCTATAGGTGCGCTTTTTACGCCAGCTGTGCAGCAACATTACGGTTGTACGCATCACGTGCCGTTTAGAGAGAATGCGATATCATGAGAGATTTTTAAATATTCCAATGTAATTTATTATTTTAAAGGCTAGATGTAGATGATACGGCTGGCTTGTACCTTATTATTATCGTAATTCTTATGTATAAATAAATGAACCAGTTGATGGCCGTACAGCTCCTCTGGCGCCGCTAACCACAAACCAACCATAAATAAATGATTGCAATTATAGATTTGATAGTGTGAATAATATAATACGACATTCTACAAAAAATTAGGAGTTCTACAATATAAAACTATAATAAATACCTTTTATATGTTAATTCATTAGTATTTTGAATACTTTTTCATTTTAAGTATAATGCAAATGAAAATTAATCTTTAATTTCTATTAATAGTTCTTTTTAGATTTTTTCCAAATTACTTCTAAATAATCAACCAATGCATTTTATTTTAGTATATATGATTTGGTGCATCTTGTAGTTGAATATAGTATAATAATCAAAACTTCTGAGGCTTTTAATTTTATCTTATACCAAACAAATAAGTACGAATAAATTTGGAGAATAATAACAGGAAAATATTTATCCACACTGGCAGTTCACTGTAATATATAATATTTCACCCATCACCTCGACTCATTACCTCGTACCTCTAATCGGAGCTAACAATAACTCATGCGACCCCCGGCTGAAAATCTCGCGGCACTTCCTTATCATTTCCATACAAAGTACATTCATACGGGGCGTATATATAATTCTGGCATATAAATATCCGCGGGCTCACTTGGCAGGGCGCACGCGCGAAATTTAAAAGGCTGATTAAACCCTTTCAAAGAACCACGCGGCATACACACATATATCGCGGGAGAAAGAAAAATCGCTCCAATCGCTATCGCTCGCGCGCGTGGGCGCAAAAACATTTCCATATAAATCATAAATTATCATTCATAATAACTCTATCGCCGCAGTCGCCGACGACGGTTCAAGTCGACTTTGCCCTCTCTATATAGTGCACCAAATAACGAGAGAGAGAAAGAAAAAGAAAAAATGTACGTATGCGTATATATATTATATTTAAAAAAAAAACCTTTCTCATCGACTGCGCACGGCTATTCTTCTCGCACGAACGCTCGAGATAAAGGAAATCTACATAAATTAGCATGATATGAAAATAGGAGAGAGAGAGAGAGAGAGAGAGAGAGAGAGAGAGAGCACGACGCACGCGACAAGTGCCGTATAGCTCCGAGTTTCGCGCGCGCTGTATTATACATGGTGCGTGCTGTAGTACACACTCACATACGTACGTGGTGTATATATATCGTGCGACTCTCACGCGTGCGCGCGAGTAAGTCCAGTCGAGGGAAATAATGGAGAGGTGATAATAGCTTTTTCATTATTTACGCTCACGCCGGTCGTTCTGTTGTTGCGTCTATATGTATGTGCTTTCTCCCTTCCTTGCGTTTCTCGCACATATGTATGTTGGTATATATATACTGGAAGTACGTACGGAAGAATTTTTCGTGCGCTGAATTCGCGGCTGTTTCGCGACAAATTAAAATGTAACACTATTCGAGAAATTCAATAACTCGTTTTGTGCTTTATGAATAGCTTGCTATGCACTATATGTGTGTGTATAGTTCGTTTTTATGAGTTTTAGTTTCCATTGTGCGCTCTGTATAGAGATAAGATTAATTGGAGTTAATTCGGAATAATGAAAAATGTTGCGTGAATACAGAGTTCTTTAATAAAAGAATTATATAATTTGGAAGAATATTGAATTCTAATAAAATTAACGAAAATTGTATGAAGTATATAAAAAACTTTCTTTTCTGTATTAGCCTGAAACAATTGCATATCAGAAAAAAAATTTTCGTACACGAGCCTCATTACGAAAGCCAATGTTACCTACGTACACGCTAAGACCGTAAAATACCTGAGGTGACAAAAAAATAGGCTACCTTCCCCAAGCGCAATTCTAAACTACAGAATTTATGCGACTGGCGTATCGGATTACTCATCTGCACGCGGTCGTACGAGCTGAAAAAAAGAAATCGAAAACTGGCACGCACCACTGCGTTTTCTTCGCGATCGCAACGGCTCGATAAGAAAACACATACACACATATATACATGTGAATATATATATAGTGCAGTCGCATCGCGTGGCGCGTGTGTTTAGCGACGCGATGCGAATTGTGTCCCCGAAACACGCTATACCCGCCGCCACGCGATTCGCTTATGTACGCGTCATATAGGGTATAGGACGCCAAGGAGGAAGAGGGGGGAGGGCGTCCTTTAGTTATCCTGGAAACGCGCGCACATACTTTTGCCTTTATCTGCAACGGCGTACGGCTGTATTTTTGCCACCCACGACGTTCGGTCATGTTTCTACTCTTGATACGCGTTGGAAGTTTCTTGTGTTCCTGCGAGAAACATTGTATAGTAAATTTTTTAATCTTAAGATATCGTGAAAATTCTTGTGTTTTTAAAAACTCGTTATGAATAAATAAAGGTGTTAGTATAAGACTGTCGTGGTATTTACGGCATTATCAACCAGTTGTATCTGTAACAAGACATATAAATTAAAAGTTAAAATAATATAAAAGTAAACATTAATTTTTCGTCTAATTCTTTCGACCTCAAACTTATATTACATTTCATCGTAAACCACTATTACAATTTGAGTATATTTTATGTTGCTAATTAGCAGTTCGTCAAACTCACAGCACCAGCAACTCACCTTTTCCAATTAGCCTCGCTCGCTAAATCTGCCTTCACACTTGCTATCTCAAAACCAAAAAATCGTATTCACATAACATATCACAGGCCCGCTGTAAATCTCCAGCGACCCGAACCCTCAAGCTGCACTGCTGCTAACTTACACTCACACACACAACACATTGAAAACCTTGCGAACTCTTCCGCGTGTGTCTGCCGCACGCGTCTTTCCGCGCATTAGCCACGGAGAGAGAGAGAAGCCGCACCCCCGCGACGACGACGTATTTTGCGGCTCCGTTCTCGACGGCACAGGGGGGGAGGGTTAGATTCGCCAGGCGAGATTGCGCGAGCGGGCGTGTATATAACGGGAGGGGAGCGCCGCGCAAAGTGATACACGTCGAGGTGGCGCGTAATTAGCAGGGCGCGCGAGGACGAATTAAGCCGTCTGTAAAATTACTTAATTATCGCGCGAGGAAGAGTGGAGGAAGGATTCGCATAGGGTGTATGTGTGCTGGGAAAGGTGTAGGACGACGACAGCCTTTTGTAGGGGAAAATGTCGTCTAGTTGGATTTTGGTAGAGAGGAGAGGAGTAGCGAGTGAAACTAGATGGGAGATTTAGGTACGTTACATGGAATTTCGAAAATTTTCGGGGCCGAGGTGTCGCCGCGAATGTAAAGGGTCCCGTACTACGAAAGATATATTTTAATTAGCTGGTGAAAAAAGAACGAACACGTTTTATGAATAAATATAGTGGTACCAGGATTGAAGTCTATGTGAAGAAATAATTGTTTGCCTTACATTAAATTTCTTTCTGATTGCTGAAACAACAAATATTTAAGCGTATTTTATTTGTTTTAAAAAATAAAAGAATACTACCTTTTGAAGGCAAATTATAGGAGCACGAAATCATGAGAACGGGTACATTTTATCATGTAAAATTGTTACAACCTTATACGTATATAAAAAAATATAATAGAATAAAAATTTTTTTAAAATACATCATTAGTTCGGTATCATCAGGTTTGCATTTATAAAAAAAATTATGAACCGTAACACACGACACACGAGTATACTTATTAATTATTCGCGTTATTATTTACTCGGGATGATTTTGAAAAGCAACATACGATGTATTACGAATTAATTAAATCGAACATCTTCCAATCACCACGCTCTTCCTCTATACATAGGTATATTTCAACTTTTCAGCGTATTTAACAATAACGCGAGGCTTTTTCTGCTTCAGCCGCCGCAAGCGAGATCAGAGGAATCGTGTTTCCGCTCGATCCATCCCGGCTGCTTTCTGTTTTATTCGTTGCGCCCGTGCGCGCGCGCGCTCTTTAGTGCATTTGCCTTTTAATAACGATGAATACGCGAATGTTTTTTTTTTCGACCGATCTCGCGATGCTTTTTTTGGCCGCGTGCGCGCACCCGCGTTATTTCGGCCAGCAACGAGAGCAGCGCGCGTACTGACCAAGGGAACGAGGAAAAACGTTTGAAGTTGAAATTGAGAGGTTATCGATATTTTGCGGATTGCGGATGGAGTTTCTGAAGAGAAGTTATTCGAGGCCCCCCCCCCCCCACCTATCGTCCCTCATGCTGGCTGAATTTCAATTTCAGATTATATTTTTATTCGAAAAATTTATTTTTACGATTCTCGTACGGTTTTAATTAACGCTTTGCAAAAAGGCGTCAATTATTGGTGATTCTTTTTCCGTTTAAAAATATTTGGCTTAAAATTGATCCCAATTAATGAAATGTTGAGTTGAGTTTTATAATTTTTTAAATTAAAGTGGACAAGTACTTTTTTACGTTTTACCAATATTATAAATATTTTACTATTTTTTTTTCTTTGAACCCCTTTCGTTTTTTATATTTTTTGAGCAAAATATTCCATATTTTATATTTAAAATTTGTAAATTTTCAAAACAAAAAAAAAATGCCTAGTAAAAGAAATTTACAAAATTCATTTTTTATTATAAAAAGTTACACAAAGTACGCTAAATAATCCAATGTCTATATATATTCTTGAATTTTTTCATGAAAAAAAAAATGAAATAATCGATTAGAACGAACAGTTTTTAGGATTTTATATAGCCATGCTTAAATAATATTTTTCCAAGTTATTAAAGATTCTTGAAAATGTTTGTCTAACAAAAACTTCTGCAGCTTTATTACAATCTTTAAGTATCTGATCTTAAATTACTAATTTCCTCATTACGTAATGTCGTCTTCTACCTCCCTTAGTTTTTTAAAGAACGCCCCGCCCTCGAAATTACAAACAACTGTGCGCGCACGCGGGCGCAACAGCTCGAACTCTTGCCCTCAGCTGCACTCTCCCTCCGCCAGCTGTTTATCACGAAGCTCACGACGCACAGCTATATTAGCTCATCTCCAAGGAAAATTCATTTCACCCCTCTCACTCTCGCTTACTCGCTCGGTCTCTCTTCATCTCACGCGTCAGGCGCATGTGTGCGCAAGTATATAGAGAGCAGCGCGTTGCGGCCCTTTTGACAAGGGGCATAAATTCAAGAAGGGCGTCGCACGCTCGGCCATTGTACACGCCGCGTGTATAGGTACATTATGCGACTCTCGCTCGCTCACTCGTCCCGCTTCCTTCCTTCCTTATGCACGGACCTTACACCCCTCGCTTAGTCTTGCTTTATTCCGGTTCCTTATTTGGTTAAGCCTCTTATCTCGCGCCCGTCCGTCCGCCCGTCCCCGCGTGCACGTCTTCCGCTCTCTCTCTCTCTCTCTCTCTCTCTCTCTCTCTCTCTCTCTCTCTCTCGACTATATCCCATTTACCTAGACACTGGCTGAGTGTAAGTTGTCACTATAGTGTCGCGGAATAGCATGGAAGATGGGATTTTTTTGCATAAATATAAGATATATTGGAATTAGTTTTATTGATGAAAAATTTTTTAGAGTAGAGGTAGAATACGGAAAAGGAATTTGTATGCGACACCAGTCGTCAGTAATATTATTCCATATTAACTGAATAATATAAAGAAGAAATAATTCTGGGGGCTGATTCTTAAAATTTCAAGCCAAATAAAACTTTTTAACTAATGGAGTTGCTAAAAATTATACTGAAATAGGGATCATTATGCAAATGTTTATTGATTTTTATTCTTTTAGTTTAAAAATATTATATTGATTTTACTATGGAAAATTGTTTGCATTTACTTTTGCAATATTTTAAATAATTTGTTGCCGGAAATACCCTTACATTCTTTAACGTTAAAAGAAGCTAGTATATAGAACGTATATAGAATCAAAACTGTATAAAGATGATATATTCTAAACGCTTTTTTATGATAAAACATGCAACAGCAATAATTTTATTTAGTGGTTGCTGCTTTTCCTTTATATCAACATAAAATAAAAAATTCATTTTTAATGCAATTCAAAATACTACGAGTAGTGCAGAGCAGTTATCCATATTTTCAAATTTAATTTTGTAGGTATTGTTTAATAATATTTATAAAATAATTATGGTTGTCTTCTTCAGATACAAATTTTGAGCAACTGCTTTCACAAAAAGTATTCTCCTATTTTGATAATTCAAAACCAAAAATAGTACAATGAATAGTATATATATAATCAAACGCAAATTTATCCTGTCTTATTGTTTTATTGTAAATCTAATGATTTATAAAATTACACGGATAAACCAAAACGCTACAAATTAGACGTATCAGATGAATTATTTGTAACTCATAGTTTACAAAAATTTGTAATTGTCGATATTCACGTGTCGATAACTAATTAATACTTGATGAAATTCAATTATGATATTCAAAGCGAATTGCAATCGTTGATGACAGCACCAGCTTATGAACCTGCACTAAAGTCGCAAGATGAATTAATAAAATTAAATTATTCTATTTACATTGAACCAAGATTTAAGTCATATTTAAAAGGAAATCGAATTAAAAATCGCGTAAAATATGTAAGACATATCGATGAATGTCTTCATAATTTAACGGTTATTTCTAAAACAGCCTATGCAAGCCCGTATCTGGAAATGACTTTTATGCTATTACATTATTCACATGAAGTTAATGCAATGCAAGATTTAGCAACAACGTACACTTGTTGTTAGTGATGATTTCTTTCTTAAAGTTAAATTTTCAGCTATTATGACAAAGATTATTTGAAAGTGATATTATTAATTATCATAATGATAAGCAATTTTTAGAGGCATTGTACGATTAAATCCTTTTCATGATTTATCTAAAATGGATAAAATTATTTCTATATCTAAACTAGAATTTAATTGGTACTTTTTAGGTATTGGATTATGTATTGCAGCGTTCACCTTTATAATTGAATAATTTACAAAACATGTATTATAAAATAATCATAGCTAAATAAAATTACTAATTATTTTGTTCGTAAATTTTTCCAAACCTTATACATTTTTTATTCTAAAATGTGCGTGGCTGCAATTTCACTTGATAAAAAATGGACTTCATTAATATTTCAAGTGGGAAGTTTTTCTGACTTTGCACACGTAATTAATTTAAGAGCAGAACGTGCTTTCTCATTTGTTACCGTCATGACGTGTAAGATAAGACTCCAGGTAAGTAAGTGGATTAATTCGTGAGTCATGGGATTTAAGCCAACATTCTTTAAATGTTTCTTAACTTTACTATTATCCCCCCCCCCAAAAAAAAAATAATTTATAAGTAATATTATATAATTACTTAACAACCAAATACTATTTCTAAAAATTTCAACTTTCTGTTACACCAACTTCCCAAATACGAATCTTCCGTCACTCTTTATACATTCACCTTAAAAATACACCAACCCAAATCTCAGAGAAAAAACCATTTAATTAAACGCCAACCCTACAAAGACTCTGTCCCATTCAAATCTCGCAATTTCCCCTTCGAATCGCACATGCATTTTCAACGCACGAAAAAAAACCCCTCGGTCTGTCCTACAAGGCACTCGCGAAAGGCCAGAGAAAAATCTCCGCGATAAATTCAATATTACTTCCACGTAAGCGTTCTTAAACGACGCTATCCGACCCTCGCAGCTCTTATCCTCCCCCGCGCGCATACATCTTATTTTTCCCTCTCCCTCGCACAGACACACGCACGCACGCACGTATATACGTAGCTACGATTTCGCGCACGCCAGCTCCGATCCCAATAACTCTTCCTTATATGAACGCGCGTACGGGGAGAGAAAGTACGCGCGCGAGCGCAGAGGGCCGATGGGGAAATGGGCAAGGACAGGCGCCTCGCGAGACGCCTAAATCACGGATAAAGAAGACCGCCCGCGAGAGAGGATGGAGCAGTGCGAGCGACGAAGTGGCTAATAAATCGGTTGTTCACCGCGACTCTAAGCCCGCCGGCGTTTCGATGCTGTGCGACGAGTATTTTGTCGGGGTTTGTGGATATTGAGTTTGAGAGAGATATTCTGCACATTGGGATTTTTTTCTTTTTTCAAATTTTTATAGTATTATTTTTAAACTTTAAACTTATCGCTGTTGCGATAGCTTACATTGTTTAGAATATCTGTCGACGTTGTAAATACAAAATAACGCAAATATTATATTTTCTTTGTTAAACCACTCTATGAATTATTTATCTGTATATTTAACTAAGAATGAGACGTTAATTCTCAACTCAGATATCGAAATAGCCTATATTACACTGAATTTACAATGCAATCGCGAAAGAGCAACATGGTGCAGCCTATATACACGACAGCTATACCACCTAGTTTAATCACAACGCACTCAGCCTCTGGCAGCGTGCGCCACGTTCACGATAATTGACTCGTAACGTCGTATTTTGACAAAGCCACACCGTCGCCACCGCCGCCGCTATATATCATCATTTGCGCGGCCAAATACGCGAATAGAGGTAGAGAGAGAGAGAGAGTGAGAGGAATGAGAGCAGGAGAGGAAGAGAACTGCCGAGAAATCGTGGCATTCAGATTGGACATTTCTAAATCGCTCGGCAAATCTACGCTGGCTGAACCGCCGCCATTGTCGCGGCGCTAATGCATTCGACGGACGTTCTAGAGCGTGATTCTGAATAATGCGGTCCGGAAAGGAGCTCGCGCGAGTGCTCGCAGGTCGCAGCGCGGTTAGTAGCAGCTCTTTCGGCTCGACATCCTTCTTAGCCGCTTTAGTGCCGTCTGACCTCTCGTTTCTTTTTTCTTTTTTTTTTAATTTCAATCCTTGTTTCCTGTTTCTTAATTTGAATTTTGAAAGATGCGTTTAAGGTTTTAAGATTTATTTATTGTACGAAAATTTTATTAAATCACCCTGAATTATTCGATTTGGAAGTAATCAGATTAAAATGTAAATTAAAAAATGAAACGTCAACAAATTTTTAATAAAAGACATTTAAATTACGATAAATTGATGAAAAATCAGAAGGTGGCTGGCATTTAGAAAATGATTTTTACTTTATCTGTATAAGATCTACTAACGCGAGGGATCATGGCTGTGGAAATAAGTAGAATTTATAAACTTTTAAAAAACTTGAACAAAAATTATATAATTGCAATTACAGATATTATTCAGTAAAACAGTATTTTGTTCCATAAATAATGAAATGAACGGCAACTTTTTTCAATTGAAACTGAATAAAAATTAAAGATCTTGAATGATTATTTCTTTCGTGTTAATTATTTTTTATTTCTTCGTAGCCATAATCCTTTATTTGATTAGATCTTATGTAAGTAAAATAAAAATCGAGAAACAATAATGTTACCAATAAAATAAAAATTATTTTCTAAAACATTCACACCTTGGGATATAACCAATACTTCTTATTATCATGGTTTCTAGAAAGGGGCTTTATATATACATCTACTCATTCAAATCACATTATAAAGAGTTTCACGAACTATATTTCTTACACAAACATATGCCATAAATACACATAAAAATCTGAGTATTTAAAAATACATACTCAACTTGCTAGCTCTGAAAACATTCGAAATAATACATCGACTGGCTAAACGTATATATATATATCGTGCAAATTCAATACCCCCTTATTGTACTATATACTCAAAATAAACCTTTTACTTCGTTCACCATTGACACGCACAACACACAGCGCGCGTATACACAAAGCCATGCATACATGCATACAGTACGGTATCACTCCCCTCCCCTTTTTAGAGACGCACAGCTCGATAGCCCGCTCATTCATCCCAGCCATCGCTTCCTCGATGCGCCGGATTTATAGCGCCAGTGAGTTTCCAAAGTAAACACATTGGCTGCAGTTGCGAAAGCAAACGCGCGCCGGGCCATTCGGCGCAATCGAAGCGCACTAATCATCCCTAATGTTACCCCCCCCCCCCTCCTCCGCGCGCCACACAACACTTACCGATGCTATCTATCGACACTTCGATCGTCGGTCTGGCCACGGACTACATTGCCGCGTGAGCGAGCCCATTAGCCTAATTATTTTAATTATGGGAACGTTTTGATTAAGTGCAGCTCTAAGTATCTGTCTACGTGGTTTATTGCTTCTAAGTAATTGTCTGGGCGAGATAGATTCAAAGTCGTCGGCGGTTTCAGAAATTAAGAAGAAAACTGTTTGTCATCGTATTGGGTATTAATTTTTACGCTTACCTTCTGTTATAGTTTATACGTTCGGTCGTGAGGATATAATCTCTGGTAAAAGGCAGTTTGAAAAAAAAATACTGCAAAAATGAATTTTAATTAAAAAGCAATTTGCAAGTAATTTAACTTATTTCAAAATATAAAAAAACAATTACTTCCATGTTTTTTTACATATATATACATATATGTAGTTCATATACAATTGGGGGAAACGATAAAATAACTATTTAAATATAAAAAATTAATATATTTGTTTTTAAATGTTTAAAATAAAATAGTATTTGAATCATGAATTTTAGTTCATAAAATAATTTACATGACGACCTTTGCAGAACATTACCGAAAATCCCGGGCTTATCGTCAGGCACGCGAATACAGCCAGTCGTACAAGAATTAATCAGACGCATTATACCGACATAACATAAAGAAAACATCCTCTCTCTCTCTCTCTCTCTTTCTCTCTCGCTTTCGCTCTCTCTCTCAATGCCCATATCAAAAATCATTTTGCACCCCCTAAGCTCCGAACCAGCTGCAAAGGGTTCTCTCCCTCTCTCTATCTCTCTCTTTCTCGCGGCCTCCCTTCGTATCGATACTTCGACTCGCTTTCTCTCTCTCATTGTGCTCACCTACACATTGCGCGAACAGCGCCCAGTAATCCGCGGCTTACGCACAGGGGCCCCCATCGATTACAGTTCATTACGAGGTATATACGCGCGTATAGAGGGGGCGAACTTGCCGCTACTGCCGTTCCCTCGACTCTCTTTTTTTCCACCATCATCCCGAGTACGCGCGCGGATGCTAAGTGCCGGAAACGCGTCGCGTATACCCTTTGACGACGAGAGAAGAGAGAGAGAGAGGCAGAATGTATGAGTTGTGTACGCGTGTGCGTGTGTATATGTACGCAGGGATCATAAAGGACTCGATCGCGGCGTCGGCTCCGCGGGGGATTATACGCAGGGTGAGGGGGAGTGAATTTTGCATGGGAATCATGCGGGGATGCGACTATATAGGGCTTTGATAAGAGTTGGGCGCGAGTGTGTTTTGCTTTTCCTCCCGGTTTTAAACGGCCGGGTTGGCGAGCTATGAATATTTTTGCTTGTCGAATGGCTGACTGGATGCTATGGGTATATATATATATCAGGTATATGATATTTTTGCGGCGATGTTTTTTTACTTCTGTCAAAAAATAAAAAATTTATAGTTAGAGTTTTACTGTGAGGTTTTGGTTCGCAAAAAATTCTACAATGTAATCTACCACGTAAGGTTTTGGTAAATATAATTAGAGTATTCAACAGTTTGATATTTCTTTGTTACAAAAATATGGCAACGTATTTAAAGAAATTTTTAAACTACAAACTATTGCTAAACTTAAACGATTTTTAATGGAAAAGTATATTTAAAATTTAGGAATATATAGAACTCTGCACTATCTATATTGAATAGGTAAAATTGAACGTTTTAATTTTACCTATTAATCATTAAAACTGTTTTCTTCAAAATTCATATTTCGTTTGTAAAATTGAATGTTTTCTATATGTGAGCTCATTCTAATTGGAAATTTATAAGTACTATTGACTTTATTTATCAATATTTATTTAAAAATCTACCTTTTTTATTCCAGGTTAGTTGCAGATTTTCTATCTACAAAAAATGCGTAACAACTTAAGTAAGTTTTAAATTTTATTGAGCAAACTCACTTTCCTTACTATGCCAAGAAACCGCTATTTTCCTTACTATACGTACTCCAAGATTAAAATAAAAAAATAATTCTAAATTATTATAGATATTATATGTAAAAAAATACTGAGTTACGAGGAAAATTTATAATTTTTACTACTACAAATTCTTTACTAAACGTATCGATAAATTGAATACAACTCTCACTCTTCTCTTATCACCAAAATCAATACATACAACATTTAAGGGAACGAAGATTTTGCGAAAGGCATGCAGAAATTAATTTCGATATCGAATTCACTTTGACTACACAAGTAGGGGGAACTCGATGGAGCAGCCGTCTGCAGGCTCACGAAAGGGTTGCCGTCTGCACAGCCCTTTCGTCGAGATGTACGCACACGCACTCACGCACGCGTAGCAAATTTCAAATTCAATTCCACTGTCACTCGTTGTCCGAGTTTTTGGGGTGGAGTACATTTTGCCAGCAGAGAGAGAGAGAGAGACGCTCGGTTTGGAATCTATTCGATTAGGGAGTAAACTTATTTACTACGGGGCTTCTCATTAGGCAAATTTTCACGTTAGGATCATGCGGCCAGCTAATGGAGTCAATTAGCCGGCCATTTCGTTCATCATAAGTTTGATCGATTTTATCGGATTCAGCTGAGACGGTTTAGGCATGCTGTTAGAAATTATAGAGGAAATCGAGTTCTTAATTTTAGATTTAAATAGAAAACCAATAAAAAAATGTTCAAAAATTATTATATATATATCTTCCTATATTATATAGTTGTAAGAAAAATTCTGATATTCATAATGAGTACTTTTTCACTTCATATGGTATGCTAAATAATGCAAATAAAAGTATTCTTTTAGTATTAATAAAGTATTTTTTATTTCATATGACACGTTAAGTAATGTTAATAAAAATATTCTTTTAGTATTCATTATGAATTTCCTGATAATTGTGATACCGCACTATACAACTATAAATAAATGATGTATTCGTAAAGACTTCATTTCCAATTAGTTCATCAAAAGATCGCGTTGTTAAGAAAATGTATTCATATATTGTATTGCTGTTTAATTTTTTTCTCAACCGATATTTGGAATGCGTTCTTTTTTTACTTCTTACAACACGCTTAAAATGCCAACCAGAGAATTTTTAATAATAATTATATGACTGAATTCTGTTAATAATAATATTTAAAAATTTTATAAGTCTTGTAATTATGTCAAGAAATTCCAAAAACGAGGCACGCCTCGTAGCCTTGACATTCCAATAACATTGGGAAAGCCGTGCGGACGATGCCATTTGACTTCCTTTCTACCCTTGGCATTAGTTATTTAGTAAGGGGAGTTTGACGCTGTTTGGGGTTAAAACATTTTTTAAATAATGTTTTACTGTTCATATCTCGTCTGCGTGCCTCGCACCTTTTAAGTGGACATCGAATCCCCAGGCTGTTTGGGGTTTAAACGTTCTTTAAATAATGTTTTACTGTTCATAGCCCGTCTGCGTGTATCGCACCTTTTACGTGGACATCAAATCCTCCCGCTGTTTGGGGTTGAAATATTTTTTAAGTAATGTTTTACTGTTTATAGCCCGTCTGCGTGCCTCGCACCTTCTGCATTGAG